>JAGFNQ010001447.1:310863-337258 GCA_024364735.1 Boesenbergia rotunda | reverse complement strand
GGTCGGGTTGGATCCTGACTCGGCGATTTGCTCGTCGGGTCGGTACCCTGACTCGGCGATTTTGTTCGGTCGGGTCGGCACCTTGACTCGACGATGAGTTCAGTTCCCTTCGAGTTAGCCATATCAACAATTTCGGTTCATCCAGATCCACCTTATTTAAGCAGATTTGCTGTTTCTCAGAACGGGGGGAGCCACGCTTCTACAGCAGATATTGTGGCGAGCTGTCACTTCATACTTCCCCTGAGCAAGAGTCTGGACACCGTCCGACTTATCTCGGGCCGAGCGTGGACCGCCACGCCCGACCGGGCCCGACCAAACGTGGGATGCCACGCCTGATCGGCGCCGGGTCCGGTGGGTGCGTGAGAACAATCTCACTTATAACTTGCCTTAGCAAGAGTCTGGACACCGCCGACTTACCTCGGGTCGAACGTGGACCGCCACGCCCGACCGGGCCCGACCGGAACGTGGGAACGCCACGCCCGATCGGCGCCGGTCCGGTGGGTGCGTGAGACCAAGCTCACTTATAACTTGCCTTAGCAAGAGTCTGGACACTGTCCGACTTACCCTGGTCGAGCGTGGACCGCCACGCCCGACCGAACATGGAATGCCACGCCCGATCGGTGCCAGGTCCGGTGGGTGCGTGAGAGCCAGCTCACTTATAACTTGCCTTAGCAAGAGTCTGGACACCGTCCGACTTACCCTGGTCGAGCGTGGACCGCCACGCCCGACCGGGCTCGACCGAACGTGGAATGCCACGCCCGATCGGCGCCAGGTCCGGTGGGTGCGTGAGAGCCAGCTCACTTATAACTTGCCTTAGCAAGAGTCTGGACACCGGTCCGACCTACCCTGGTCAAGCGTGGACCGCCACGCCCGGTCGGGCCCGACCGAACGTGGAATGCCACGCCCGATCGGCGCCAGGTCCGGTGGGTGCGTGAGGGCAAGCTCACTTATAACTTTCAGGGGTGATCTTTTCTGGAGAGTTAGAGTTTTTGTTATCCTTTCTTCTGAGTACAGTTACAAGAATCATTCCTCTCCTCTCTCCTCACGGTACAATTTCAAATGCACTGCGCTCCAGGGTCGCCCTAGACGCTTCCCTTGAGCATCTTGCAGATAGTATGCTCCCGATCCCAGTGCCTCGACCACTAGAAATGGGCCACTCCATGGGGGCTCCAGCTTGCCTACTTCCCCAACGGGCTTGACTCTTTTCCATACCTTGTCCCCTACCTGGAAGTGTTGGGGTATAACTTTCTGGTTGTATCGATTCCGCATCCTCTGCTGGTAAGCGGCCATGCGGACGGTAGCCTTAGCTCTGACCTACTCAATCAGATCAAGCTCAGCTCGTCTCTTCTCCGCATTGTCTTCTCCATATAAATGTCTCCTGTCAGACTCACAGCCGACCTCCATGGGGACCACTGCTTCACTGCCATAGACCAACTGGAAGGGAGTGCACCCCGACCCCTCTTTGGGCGTGGTGCGAAGGGCCCACAGGACCCCTGGCAACTCATCCACCCAGGATCCGCCGACCTGATCCAACTTAACTTTGAGCCCTTTCAGAATATCTCTATTGGCTACTTCGGCCTGACCGTTACTCTGGGGGTATGCCACGGAAGTGAAGGCCTGCTTGATCCCAAATTCCTTGCACCACTTTCTGATTATCTGGCCTTGAAATTGCCGACCATTATCTGATACCAGCTTATGAGGTATGCCATACCGGCACAAAATGTTCTGCCAAAGGAATTTCTTCACTGCTTGCTCAGTGATCCGAGCTAGGGCTTCTGCCTCGACCCACTTGGAGAAGTAATCTACTGCCACCAACAGGAATTTTTTCTGACCAGCCGCTCTGGGGAAGAGTCCCACTATATCCATGCCCCACTGATCAAAAGGACATGATGTAATGGACGCTCGCAACATCTCCACTGGTCGGTGAGACAGATTCTGGTACTTCTGACAAGAAAGACAGGAAAGAGCCATCCTCTCTGCATCCTTCTGAAGGGTCGGCCAAAAGTAACCGGCCAGCAGGACCTTCCGAGCCATGGACCGACCTCCTGAATGATTTCCGCAGCACGCCAAATGCACTTCTCTAAGTACATAGTCCGCATCTTCCTTTCCGAGATACCTGGCTAGAGGTCGGGAAAAAGCCCGCTTGTACAATGTGTCCCCGATCAGGGTGAACCGGGCTGCTCTGATCTTCAATATCCGAGCTTGCTCGGGGCTGCCTGGAAGAGTTCCATCCTTCAGGTAGGCGATGAATGGAGCTCTCCAGTCCCCCTCTATCTCCATTTCTGCTTCCCTCTCGACCTGAGCCACTAACATGACTTGAGGGGAAGGCTTGGGGAAGACCCACGGACGGACAGAACTGGCCAGCCGGGCTAACTCATCCGCCTTGGCATTGTCACCTCGGGGGATTTGCATAATCTGAACTTCTTGAAATTCTGCCTGTAACTGTTGATATGCTTCCACGTAAGCCTGTAACTTCTCGTCATTCACTTCGAATCGCCCGGCCACCTGTTGAGTCACTAGTTGAGAATCAGAATGCAGGATGACCCGAGTGGCCCCGACCTGTCTGGCTGCTTGGAGGCCTGCCAAAAGGGCTTCATATTCTGCTTGGTTATTGGTAGCATGATACTCTAGGCGCACGGCGAGATGGATGGGGTCTCCCTTGGGAGACATCAATAAGATCCCAACGCCACTCCCTGCCCAGGTGGCTGACCCGTCCACATATATTTTCCAAACCTCCTCCTCTTCCTCTGCATGAAGTTCGCTCAAGAAATCTGCTAAGGCCTGAACTTTGATTGCAGTTCTGGGCTGATACTGAATATCATATTCGCTCAGTTCAGTAGTCCACTTGACCATCCGACCTGAGACTTCAGGGTTGATCAAGACCTTCCCGAGTGTGCTATTGGTCAGCACTCGGATAGGATGAGCCAGGAAGTAGGGTCGCAATCGCCGAGCCATCAACACAAGGACATAAGCTAATTTCTCGAGTGTAGTATACCTACACTCGGCCTCTTTAAATAAGTGCCCAAAGAAATAGACCGGCTGCTGCTCGGTCTCTTTCTGGGTTACAAGCACAGCACTCGCAGCTTCCTCAGTAGCAGATAAATAAACGTACAAGGGCTCTCCTTCCTCGGGCTTGGCTAGTATTGGCAGACTGACCAAGTATGCCTTCAATTCTTCGAAAGCTCGGTCACACTCGGCATCCCACTGGAACTTGGAGGCCTTGCGTAGGATCTTGAAAAATGGCAGACTTCTGTCGGCAGACCTGGAGATGAACCGGGATAAGGCCGTGATCCTCCCGGTCAGGCGCTGAACTTCCCTTAGATTTTTAGGCGGTGGCATGTCTAGCAGAGCTTTCACTTTGCCTGGATTGGCTTCTATTCCTCGCTCGGTCAGGATGTAGCCCAGGAATTTCCCGCTCTTGGCTCCGAACAGACATTTCGTAGGATTGAGTTTGAGGCCATACCTCCGCAGGGTGCAACAAGTTTCTCGCACATCTGCTATGAGGTCGGCAGCCCGGGCGGACTTGATGAGGATATCATCGACGTACACCTCCACGTTTCTGCCGAGCTGCTCTTTAAAAACCTTATTCATCAGCCTCTGGTAAGTTGCCCCGACGTTCTTGAGTCCGAAGGGCATAACTGTGTAGCAATAAGTACCTTCGGCAGTGACAAAACTGACCTTCTCCTAGTCACCCGGGCATAATGGGACTTGGTGATATCCCTGATAGGCGTCGAGCATGCAGATGAGTTCACTCCCAGCTGTAGAGTCCACCATCTGATCTATTCGGGGGAGCGGGTAGCAATCTTTGGGGCAAGCTTTATTGAAGTCTCTAAAGTCGATACAGACCCTCCATTTGTCACCTGGCTTGGAGACCAGCACCACATTAGCCAGCCAGGCCGGGAATTGGACTTCTCGGATGTGCCCGGCTCCCAGCAGTCTCTCCACCTCTGCCTGAATGATCTTATTCTGTTCAGGGCTAAAATCTCTTTTCTTTTGCTTCACGGGTCGGGCGTCAGGGTACACGTGCAGCTTGTGCTCTATTACCTCTGGTCTGACCCCTTTAAGATCTTGTTGGGACCAGGCAAATACATCTTGGTTTTGAGTCAGACATTCTATCAGCCGCTGTCTGAGGTCGGGCGATAGTCCCGGAGCTATCTTCACTTTAGCTTCTTCTTGATCGGGCAAGAGCTGGACCTCTTCCTCTTCCTCCATCAACTCAGCCCAAGGGGAAGGCGGAGAGGTCTGTACCATGTTACAGTTGGCCGGCGCAGGTCGGAAGGTCTTGCTTACCTCTACTCGGACATCATTCACATAGCATCGACGGGCGACCTTCTGATCTCCTCTGGCTTCACCGACCTGATCTCCTACCGGAAATTTGACCTTCAGATAGAAAGTGGACATCACTGCCCGGAACTCGTTCAGGGCCGGTCGGCCCAGGATAGCATTGTAAGCTGAAGGGGCGTCCACTATCAAGAAGGTAGACCACCTGGTCCTTCTTAAAGGTTCCTCGCCAAGTGATATGACCAGCTTGATCTGCCCCAGCGGATGAACCTCATTCCCTGTGAATCCAAATAAGGGTGTGGCCACGGGCTGCAGCTCAGTCATTTCAATCTGTAATTGCTCAAATGCCTTCAAATATAAGATGTTCACTGAGCTGCCTGAATCCACTATGGTACGATGGATCTGATAGTTTGCTATGACCGCCGTGATGACCAGGGCATCATCATGCGGTACTTCTATTCCTTGTAGGTCGGCGGGACCGAAGCTAATCTGTGGTCCCTGAGCTTGGGCAGAACTGCAGCCCACTTGATAAATGTCCAGGCGTCGGGCCTGCGACTTCCGAGCTCTGTTGGAGTCTCCGTAGGTAGGCCCGCCCGAGATGACGTTGACGGACCTGTGCACAGAGTTTTGCTGATTGGCCTGTTCTTCGCTGGCGTTTTCCGGCTCGGGCGAGCCTGGAGTCGGGAATAGCTGTCTGGCTATAGGGGCGGCTGGTCGGTCCCGGAGCTCGGGCTGGTTAGGCAGTGCTCTTCCTCGGCCTCGGCCACCTCCTTGATGAGCTCCTCTCGGGCTACCTCGACCGGCGCGGCCCCGACCTCTACCAGCCTGCCAGCAATCCTGAAGATCGTGTGTATGACTGTTATGGAAGGAACAATAGGGCTGCCACCTGGTCGGGAGACAGCCCTGGGCTACCTGCTGAACTATTCCCCTCTCGGCTCCTAGTCGGTGTCCCATAGCTCGGGGGCTCCTGAGGGGTCCTCCCGGAGGCACACTCCTTTGATGTTGCTGAGGGTTATCGGACGTAGGCCTGACCTCTGGCCTCCTGGTGGCTTGCGCTTCTTCGACGTCCACATATTTGCTAGCTTTCCCCAGAAGGCTTTCAAAGTCCTTCGGGGGTTTGCGGATCAAAGATCTGAAGAACTCTCCCTCTTGCAAGCCCTGCGCGAAGGCACTGACTAACACCTCGGATGTGGCAGTGGGAACGTCCAGCGCGACTTGATTAAACCTCCTGATATAGGCTTTTAAGGGCTCCTTGGAGCCCTGCTTCATGGTAAATAGGTTTAAGCTTGTCTTGTGATGTCTCCTACTACTAGCAAAATGTTGCAGAAACAGTTTCTTGAAGTCAGAGAAATACCTGATCGATCCCTCGGGGAGCCTGTCGAACCATCGCTGAGCCGGCCCGGCTAGAGTGGTTAGGAAGGCTCGGCACCTAATGCCATCTGGGTATTGATGTAGCATCGAGGCATTTTCAAACTTCTTTAGGTGTTCTTCTGGATCAGTAGCTCCTCCGTACTCAGCAACGGACGGAGGTCTGAAGTGCTTGGGCAGTGGCTCATTCAAGACTTGGCTGGAGAAAGGGCATCCTGTGCGCTCGGTCGGGAACGGCGCAAGGGGAGCCTTCCCTTTGCTAGCTCTGGTATGGCTAGATGTAGCTTCATGTGGATCCGATTGTCCTGCTCCCTCGGCCGGGCCGAATAGCGCCCGGTGAAAGTGAGGACTCTCATCTTGTCGAACCCCTCCTTCGGTGCCCACCGAGTAGTCTGCTCAGCCGGGCCCGGCTGAGGAGGTCGAGCGACCGCTTGCTGTGCCTCTGCCAATTTCCTGGCTCTAGCCTCTATTAGCAGATCCAGGTCTTCCTGTGAAAGTGTCACGGTCACCCGATTGGATTCACTCATCTTCGGCTTTCGATCAAGCAGATTCCCACAGACGGCGCCAAATTTGATCCTGTCGACAAGCGAAGATCGGTTCTTCCTCGAATGACCCGGTCTAACCAAGCCAACCCGGTCTGCTTTGAGTTGGGAGGTCGGACCGAAACAGAGCTCTCAAGATGATGGAGTGGTTGCAAAAAATGGCAGCGATCCTTTTCTATGGAACAACTGTAGGGTTTATATAGGGGGACGAAAAGATCTTCCAGCGTGTGAACTGTCACATCTCGTTGAAGATTAGTCAGGGATTAGGCTAAGTGGCTGCCTTAGCGGCGGAGTGAGACTGACACAGCAGTCTGCTAGCCTGTGATCCTACCCCTAATTAACATTGGGCGGCCACGTCAGATGATGACGACGCCTCTTAACGGAAAGTTTTGACGGGGCCTTGCGAGGAATGAGACTCAAGAACTCGGCCTCGACCGTTCGACCTTGGGAGCTCAGCTTCTAAGGATTGACCCCGAGGGCTCGGCCTCGGGAGCTTAGACTCAGGAGGTCAGCCTCGAGAGCTCGGTTCCGAGAGTTCGGCCTCGAGAGCGTGATCTCGGGACTTAGGAGCTCAGCTTCGCTCGTTCGACCTCGGGAGGTCAGCCTCGGGAGCTCGGCCTCTATCGCTCGACCTCGGGAGGTCAGCCGCAAGAGCTCAGCCTCTATCGCTCGACCTCGAGAGGTCCGCTTCAAGAGCTCGGCTTCTATCGCTCGACTTCGGGAGGTCAGCCTCAAGAGCGTGGCCCAGGGTGAACTTGACTCCGACGTGAGCTTCTGCCCGCCCGGGCCTTTGCTATCCTTGAGCCGGGTTGAACCAGTTTTTCTCCGACCGGGCTCTCGCCCCTGATAAATAAACCGCTCGACTGGATCACCATGTCTTTTGTGCTGTGTAATGTGCGCTAGCTTTTGATTGAATTGAGAACCCAGTCCTGTTAGAATTATCGAAGCCCAATTTACCCAGGTCCGAGTGACATTGTTGTTAATTATAAGGCTAAGAAACAAAAAACAAGAGTGTGTGGTGTGGTGAATCTTTACATATTGATATCTGACAATCAAACAATCGATAGTTAATTATCAGCTACTTATTAAGTATATAATATATGGTGGCATGCAAAAGGATGTCATGTAGCGATCCAATTTGCTGCCACTTCCTTATCGGCAATTCAACACTAAACTGTGCCAAAATCTTGGCAAATCACTTGGCCTCGACACTTTAACTGTAATATCGCCGTCTCCTTTTTTTAGTTGCATCAGCAGTTTTGTTAATCATTCATGGTTTTTTTTTAACCAGAAATAAAATTTTATTTCTGAAGAAGAAAATTCATATTAGAAGGGGTCAAATCTAACCTTCTAATATAGAAGTACAAAGACTCAAACTATTTTACAAGTATTGCAAGTCAAAATAAATTGACTATATTAAAAACTATACAAACCAGCCAGCTTGTTATCATTGTAAAATTTTTGTTAATACTATTTCCCATCAGCTTATTCAATACTCCTATTGCTCTTGCAGACTTTATTTCTTTTCAGAAAAAAATGAGCACTATACACCCAATCTTCTAAAGCCCAAAGTCTTCGAACTTTTAAGCAGTTATCAAAATGAACTATTCCTTTTCATGTAGTTACCCCATCCAAAGCTATCATAACAGAAAAACCTGATCGCACGTTATCATATCAGATCAGAACTTCCATCCCACCTCAAAATCTTCATCACACTAACCACCACCTGATCGCACTGAGCATGAGGGCATCAAAATAAGTCCAAATGCCATTACTGCCACCTTCTATGTGCCCATTTCTGTTCTGCTTGCAAAACCTGGCACGCAATAGACAAAACCCGATTCCAAAAAACCAAAAAACCAGCCAGCGACCCCACTTCAACAGCATCCAACCTCTAGCACTATCGCATCCTTCAAAGCTTGTATAGAAAGCCATGATCATCAAAATTCCAATCTAATGTACTAAAATCGTGCCATATTCAATATGAGACAGTATGCCCCTGTTCAGAAATCGTTTACTAATAGTATCAGTCACTTTCAGCACTCCTTGGCACGCTCTGCAGTTACTTGGCATGCCAAAAACAGATGCAAGCAGACCAAAACTTCCAGCAACTCTTCAACCCATAGCTGACTAAAACTATCCACCCTGCAACCCCACTGCAAACGCCATCGTGCAGCTCCAAAAAGCCTATTGCATCTCCTTATTTTTGCAACAGACTGAAAGCTGAGTTTCCATCCAAGAAAAGCATATAGAAAATCAATGAATATCCAAGAACCCGATGTTCGCTTTTGGCAAGCGACTAACCATAAACGGAATTGTAGTGCCTTTACCGTAGCTGTTACTACGTGCTAGATAGATCTATGGTGGATTTATTCACCCTTATAGGCTTTTGGGCAAAGCCTCAGCCATTAACGGATTTGTGTTGTCTTTACCATAGTCGTTTGCTACGGACTAGGTAGATCTCATACGGTGGATCTACTCACCATCCCTTCCTATTACTTTCTCCATTACATGCTCCAAACATCATATCAGTCTCTAGTACCGAGTATCAAACAAAAACATGCAACAGAATACCAAATCAAAACCCGATCTCAATGTGTTGGCACATCAAAGCCAAACTAACACTTGACACTCCCAATTCGAGGCTGCAAATATCCGATCCCAACCCTCAGTCCTGCTTGTATTGCTAAACAAAATTCAGTTGAGGAGATTGGCACGCAACAGCACATGCAGCACATAGCAGATGACTGATTTCTGATTTCTACTTCCAGATGACTAATTACTGATTTCTATTTCTGACCGCAACTTTCCAACCAAAACCAGCATCACATGCAGCACATAGCAGAAAGCTGCACCTGATGTTCATGCCAATACATTCTGATAGTGGCACACTCGCATGACCAGAAACCCAAGCTCCAAATTCTGATAACCTCCTGCAAATAGCTTCCCTTAAAATAACCATTGTTTCTGAATTTACAGAGGCAAATCCTTTGCCAGTCAAGTGCAGGAAGTCCAATTTCACAAATACAGGTATGCAATTCAGGTACAATTCCGGAAACAACGACATTAAAATCTAAAGTGATTGCAGTAGTATCAGATCTCTTGACACGCTCCCAGTTGTTTGACACACCAAGACAAAATCAGAGCCAAAATAAGTAATTCCATGGACTTCCACTGATTTCCGACTCCCACCAGCCATCAAGGCTGCCACTATAATATCAGTTTCTTCACAGCCATCCCATGAAATTCTGCTTGATTGGGGGACCTGTTAGAGACCAAAATCCAGCCATAAGAAGTAGCAACATTAGAATTCCAGAAAACCAATGACAACCCATCCTGCATAGCATCACAATGAAATCACAATGGAATCAAACACATTTAGTTCTGCTCCGTTTGGCACGCTAAACACCAGCTTGACATCTTCCGGAATAACACTATTTTGGCATCAGAAATTGGCTCTCCAGGCAATTCGCAATGTCTCTTCAAGCCTACTAATATTCTCCCCAAAGCACAGCAGAGAAAAGCAGCCAAAGATAACCAATCATCTCTGAAATTTGCATAATCAATAACTGTGGATGGAGATAAAATAACCCAGAGGTCTAATGCAGATGTAGAACACATTTCAAATCTGTCATTGATACATTCTCCATTATCTTCATTCCACCAGTCATCTAATTTTCCTGTCACATTCTGATCAGAGCTGGGCCAAAAGTTCTTGAGTATTTCAGCAGCCCTCCAGCTTCTCTAGTTCTCCAGCAAAGACTGATGAAACTGTCCACACTACAATACATCAAATCCACTTGCTCTTCTCTGCTCTCCTTTTTATTACACTTGGCTGATTTCAATGGACCTTCCTCATCCATTAGCTTGATTTCCTAGTGATTCTAATATATGGCAAGCTAATTCTATCCAGCTTACAGATACCAAAAAGTGTTTTATCTATCTCGGTAGCAGTCAATATTCTGTCTGTAGGAAAGTTAAAAGCTTGGTTTGCAAGATTAACCGCTGTCGCATTAGCTTCTCTGTACACATGTGTGAACCGAGCTTGATGGTGTCGCAGTATGGACTTGATTTTTAGGATCAAATTGTGATGCTCCCAGGGAAAGACAGGGGATTGTAGAATCTTCAGAGCCACTAGTCAATCAGACTCTATCCAAACGGGAAAGCAGTGGTTTTCCATACACAACTCCAATCCCATTAGAATTGCAATTAATTCTGCCCTTACATTTGATCCCACACCAATCAATCCAACCTTTGCTAAGATGATCCGACCTTCATGATCTCGGATGATGGTACCATACGAAGAGGGCCCTGGATTTCCTCTTGAACAACCATCCGTGTTTAGCTTAAAAACTCCATTTTTCGGCTTCCTCCACAGCACCATTGAGTGGTAGTTATGACTCTGTTTTTGACATTAAATCCCAAAGCCTGAGCTGTATTGTTACACCCTTTCCAGTGCTTATGCTTGATCAAAGCTGCTGCCATGCCTTGATGTATGTAGTAATTGATCTTCCAAATTATCTTGTTGGCTGCCGGTTTGATTCCACGGTGCTTAGCATCATTTCTAGCACTCCATAAGTGCTAAACAATTAAAAAAGGCATGGCTTCCTTGATATGACCATCTTTCGACCAGGATAGAGTCATCCTCCAACTCTCAAAAATTTGATATCTATCAACACCAAATAATTGTGCAAAGTGCCTCCAAACCTCTTTAGCAACAAATCCATTAAAAAACAAATGATCCCAGGATTCCATAGCTGCACAACATTGACACTTAGAAGCTAAATGAGATCCTCTTCGTTGTAGCACTTCATCCAATGGTAGCCGTTTCCGCAAGAAGCGCCATATAAAAACAGAGATGCTCAGATGTAGCAGCTTACTCCAGTAGGCTCTCCAGATCTCAGTAGGTTCCTGTGCAGTTCTTATACAGTTCCATGCAGACTTTAGTGTGAATTTACCATTCACTACTGGTGTCCAAACAATACTGTCCTGGTTGTTTAAAGGATCCACCATATGGTTTGTTCTTTCCTCCAAAGTGGCCCTACAATTTCCTTGATCTCCTCTACGACACTAGTTGACACAACACCTTGCAGTTTAGTAGTGTCCCATCCCTGATTGTTAAGAAAATCTGAGATCTTGCAATATGGGTTACCAACTACCATGCATGATTGGTATAAAGGGCCTTGATCAAGCCAAGTATCAAACCAGAAATTCAAACCTCCCTTGCCAATGATCCATCCAATGTTTTCCTCTGCTAAGCTGCGAATTTTAACCAGCCGATGCCAACAAGGAGGGCTCTTCCAATTTGCTGAGACTACATTTGGTGCTGCTGTCCCACAGTACATATTGGACAAAAATATTGCCCATGGAGTCTTTTGTTCCCTGAATCTAAACCAAAGCTTCATTGCAGTGGCTGTAGCAACATCCGTTAGCTTCCTGACACCTAAGTCCCCCTCCAACTTTGGCTTACAAACCTCATCCCAAGCTATCCAATGAGTCTTCTTTTTTGAATTTGCCATTCCCCAGAAGAAATTGGCAAACAACATTTCTATTTGGTGTAAAACCGATAATGGAGGGAGGAGAACCTGTAAAGTGTAGATAGGTAGTGAGGATAATACACTTTGTATGAGTATCAACCTTCCACCGTGTGTTAGCCTCTTGATGTTCCACCCAAGTAACCTCTTCCTGACTTTTTCGATTAGGGGTTGAAAGTGGCTTGATTTTCGATTCCCAGAAGTAATAGGAACCCCTAAGTATGTGATAGGAGGTTGTCCCTCTAAGAAACTCGTAGTAGTAGCAATTACACTCTTTCGGGTACTCGTGATACTTTTAGCAGGGAAGAATAAACTTTTCCCAGCATTGATGGATTGCCTTGAGCATTTTTCATATGAATCCAAAAATTCCTTGACCCGTTTGACATTATTAACTGATCCATTCATTATAATCATTATGCCATCAGCAAATGTTAAGTGTGATAATCTGATGTTGCAGTCCGAATTAAAATAAAGCTGTGGGTATTTGTTGAAAAGATCATCCAACCCTCTGGATAGGAATTCAGCAGCAATAATAAAAAGTAGGGGGGGAGATAGGGTCACCTTGCCTCAATCCTCACTTAGAGTGAAAGAAACCAGCCAAGTGTCTATTGATTTTAACAGAAAACCAACATTCCGTAATGCATCGCTTGATAAGTCCAATAACTGCTCCTGAAAACCCAAAAGCTTCCATGATTTTGATGAGGAAGGTCCATTGAACTCTGTCAAAAGCTTTAGCCATGTCTAGCTTCAAAATTAGGTTGCCACCCCTCACGTGATAGTTTAACTTATGATTAAGTTCTTGGGCCAATATAATATTATCTGAGATCAATCTACCTGACACAAAACCACTTTGCGAGGGTGAAACAATTTTTTCCATGATTGGACTTAGCCTTGCAGATAGTAATTTGGAAATAATTTTATTTAAAACGTTGCATAGACTAATAGGCCTAAAGTCCTTCCATTGCTGCGCATTATCCACTTTCGGAATTAGGACTATTGTGGTAGCCGTCATCCCTTTTGGCATTGAACTGCTATTAAAGAAATCCAGAATAGCTTCATATATATCACCCTTGATAATTTCCTAGCAAGCCATGTAAAATTCTGCCGAAAACCCGTCTGGACCTGCAGCACTGTCCTTTGGCATTTCCCATATAATTTTTTTTATCTCCTCTATATCTGGTGGTGCAGAAATGGCAGCATTATCGCCAGGATTGATTAGTGCTGGAATGTTATCAAAATTGACTGAATTGCAGCTGTATTCCTCTCCCGTTAGCAGCTTCTCAAAGTAAACTGCAGTTGAGGCATAAATTTGTTCTGGGCGGTCCAGGCAAAAACCTTCCTCCCATATTCGAAAAATTCTATTAGTCATTCTTCTCTTTGCGCCAAACCATGGAAGAATTTTGTGTTTCTTTCACCGTCAGCCGCCCACTTTACCGCAGCCTTTTGTTTCCAAAAGGTTTCTTCCATGTGCAATGTATGAAAAAGCTCGGCCTGTTTTTGTGCTCTGTTGATTTTGTTGATTTCTGAAGGATCCAGATCAAAGCTTCTCTCCGCTGCCGCAAAGCATTCCTCTGCTTTCATGATATTATCATGTATGTTCCCGAAAACTTCCAATTCCACCACTTTAGATGCTCCTTAAGCCTCTTTAACTTCCCCTGCAATTTGTTAAGTCCACAACTAGCAGTTGGCAACATCCAGTTGAGTTTCATCGTTTGCAAAAAATTGTGGTTTCTGATCCACATGTCCTGGAATCTGAATGAGGCAGCCGGTTTTGGGAATTTTGGAAAGGTAATAAGGAGAGGCAATGGTCAGAGGTCGCCCGGCTTAAGTGTTCTACCCGCACTGAAAATTCGTGATCATTCCAGGAAGGTGATATGAGTATTCTGTCCAAACGCTTCCAAATTCTGTTGTTCGTCCAAGTGAATCTATCACCTACGAATCCAGCATCTATCAGCCCAGCCACATTCAATCAGAACGTAAAAAAATATAAAGGATAGTATATATATTTTCGGATATAAATATAAAGATGGATATGGTAGAATTCTATTCATACCTTACCCTATATATATATATATATATATATATATATATATATATATATATATATATATATATATATATATATATACCTCATTTTTTTTTGGGAAAGAAAAGATTTAGATTGTTTCATATTTTAGGGGGGAAATTAATTCTACCAATACGTATCTCATTTTGTTTTTCATGAGAAATGCTCACCGATTGAAAGAGTATGAGACGAAGAGAAGAGAAGTATATTAAATTATATTTTTTTTAAAAAAAAGAGAGAATAGTAGATAATAATAAAATGATAGTTGAATATGGATAATTAGATATCTGATTTTTAATAGATACGAGGTTGAGTATCAGAGTTAGTTAATATGGGTATATATACGAAGATGAATATAATAAATAAAGAGAAATATGAAAGACATGAACCCTATTCAAAATTGCAACGTACAACTTTGTCCCAGAGGATTCCTATCACGTCTGTCCCACATTCATCGGCGATGGCTGGCGAGTCGTCCAATCGACGATCAAACACTATTCATAAGTTTTGATCGTCGTTTTGAATCAAACGATATCCTGGGATAACGGTGAATCAGTCGGAATCGCCGTATTATAATCTCGTCGGATTCGACGGTGAATACGACGTGATCGCAATTGTGACGATATCCGATTGGTTCACCGTACCTCTAGGGTATAATTTTGTTCGGGACGATGACTGAAAACCGTTGATAATATTCGATCGACGATTAAATGATTTATCGATTATCGCTGATGAATGAGATCGAAGGATAAGAACCTACGTGGACCAGAGGATCCAGTCTCCTCGGGAAGTCGATCAGCCATCAATTTTCCAAGCGACATGATCACATGCAAAATGACATAAAATATTCGCATATCCAGGCATCAAAGTCCATGCAAACTTTCTCACTCACATGTCGCTGACACTATTAATTTTTGTGGTTCCAAGGTGATCCACAAAATCAAATGAAAAAAGTTTGTTCAGGGTCTGAACGGGCACAGTATGATGTCTCCTCCAACTTTGTATTTTAAAAAAAAGTCACTTCAAATTCGATCAAATGGATTTGTTAAGGGTTTCAGATTACTTCAGCACTGATAATTTACGTACCCAACCTTTTGAAAGATATGATTGATGCACACTTAATTTGCTTCTATTCGGCAATCAGGGTGGCCAAGCCTGAGCAGCTCATTTGCTTTCATATTTAATACCACATTATCATATCGCGAAGCGAGGTGGACAAGCCTACAGTTGGATGAGCTTCCGGAGAACGCGAGATCGCTGAGATGGTCTACGGAGCCGGATCACCTCAGCCTGCAAGATAGAGACCGTTAGAACCCGCCGGGAAAAGTCCCCAACCAGGTACTCCGACAGTCAAGTCAGTACTCGACGGTGACAATGGAAAGCAATAGAACAATATGAAATTGCACTATTACACGCGTACATTAGAAATGCGGAGTGTGGAGGCTTATATAGCCGGGGAAGCTGACAGCTCCTGCCCCGCCTGCCACCTACTGTCATATAGCGAGAACAAGATGATGCATGCTCAGAGGTGGCAGGATAAAGTAGTGCATACTGGGTTAAGGAAAGGGGTACTGTCAACTTAATGGCTAGCGTCTTTTGGCGCCGCTCGGCCTGATACCAGTATAGGTGGTCGTGGTACGGGGGGACAGGATATGGCAGGAAGATCAATACCTCAGCGTGATATCCGTCACTTGAGACCAGAACGGCTCCAGTCCTGCGCCGACCCCATACAACTTCTGGTAATCTGGTGCCAGGGAGTGATTGTGCTGCTTGCTAGGACCGTCTGAGGGCCCGTGAAGGTGCCGACTGGGGCACTGAACGACAAGGCCGGTTGAGGGCCTATGAGGGTGCCGACTGGGGCACTGAATGACGAGGTCGGCTGAGGGCCTATGAGGGTGCCGACTGGGGCACTAAATGATGAGGCCGGCTGAGGGCCTATGAGGATGCCGACTAGGGTACTAAATCACGAGGTCGGCTCACTGGGGCACTAAATGACGAGGCCGACTGAGAGCCTATGAGAGTGTCCGCTGGAGCACTGAATGACGAGGTCGGCTGAGGGCCTATGAGGGTGTCGACTGGGGCACTGATTATCAATGTGTCGAGTAGCTCCCCCTTTGGTTCGGGCTTACCCCCGGAGTATGGTCTGCCACGCGTTGGCAGGGAGCCAACTCTAGAGGAGTATTAGGGAATGAATGTCTAAGGGGGCGTTTGGTTTGATTCATTTTCCATTTTTATTTTCCAGAAAATCGTATTTTCTCGTTTTCTGAAAATAACTTTATTTCATGCTCTAGTTTTCCAGAAAACGTTATGTTTTTTTTTTGAAAACAAAATTAAAAAATACAAACCAAACATGTTTTCTAGAAAATCACATTTTTTACAAAAAATGAAAATGAAAAATAGACTGTAAAATACAAACCAAACGCACCCTAAGCCTGGGCCACCCTGATCCTAAAGAGTGTGAGCCGCCACGCGTCCGACCAGAGACCTTGACCCGATTGACACTTATCCAACGAGCCTTTTCAGCCCACCATCCTCTCTGAGGTGACTGATGAACCAAACGAATTGACAGAATCGGCCTGTCCTGTTTAAATATTTTGGCATGCCATTCAATCCAATATATATCCAATCAGTCAGCACATGGTTTCGCAACTCGCTCTTGGCCCATCAGAAACAACACTATTTTGCTCAGCTCACTCCTGTTTCTTTGAGCTCAATCCAACGCTGTCACTTCACATCCGGAAAGCTTCGATCTCACATATTCCTTTGGCCTGCAATGCTGAACCCCATGTGGTTTATCAAGATGGTGATGAAGTGGCAGAAGTTGGCCGCCCGCGGCCGGAGAAGGATCGAGTCGGACAAAGCCGAAAACAGAGACGGTGAAGCAGGGCCGTCGTGGTCTGCGACAGTGGCCAGCAAGGGGCACGTGTTCGTGTACACTGCCGACGGGAAGCGCTTCATGGTGCCGTTGAAGTACCTGAGCAGCGGCGTCTTTCGGGAGCCACTAAAGCGGTCGGAGGAGGAGTTCGGCCTGCCGGCCGACGGCCCCATCACGCTGCCCTGCGGGGCCGCATGCATGGAGTCCGTCATCAGCTTCCTCCACGGCCGGGGCACGAGCGACGCGGAGAGGGTCGTGCTTGACTCAATCGGCAGCGGCGGCGGCGGTGTTGGACGATGCATGGCTGCGGCCGCTGCAGGGAAAGGAGGGGTCAGCCGGCAGCTGATCCTCTATGGCTTTTGAATAATTGATTAAACAGCCTCGGATTGGTGGTCAATTCTGAATCTAACTCGGGCGATTACTTTTCCGATCGAAAAAAAACAAAAGTATAACAATTATTGTCTTGGCAATTGTGGCACAATGCTTTCAAATATTTGTACCGTAAAATAATATATGTACGGTATAAAAGCTGAATGAGTTGAGGTTTGTATTGATCTATTAAAGATGTAAATGAACAATAGTCCAACTCAGTATTAACCTAGCTTGACATTCTATGTTCGACTTGTTGTCTAAAAGCTCATCTACAAACATAATTAGCTAAAACTTTGTTCCGTGAACAGATTAAAAATATAGCTATGTAGTCAATTTTGGAGGATTGGAAGAATAAAGCATGTCTATCTGTTCGTGTCCACTTATAAGATAGTCCAATAGTTTGTCTGCTTGTGGTTGTTTACGCTATGCACCAAGGGTTCTCATATCCCTTAATTGGATAGCATAGCTAGCTATCTTTGAGTTTAGAGATGGCATCGAGTACTTTTCAAGCATTTATTATCTGAAGTCATAAAAATACCCATGCAGTTCAAATAATAAACAAGAATACTACTCTTGTGTATATGCCCAACTGAACTGAGAATTTTTTCAGACCGGGTTGGGAAAGCAGCTAGCAGAGCAGTGGGGCATATGCATCAAGAACAGCCCGAGCATATGAGCCCCTACTTGTACTAGCACCGCATGCTCTAAAAAAAGAACGGATTAAAATCAGTCACTCTAATGATTCTTTATTACTATTTTACATTTCACAGAAAATAAATAATTCATCACATGAAAAAATAATTCATCGAGTTTTGCTAAGTTTCAAATCTTACTCAATTTTACAAATTTATTATGTGATGACTGATACCACATGTTGTTGGATACAATTTTACAAAATAAAATTTTGATACCATCGATTGTTGAAAGTCAAGTTTAACTTCAAAATCGAAATCTACGTTTCGTGTAGATAAATCTGGACTATTTATTTGCTCAAAACCGATTAAGGGTGAATGAAAAATTAATTGTTCAAGATACGATCAAATGAATATTAAGGAAAAAGATGGGGCTTTAGTCCCACATTGGTAACCGACGAGAGCCAGTGTTTCCTTACATGTGTTCCTGTGCTAATGTTGTTAATACAAAAGCACAGGAGGTCTCTACCCCGCCATGCGCGCAATGGGCGCTTTGTTGGCGCACTTTGCACTGAGGCAGTGCCTATGTGGCACGTAACTGTGTAGAGAATGATGACTGGATTGGGCAAACAGATGGGGATCTGAAGAGTTATAACTCTTCAGATAAAGGGACATTAAAAGACCTTTAAAGGGTTATACCCTTTCGTTATGAACGGTCCAGATCCGTCCGAACCAAAGGGTACTTACCTCTTCACTCAATATAAATAGATCCCTCCACTTGATCATTTCATTGATTTAAGCATTGCAATTTAAAAGCATTCACACTCATCCATCTTATGCATCAAGAGTCCAAAAAGACTACGAAAAGGTTCGTCGGTCTCGGAATTTGAAGTGTTACTATTCCGATACGACGTCGTTGTATCTTGGAAACGAATTGCTGCTATCCGTGAGCATCAGTAGCGGAGCAATATCGTTTTACGGAGATAGTGTCGAACACTAGCCTCAACGTAAACCAATCTGTTTGCTTCCTCCGAAAGCAATCTCCCGGAAGATCCGACGATCATAAATCGACTAAGTCAAATACCGCGGAGATACAAGTTAGCTACCAACAATCACATCCGCCACACTTTAAATCATGCAAAGTGTAGGGAGGAAAAATCACCATATATCATGGAGGAAAATTGGACCACAATTTGTAATTATTGGGCCCTGGATGAAAGTAATAAAAGAAGTCAACAGAACAGATCAAATCAATCATACAAATTTTAGAGACTTATCTGCGACATATGCAAGAGGTTCAATAAATATTGATGAACATAGACGCAGAATGATAAATATGTAACTCTCTCAATAATTTTTTAATCTATTTCATTTTATTATATTATTTCTAATGATGTTTTTTCAGGTCCAAAAAACTAGGAAGGAACCTATATTTCTTTAAACATTTACAAGAAAGAAAAATAAGTCTTAGAGTGGAGTTAGAGTCAAAGCAATAAGTGTAAGTATCCCTGGTTGATTTTGATGTGATCAACCAATTTAAGTTAAGTTCTGGTATGTTTAATCTCTCTGCTAAGTGTGCAGGAGCTTAGGTAAGGAGGAAGTTGAGTGTAAGACGTAGTAGATGAGAAGGATTGTGCGGGGAAATGAGTCGACGGGCTTGGTACAATCCGAAGGACACGGAAGCTACGGAAGAGTACACCGGTGGATCGAGAAGGAAGTACACGACGCCCGAGGGACAGGAAACCGGGAGGAAGCACGCTCGAGGGGCGAAAGGCCGGAGTCAGGTTCGGGTGAGCCTAACTCCGGTTGGCTGGAAATCACCCAGAAGATGAACCAAAAGACTGGTCTGTTTGACCATGTCAAACCAGGCGCTCGAAAAAAATGAAAATTTAATTATTGCTAAGAAGACTCGAACTCTAGACCTCGACAGCATATGTTGCCATGGTTACCAATTCGGATAATAGTTAATGACATTGAGATGATGCCGATGATTCTTCTTGAAGATGATAACATCGAAGTCTAAAGCAGATGATAAAATCTTAAAGGATAAAACCTTATCCTTGAATCAGATCCAATGAATGCAGTTTAATCCCATCCAAGATCAACCATCCAGATTACATCCATAGATCAACGGCCAAGAGAAAATTCCTCAACAATCAACAATACAGATTTATTCTTTTAGGCAATAAATAGGCTTAGAGTTTCAACCTTTTCAATCAATTCATTAATTCATTCTTGTAAAACCTCTAAAAGTCTCGCATGCTATTTTTGTAAGGCTTCTCCGCCACAAGGAGATTTTTATTGAGCGTTCACTGCCTTGGAAGCAACGTTCTTAGTTGCGACCAAGTTTCTTTTTAAAAGACGAGTGCCTCCACTTTTATATATTTTTTTAATCGTCTATTCACCCCCTCTAGCCGGCCCAGCTCGATCCAACAATAAGGATTTGGATTAATTAAAAATTTATATGTTTATAAATTTTTGTTATAATAAATTTATTTTAATTTTTGTTATTATAATATAGGAAAAATATGATAAGTTCGAGACATCGCATAAAAATTGAAGTGCTAGTTTGAAATCTGAGTCATTATCTCTTAGTAATAGCATGGACTTGTGGTTGGAGGCGAGTGGGGGATAGAAGGAGGGAAGGATTTTGCAAATGGAATCTCTAAGCAAAAATCATAGAGCTTCCCATAAATCCTTTTCCACCCCACCAGCAGCTTGTCTCAGATTACTAACTTAACGAATGAGGTTTTAAAATTAAGATGCATAATCTCAAAAAGAGATGAACAAATGAGAATTATGCAGGAAAAACAAGATTTAATTTTGAGACATTTTTCTGCTCTAAGTCAGATTCCTCTCGGTTCCGTTGATATTGGTGGTGATAGTGATGGTGGCGACAATGATTATGATGGTGATGATTGTGTATGATTTTTTTATTATTTGTCTTTTAATTAGTATTTTAGAACACTTATTTGATTATGTAATTTTTATATATTTTTTTAATACTGTTAATTTGCTTTTAATAGGATTGAGGAGATAAATGAGCTTCACTATCCAAAAATGTAAGTATAAGCTTTTGCATTCACTTTGTTAGAGATGAGTATCCTTAATTTCTATATAACTCTCAAATTATTCATTAAGTTTTTCTTTTATGATTTCATGACATCATTTTATTATTATATTCAATTATATCATATTGAAGCATCAAAGTAAAATAATGAGGTATCTTTTTTATTATTTGTTAATGTTCACTGGGATTGCTTAAATTTCTATTAACAAGATAAATATTTCTTTCAAGAACAAGTTCTCATAGGTTATCTTGTTTTCTATGCAATATTATGTTTTTTTAGTCTTACATCTTATAGTTGAGCTCTAGTAACAGGGATAGTTCTCATTTTCTAAGCTTGTACTAAGAAGTTCTCATTTTCTAGGCTTATTTGATATATACACTTGTTTGTACAGTTGGGTTTTATGCTGCCTGTGCTAATATGGAAGCCTGATTTTCCTTCATGGTCCTTATCATTGCGATCCTCAATGATAGTAAAGAATTTTTTTTCTTTATTGTATTGCAGAAGAGCAGCAATAATGACCATAGAGTGTTGTTCCACTTTATGAAATATCTTCTTTTTCTCTTCAATTTTATCAGGTACCATAATGACCATTTCGAAAAGATAGAGTTAAGCCATCTCCTCTCCCTTCCCACTTGACACCTGGGAGCGTGCTGAGAATTTTACAATAGGAAATGTACCTAGTTACTTTGCAATTATGATGGTCATTTTCTTTTGGATTGATACTGACTTCTTCCCTATAAACTATTATATTTATTGTTTGTGATTTTCTTTCCATGTAAAGTATTATATTGATTGTTTATGATTTCCTTTTAAGCAAACTATTAGTTGATTTTGGTTTTTGTCTTCTAGATTTTTTTTTTGTTAACCTTGCTATTGATGGATAATCAATTAGAGAGTATTTAAAGTTGAAAATATTGAGAAAATAGTACATTGATATTGATATGAATTTTAATGATTTGAGATTTATTAAAAGATATTATTTTTAAAAAATTTTATCTATTTTGCGATAAATTTAGCGAAGAATATTTTTTCGTTGACAAATTATTGAAATTGCTGTGTATCGAAAAATTACAACGAATTTTGAAATTGTTACAAAGTTGTTGCAATTTTTGTAAAAAATTTTAAAATTTGTCGCAAATTCTGTAATGAATTTATAAATTAGTTGCAGAATTTGCGATGAATTTTTAAATTCGTCGTAGAATTTTGCGACAAATTTATTTTTTTGTCATAGGATTTGGGACGATTATTTGACGACGAATTTTTTTTCATCGAAAAATTTGTCGCAAAATTCTTTTGCAGCGATTTTTTTTTAATTTTTCACAAATTTCATCGTAAAATCGAGTTTTTTTTTTGTTGTGTGCGTGATTGCATATCAATGTTATGATTGACACATCTTGTCCTATAGTTATTGTTGTCCGATATAAGATCAACCTATGTTGAGGACGTGCTGGGAGATTGGCTTAAGATGATTGTTGAGATTTCGTGAATTCGAGCTTGTGATCCAATAGCTCAGCGCAGTTGGTCGCTTTTTTATCTCCCGGATATGACGGCTGTAATTTCGAGTCTTGACTATATTAGGGTTGGCGATGAAGCAATGTTGTCGTGTTCATAATTTAGTTCTCTGACATCTTAGTTTCGCCTATAGTTCCCCGTGTAAGTCATCATTTTCTCTTCTTACTTTCTCCTTCTGCGTTGATTTGCCACCCCTTGTTATGTGGTTCCCATCTATATATGGCTTCCAAAGACCCTTCCACCTTCTTATATGAATTCATTGAGTCAGACTTCAATGGAGAGGATGTAGATAAAAGTGCGAATGTAATTCGAGATTCCGACCAACCACCGTATATATTGTAATCCTGACCCACCTCTTACTATTCCTCTATAGCCGGGGGCAAGAATCCAACTTCTTTGCACGTTAGCATTGACATCGACACATGCGATTATCATTCTGTCCTGGACCTCAGGGGAAAATTCCTACCATCTCACTGTCTTCGTATTTTAGCCAAGTAGCAATTTTTTTTTAAAATAATATTTAGATTAATTTGAAAACTTAGAGAAAGTTTGGTTCTTTTGCTTATTTTCGCATGTCTTACTTAAGCAATTAAATTGATTGATACCATAATATTTATAATTTTTTTAAAAAAATCTCGAATTATTTTAATTCAATAATGAGTAAATAACAAACGATCATTCAAAAATCTAAAACTTGAACCTTTATAAATTTTAACACATAATGGTTAAAGATGAGATTGACCTTAATCCCCTCCCTAAAAAACCAAGAGGAGAAAAGAAAATTGGCATCGAGTAAGAAATGAATCATATTTGAATTCTTTATTTTGGATGCGACATCTTGAGAGAAACGCCAAAATGATAAATATGTAAAAGTTTTAATGGGCGTTACTTCAAGAGACATACAAATCTGTGCATATCTTCTCTTCTTGTTGTTTAGTAAAAAAGAAGTTGTTTAATAAGGTAAAGCTGTAATTGAAGGAAAAGATTATCTTAATAAATATGAAGAGCATTAATAAGGAATGCAAAGACTATCTTAATAAATATGTTATTCTTTATTATTTTTTTTCCTCGAGATTAATGATCCATAGTTTTAAGTTTTCATAGAATGAGCTGATGATTAATATGTTGATATTACCATCTTAAAATTTAGAAATCAAAATTTGATAAAATTAATATGTCTGTTTTTCCTATATACTAATCATAGTATTCAGATTAGTAATTTTTATAATTTTTTTTTCGTATTATTCTTGGGACGAATTAACAAGGACATTAAAAATGAATAAATTATCTTTTACCATCATGATCCGTTACTTTTAAAGGGAAAACATATGATAATTATATGTGAACAATAGACAAACAAATGCTCTTATTTTGGGAAGCATCAACGTCACTTTTCAAGGGTCTTCACAAAGCTAGATTTCGTTAAAAAATCCCCACATGACACCTTTTTCAAAAATGAACATCCTATTCATTAAAAATAAATTTTTCATAAAATTTGTTTCCCACTTTTTTCTATAAACTGTTAGACATGCCATTCTCATCATTATTAATATTTTTTGATACATTTTTTTTTATAAGAGTGTGCACCTAAATAAAATTTTTTATGGAAAATAAAGTAGAAAAGTATTTATACAACTAAAGAGAAGATAATTATTTTATTATTAATTATTATCATAGACTAATAACTCTATTTATACATATTATTAAGATAATATATGAAAAATATAGTAATAAATATGGTAATATATTATGATAAATAAAATAATAATAAATATAGAAATAATAATAAATATGATTACAAATGTAATTTATATATGATAAACAATCATTAATTGAAAATAATTTTTTATTCCTTAACTATTACTTTTGTCATCATCGTTATCCTTATCGTCATCATAAGAATACTTTTTTTAATCCCATCTATAATTTGATATTCAAAATGTCTCTTCTTGATTCCACATTAGAGACTTTTGACCCAAGCTAATCTAAAATAATATATCTTGGATCAAGTGTTCTCATGTCCTTAGAATAATATATCATCTATCATCTGTATAGAATAATTTTGATTAAAAATTTTCAAAGATGATGCAGTTTTAATTAGAGTTGCTTAAAGGGAGTATTTAAAAAAAAAAAGATTAACTATGTATCAATCAAACGAAATTTCTCATTGACTATTAAAAAAAAATTAGACTAAATAACATATTAATTTGGGATGATGGATTCGGTCTTACGAAAGTTTTTTATTGATCATCAGAATAAATCAGAAAATACTCAAGGTGGATAGTCCCAAGGTTCGTGCCCCATTTAAAAAAAAAATCCTATAAAATACACTGTAGTTAGGTATCAAATCGTGAATACTTGAAATATTAACTAATCATTCTACCGCTGCACCATAGCCCTGAGACTTTTTATTGATTATTATTAAGATAAAATAAAAAAAGAGAAATGATATGCACAGTGAAATTGAATGTCTCAGTGAAAACTTTGACCGTCACTTGACGGCAAGTCCGACATCCGATCGTCGATCAGACATTACCGACGGCCTCCGATCGCCGTCCCGAATCAAACTATACCTTGGGAGGACGGTGAACCCGTCAGGATCGTCGGCAACGATGAACCCGTTGAAATCAACGGTGAAAAATGTGAGATCGCAATTGCGGCGATCCCCGACGGGTTTACCGTGCCCCTAGGGTATAATTTAGTTCGGGACGGTGGTCGGAAGCTATCTGTAGTGTCCGATCAACGATCAAATATTAAATATGTCATTGATTGATGATCAAAATTTTTATTAAATCATTCCATTTTTATTGTAAGTATCGTTATTCTTAAAAAAAAAAAAAAAAGTTCTCATGCATGGATAACATGACATGATTACCCAGGGCATTAAATCAAGAGTAAAGTATTATTTTAGTAATTTTAAAAGAGGAGTATTTTTCTACTATATATATAAATAATTAAGGTGTTTTTTATATTTTTTGTTAAAAAAATAAAGTCAAACATGTGGAAGCTTGAAAAGTAGTGGAAGGTGCGTGGATGTGAGAATGGACCGGCTGTATATATAATTAATTGAATTTATTGTTTTACTGTCTTACCTGATTTTACAAAATGCCAATGCATAAATAATAATTACCACTTGGAATACAAATTGAAGTATATTAGTAAACTAAGAGTTTTACAAGAAAGAATATCCAAGCAAGTGTAAAGTTTGTTTCAATCCTAACTTTTTGTAGCTATTGTCATTAAGATACAATAATCATTGATTAACCTTTTTTATATATATAGCTTTGCTTTTTAGGTAGGTTTTTTTTACCACGTTTAACTATTTTTGGGTGGAATATTTAGCTGTTCCTATAAATTGAAACCATGAAACGTGTGTGTATATCAATACAATTTGAAGTCGATTCAATCTTCCATAATGATAGAAGAAAAAATAAAATAAAAACTAATTTTCTTTTATTTATTCGACGTTTACAAATGAGGAAAGCAATAGCTGGAGATTTCCTTTCATATATTCGATCGCCTTTCTTTTCGTGGGAGGGAGACAGAGAGAGATGGAGGAAGCTCTGCTTGGAAACAATGGAGGCCGAGCGGGCGACGGTGAGGAGGACTTAGGGGAGATTAGGAGCGTTAAGCAGTTCGCCCGGGCGTGGGCGGCGGAGAACAAGCGGCTGTGGTACTTGGCCGGCCCCTCCATCTTCACCTCCGTCTGCCGCTACTCCCTCGGCGCCACCACCCAAGTCTTTGCCGGCCACCTCACCACTCTCGAGCTCGACGCCGTATCAACGGAGAATATGGTCATCGCCGGCCTCGCCTTTGGCATCATGGTCGTCGCCGTTTGTACTTTTATTCACATTCTTTGTAATCAACGACAAAATCCTTTGCTCATTTGGTAGATTTACCATTGATTCTGTGATTCTCTGTTCGGCAAGAATGGCAGATGGGATGGGAAGCGCCCTGGAGACGCTCTGCGGGCAAGCCTACGGCGCGAAGCAGCTCCACATGCTCGGCGTGTACATGCAGCGATCCTGGCTCATCCTCCTCGCCATGTCCTCTTGCCTCCTCCCCATCTATCTCTTCGCCACCCCTCTCCTCCGCCTCTTCAAGCAGGACGACGACATCGCCGTTCTCGCCGGCCGCTTCGCC
>JAGFNQ010001447.1:113300-308962 GCA_024364735.1 Boesenbergia rotunda | reverse complement strand
TTCATCGCTTGAATCCGTTGATACATCGACCTCCTCAGTGCTAGATATTTCACCATCATCAATTTCCTCGTAAGAGACATTCTCATCTATAAGTAATTGAGATGCTGATTGTATTTCTGAATCAACGGAGTTGATTATAACTTCTTCATTTTGATAAGCATCGGAGTTTTGGACAGTGATCGTATTTGGCATTTCAATTGTTGACCTAGGCTTCATTTGACATACAGCAAGTCATTCGCTAGGTCGTCTTCTCTTAGTTGGGTACTCCAGATAAAATACTTGACCAGCTTGCACCGCAAAAATGAAAGGTTTGAACTTGTTGAATCTTTTGCTTGAATTAACCTCAACTAAATTGTATAACCGATGTTTCCTTGTGCCCATCCTTGGAATTGGATCATACCAACAACACCTGAATAATACACATCTTTTGAAAGGTAACGCTGGGTATTCAACTTCGATAATTTCCTCTAGCTTGCCATAATAGTCAAATTCATTATCATTATTGTCTGTTGATCCAAAATTATACGTTAGCATCCCTGAATCACGTTGGCTCACATGAAATCTGTATTCATTCACGCAATAACCCGAGTAGACTGTCACAGTACGAAGAGGTCCAAATGCGAGATTTTTAATTCTGTCGTCTTCTACATTTGAAATTCTGTCATCATTGACCTATAATAGTGGTGGGTGATCAAATTAGATTAATAAGTAATCAAGAATTGTTAACAAAAAAGTACATATTAACTCACTTACATATATTTGAAATCAAAATGCAAAATCTTCTTCTATCTTTCGATCTACCTCATTTGCACTTATCGATGGATTTTGAATGTACAACTGTTGTTGGTATAACCTGCCATATAAGTTCATTTGATATCATACCAGAAATTTGATTATATCATTTGATATTAATTTCATTACAACAAGAGATAATACCTTAGGTATGGTTTGACATCTTCACAGTTTAGGAGGATATATGTCCTGGCGGCATGATATTCTTGGTCATTTAACCGTCTAGATAGAGTTGAACCCATTGCTCTTCCAGAATACTTGAAAATAGAAAGAATGTCTGGGTCAACTGATGGAATGTCATCTTGATTGCGTGGACACTTTCGATGTCAGGTTTTCACATTTTCAGCAAAGTAATAGGAGCAAAATGAACTTGCTTCTTCAACCAGATATGCATTACATATTGATCCCTCAACTCTTGCTTTGTTACGCACATTATTCTTTAATTTTCTAAGAAACCTTTCAAAAGGATACATCCATCTGTATTGTACAGGACCACCAATCTGTGCCTCGCTAGGTAAATGAATAGGCAAATGCTCCATTGAATCAAAAAAGCTTGGTGGAAATATTCGCTCAAGCTTACATAGTATCAAAGGAATCTCTGTCTGAAGGCGTAACATATCTGCTACCGTAACAACTCTGGAAGTCAGATTTTTGAAAAAAAAGCTTAATTCTGTAAGTGCTTGCCAAACATTATCAGGAAGTAATTCTTGGAAAGCTATTGGAATTAATCTTTGCATGAACACATGACAATCATGACTCTTCATTCCAACCATTTTAGATCTATTGGTATCCACACAACGAGACATATTAGAGGCATATCCATCTGGGAATTTTATGTTTTTCAACCAAGAACACAATGCTTGCTTACTTTCTTTGTCCAATGTATAGCAAGCCTTCGGATATTTACCAGTTGTTTCATTCTGATGCAACTCAGGCCTGCTCACTAATTGTTTTAATTCTTCACGAGATTTTGTTGTATCTTTTGTTTTCCCATGTACATTTAAGACAGTATTAATGATGTTATCAAAGAAATTTTTCTCAATATGCATCACATCCAAATTATGACGAATGAGTAAATATTTCCAATATGGAAGCTCCCAAAAAATACTTCTTTTCCTCCAACCACATTTGTTGACTCTAACAATATACTTGTTGATATCATCTGATCCATCCTGATATACTGGTAGAAATCCATAACTATCAATTTCATTTAACACTTCTTCGCCTGACATCCCAAATGGAGGTAGCTTCCTAACTACTTCATTCCTTTTGAAATGTTTCTTATTTCTTCTGAACGGATGATCAAGAGGTAAAAATTTCCGATGATTATCAAACTAAGAAATCTTGCCACTGCAGGGCAAAGAAAATGCATATGACTGACTCATATAATGTGGACATGCTAACTTTCCAGCTGTGCTCCATCCTGATAACATTAAGTAAGCAGAAAAATCACTAATAGTCCATAACATTGATGCATGCATTAAAAAGTTTGACTTTGTAGCAATGTCATACGTCTCTGAACCTATATTCCATAAATAATTCAGCTCAGCTATCAAAGGTTGTAAAAAATATCTATGTGCCCTTTTAGATTTTGAGGGTCTGGAATTAAAACAGTAAGAAACATGAATTCATCTTTCATGCACATCCATGGTGGTAAGTTGTATGGTGTTAAGATAACAGGCCACGATGAATATTGTTGTCCATAACTTCCAAATGGCTGAAATCCATCTGCAGAAAGTCGAAGTCTGACATTACGTGGTTCCATAGCAAAGGAAGAAAATGTTGAACTTAAATATTTCCATGCAGGGGAATCACAAGGATGACACATAATGTCTCCATCATGTCCATGGTTTTGATGCCAGATCATATGACTTGCTGTTTCTACTGATGCATACAAACGTTGGAGTCTAGCAGTCAAAGGAAAATAATACATGACTTTGTAAGAAATATTTTTCTTCTTCTTCTGATTTACCATGCGAGCACCATGCTTGTAACGGGGATGGTTACAGATTTTGCATTCCATCAATTCACTATCTTGGTTCCAAAAGATCATGCAATTATTGACACAACAATGTATCTTCTCAACTGGCAAACCCAAGTCTCTAAACAGTTTTTTAGTGTTGTAGAAACTATCAGTCATGCAGTTATCAGTTGGAAGCAACTCTGACATAAGTTGACATATGTCATCATAACATCGTTCTGAGAAATGATGTTCTGCCTTCATATTCAATAATCTTGCAGTAGTAGATAATTGAGAATGACCAGAAGAAATACCTTCCCATAATTCTCTTTCACTAGCCTTTAACATGTCATACATTTTCTGAACATCAGAAGTAGGTACTTGTTCTACATTTGATTGATCAAAAGCATTCATTGCATCGTAAACCATTGATTGCATTGCATCAGCAGGGTTATATGATATCTCTAGTCCAATTGAGTTCAATGATGATGCAACAGAAGGTCCACCAAATTCATATACATACGGCTTTCCATGACAATACCAGTTGTAATAATCTGGAACAAACTCATACCTGCCGATATGAGTTTTCACTGTATCTTCGTCACGGAAAGTTGTATTTCTACATTTGCGTTGATTACATGAACACTTCAACTCTGTGCCATTCAAACACTCAGGATGACACTTTGCAAAGTTTACAAATTCTTCCGCTCCAGCAAAAAATTCGTTACGGATAAATCCATTGTCTAACCTATTATACATTCATGCCTTGTTCGAATACATTGTATCTGAATTCAGATAAGACAA
Source organism: Boesenbergia rotunda (assembly GCA_024364735.1). Lineage (NCBI taxonomy): Eukaryota > Viridiplantae > Streptophyta > Magnoliopsida > Zingiberales > Zingiberaceae > Boesenbergia > Boesenbergia rotunda. The sequence goes on along the minus strand of JAGFNQ010001447.1, from coordinate 305,406 downwards.
TTTAATCAAACCACACATATTATCATCCATGCATATTAAAATTTGATATTAATGCTATACTACAAAATACATCTAATTAATCAAACATTATATAAATAATGAATCAATTATTCTAAGTAATCAAAGAATTAATCAACAAATTAATCTAATTATTCAAACAGTTAATCTAACATTAATCAAACAAGATCTAATTAATAAATCAATTAATCTAATTAAACAAACAAGTAATCATCCAATTATTCTAATTAACCAAACAATTAACCTAAAATAAATCAAACATTAATCAAATTAAATTCAATTAATTCAAACAATAAATCAAATTAAATTCAATTAATTCAAACAATAAATCAAACAATTATTGAATTAATCAAATTAATTGAATTAATCAAATTAATTCAATTAATTAAACCTAAAATCCTAATTAAACCCATTAATGGGTGTCGGCCGCAGCAGGGGCCGCCGGCCGCAGCAGCCGTCGGCCGGCCGCAACAGGCGCCGCGCGGCCGCAGCAGGCGCCCCGCGGCCGTAGCAGGCGCCGCGCGGCCGCAGCAGGCGGCGACCGACCGCACTGGCCCGCGACCGGCAGCAGGCGCCGCTTGCAAATGCGAGGCCGCGCGTGCGAGGCCGCGGGAGGCCGCGCCCGGCCGCGGGAGGCCACGTCCGGCCGTGCCAAGAGCCGTGGCTGCCCAGAGAAGACGACGGCGTCCGACCGCGCAAACAAACGGAATTGACGGCAAATGGATCTTAGCTAGCGTACCTGGGATCGGAGGAGGGTTCGCCGGAGGAGAATCGACGGAGAATCGCCGGAGGAAAATCGCTCGTGATCGACCGTCGCTAGGGTTCGCGTGGCCACGGGGGAAGGGGGTTGTCGTCCTTTTTAAGAAATATTGCGATGGATTAACTTGTCCGTCGCTGATTAGCGACGGCATTGACCAATCCCGTCGCTATCTTGAGGCGGTTTGACCCGTTGCTTACGATTAACGACGGATAATTTATATTATCCGTCGCACTAGCGACGGACGTTGACCATGTCCGTCGCTATATTCAGAATTTTGACTTGCCGCGCAACTTTGGCGACGGATACTATATATCCGTCGCCACTTGCGACGGACTATTAAAAAAGTCCGTCGCTATTGCTTGATATTTTTGTAGTGGTAGATCACACCTTGCGAGATCAACACGAGTGTTAATGGGAACACGCCGGAGATTTTCCGGTGGAGCCCACTCCGACACTCAAGTCAGAACTTAAGTCGCTTGTAGGAGGAAAATTAAGGAGAAAGATGTGAGTTCAGAGAGCATAAACCCCTTTATCTGTGGGTTGAAGTACCTTATATACCTGGGGGCTTGGTCGCACATGACTCCATGTTCTCCTCCACGTTCTCTACTTGTCGGTTACATGATAACTCATTGGTAACGACCCCCGCGATTATTAAGGCCTTAATTGTCGTATATAAAGGACAATAATTATCCGTCAACTTTCCTGAACAAGAAAAGGGGAACGGTTATTGGAATCGGGCTATCGGGTGTATGACTTTTCGAGCTCCACTCTCCCGAGAGGGTTTCAGGGAATCTCCTCTTGGGGCAGTCTCGAGTGTCTGTTCTCCCGAGGTGATCTCAGGAGCCAACTTTCCCGAGGTGATCTTGGGGTATATGACCCTATCTGGACTCCGGGGCCTATTCTTCCAAGTTGGTTGCGGGGATCTGCTCTCCCGAGGTGTTCTCGGGAGTTTGTCTTCCCGGGGAGGTCCCGGGCGTATTTCCTCCAGAGTTGGTCTTGAGGATTTGCTCTCCCGAGGTGGTCTCGAGAGTCTAAGGCCTGACCTGGCCTCGGGAGTCCGAGATAGACACTCGGACTCGGTGGACCCCTGACACATAGCTTCCCCGTTCCACGTGTTAACTCTGAGATGCTCGACCTTATCACAAGTAAATTTTATGACAAATCCAGAATTTGTCGCAAAAAGTTCATGACGAACTTTGGTTTCATTGTAAATTTTATGACAAATTTTAATTTAATTATAAATTTTGTGATGAATTTTAAATTTTGTCGCAAATTTGTAACGGATTTTGCGATAAGGTTGGTTGTTGTTAACTTGGGACCGAAATATATTTGTTGTTAATTTAGGTGCTAATTAGTGACAATTTTCTTTTTGGTCACTAATTTTGTTGTAGATTAGTGACGAAAAAATTGTCGCTAAAATTCATCACTTGTTGGTCCCGTACAGGCCGGCTAGAGGGGTAGGGGCGAATAGCACTACAAGTTCAAACTATATTTTCGTAAATTCTTTAGCAAAGATGATTAATTTGGCAATTAATAATAAATAAAGCAACAACATAAAATTAAAGAGACACTCGGAATTTACATGGTTGCAACCAAGGTGGTTGCTAATGCAAGACGTTGACAAGCTCTGATCTAAAAAAATTATGCTCATTCATTAAAGGTGGAGAAGCCTATTACACTTTGAAAGTGCACAGAAAAAGTAGAAAAATGAATACAGAGTTATTGTCTTTCTTTCTGAACTCAAGGAGTCTATTTATAACCCCTGGACAAACTTATCAATTGCTGACACGACACATTTGGACGGTTGTGTTTAATAGGGGAGGCTGAGTTCCAGTCAACGTTAATCCACTGTACAACGGCTGGAAATCGATATAATTTGTTCTCGGCCGCCTATAAGGTCATGCGCTGGTCAGCCTTTGATTGACCAGTCTTCTAGCGCTTCTGGGTGATTTTCGATCATCCGAAGTTCTGCTCACCCGAATCCAACATCCGACCTTCTCCTCGAGCAATCTTCCTCTCTAGCTTCTCGCCCCTCGGATGTCGTGTACGCCTTTCTCATTCATCAGTGTACTCTTCCACAGTCTTCTCGTCCCTCGAATGCACCGAGCTCGTCAGCTCCCTTCTCATGTCATTCTTCTCGATCTCCGCGTCTTCTGCTCGACTTCTTGTGCTCCTGTACATTTAGACACAAGACATCAAAAACACACATGACCTAACTTGACTTAATTAATCATATCAAAACCAATCCCGAGGTACTTATAATCTTCTTATTTTTGATGTGCATCAACCCAAATTAAGTTAGGATAAACCAAATATAGAAATAACATTGTTTATGAAAAACAATAAAATAGATTATGCAATAAGGTACATAAAAATATTACAATTAAATTAACTTAACCTCCCTTTAACTTAACATTCTAAATTATACCCCTTTGATCACTTCATAAATATGTGGTTAAAAAAATAACACAAAGATATTTCATATTATAGCAAGAATTTTAATGATTTCTAAGGGGTAAAAGAAATTATATGGAAAAAGTATAGTTTTTTAAAAATACTTTTGTATAATGACAGACATTCTTTTTGAGAGTTTTTCAAATATAAATTTCTTTAAAAAAATAGTTGATGATTTTTCAAAAAATATAATCTAACATTGAATCACTAAAAAAAATAAAGAAAGTTTTATCTATGAGATTTTTACTATTTAAATTTTATTTTATTTTTTAAATAAATTCGTTAAAATTCATCTTTGCTTAGAAATTTTTTTAAATTTTTTTCAATAAGTTAAAGTAGACAATCTGACTTAATTTTCATTGAAATATAAAATTTTTAAATAAGTTAAAAAAATTTCATTATAGAAGTTAGAAATTTTAAAACTTAATTTTTAAAATTAGATTTCGACTCAAAAAAAATTTTGAAAATTTTTCGAACAGTCAAAATAAAACTTATCATTTTTGAAAAATCTAATTTTTCAAAAATAATTTTCTATGTATGTTTAAAATTAAAATTTTGATTTTTGATGAGAAATTCACTATAATTTGTATAACAATTGAAAAAAAATCTCTATCTACAGTCTTAATCGGATATTTATGTGGAATATAATTTTTGATCACTTTTGTAATTTAGCCCCTATCATTTCACAAATACTATTTAAGTCCTTTAGAATATCTAATATTCATTTTAGAAGAAAAAAATATATGAACATGATTTTTCAACGATTTTGTTTCTTCTTTTTATCAATTTATCATTTTCATATTTTACAAGATCATATTGTTATAATGGACATGCGAAAGCTAATTTTCTTTTTAGATCATTATTTTTGCTTTTCAATTTGCATAATGATCTAGTTAATTGCTTGATGCCATAATATAAATGATCACGAGGTAACAATCATATTTTACTTTCCAGATCGCGTTTGAAGTTGGAAGCACCCCCTTTATCGTTGCTTTCTTTTGACGTAACTTCTCCTTCATCGATGCTAATCTCGGAGATCATTTTGTCATCCTTTTGGTGACTTATCATTAGTGCCAGTCTATCATAGGCTTCCATCTTGGACTCAGATGATGATGTATCGTCCCATATTACCTTCAGGTTTTTGAGCTTGAACTTGTTTGCCTTTTTCTCTTTCAGTTTTGGGCAGTTATCTTTTATATATCCTTTTTCATGGCAGTTGTAGCATTTGACTTTTCTTCTTTTGATAGAATACTTTTTGTCCGACATCTTATTAAACTTTTTAGATTTAAAATATTTATTTAGCTTTCTTACCATGTACGCAATTTCCTCTTCATCAATTGAAGACTCTACATCCAATTCGACTTTCGTCATGTTTAGGGCAATGTTGTCCTTCTTTTTAGTTCTTCCTGCACATCGAGACTCGTAAAGTTCTAAAGTAGAAAATAATTCTTCTTAAATACTTACCTCGAGATCTTTTGAGATGTAATAAGAGTCTATTATTGATATTATTCTGGTGTTATTGGAAACACGTTCAGAGAGTACCTTAGCGAATCTCAATTTGTTACCAATTCTTCGAGATTCGTAAGTCTGATATCAGCTCCTTGATCCTCGTATGTAGTTGAGTCATCGTCTCTCTTTCTTCCATATGGAGGTTGGTTAGTTGGCTTCTGAATAGATCTCGATGGGCGAGCTTTACTTCCGAGGTCCTTTCATGTAGTTCCAGGAACTTCTCTCAGAGCTCTTTCGCAGATTTGTAGAGGCTGACATAGTTGACTTCTTGTGCTGGTGGTACGGATAGCAAAATAAAATTATGCTTTTCCATTAGCCATGCATACAATTGGCTTGCTCATTCTTTGACCAGAGATGTTTCTTTAGGCAACAGTTAGTCTTCCTGATGTGGTTGGGTTCTAATACCAAGTGTTGGTCTCGTACAGGCCGACTTGGGAAGGGGGGGGGGGTGTGAATAGTCCCGCAAGTTCAAACTATATCTTTTACAAGTTCTTTGGCAAAGATGATTGATTAGACAATTAATAATAAACAAAATAACAACATAAAATTAAAGAGACACTCGGAATTTACTTGGTTACAACTATGGTGGTTATTAATCTAAGGCGTTAATAAGCTCTAAAAAAAAATATGCTCCTTCGTTGAAAGAGGAGAAGCCTCTTACACTTTGAAAGCACACAGAAAGAGTAGGAAAATGAATACAAAGTTGTTGACCTTCTTTCTGAACTCAAGAGGTCTATTTATAGCTCCTGGACAATCTTATCCATTGCTGACGTGGCACATCTCGGGTGCCTAAGTTTCAGTCAATGTTGATTCACTGCACAATGGTTGGAAATCGATAGAATTTATTCTCGGGCGCCTGAGTTGCAATTGGGCGCTTGTATGGTCGGGCGCCCGAGTCCACTCGGGTGCTTGTATGGCCTAGTGCCCGAGTCCACTTGGGTGCTTGTATGGCATAGCGCCCGAGTCCACTCGGGCGTTTGAATTGACTCAGGCGCCTGATTCACCTGGTTCTGGTCAGTCTTTGGTTGACCAGTCTTCTAGCGCTCTTGGGTGATTTTCAATTTTCGGTAATTGAGCTCACCTGAAGTCAAATTCCGACCTTCTCCTTAGAGTAGTTTTCCTCCCTAGCTTCTCATCCCTCGGACGTCACGTACGTCTTTCTCGTCCGCCAGCATACTCTTTCACGGTCTTCTCGTCCCTTGAATGCACCAAGCCTGTTGGCTCACTTCCCGTGTCATCTTTCTCAATTGCTGCGTCTTCCGCTCGACTTCTTGTTCTCTTAAGTTTTTGCACACTTAAATAAAAGACATCAAAAATATACATAACCTAGCTTGACTTTGTTGATTATATCAAAATCAATCTCGGGATATTTACATCACTAAATTAATTTTTTTTAGTGATAGGGTGATTGTCATTACTTATGAACTTGAATCTGGATGATTTATCCATGATCAAGATGAAGCTTAAGTAAAACTAAGTAGAGGTCTGAGCCGAATGATGATGAAGAATCAATGGATGAATTTTCCCAAATGAGGATAAATCTTTAGGATTTATTAGAATTTGATTCTTATTTAATTCTATAAACATGTCGCGTGATAACTAATTCTATGAACATGTCGCATGATAACTCATTCGGCTGTATCCTAAAAGGAAGTTTGTTTTCCTTTTGAATCAAATGGATAGCAAAGGAAGATCGGTAGATTCATAGAATACTCAAGAACCATTGTCGTTCTTATGAGATATGAGATGGATTAATGATTAGCGTCTACGATATTATTATTTTAATATTTAGAAATTAAAATTTAACAAAATTAATATGTACATCTTTCTCATGTGATTATTAGAATATCTGAATTAATAATTTTTATAATTTAATTTTTCTGAATTGATCCTGCAATAAATTAATAAAGATATTGAAAATGAAAGAATCTTCTTTAACCACGCTACAAATCATCGATAAACCGATGAACAATATAGTACCAAGGGAAGCAAAAAGGACTATGATGAAACGTTAAAGTAAATTTAAGAAAAAAATAATTAAGGAAAAGGACGGTTCAAATTTGTCTTTCTTCAGTATATCCGTTAGAGCAATGATAGGGAGAGTGAAAATGAAAGAGTGAAAATCATAATGAATGACGTGGCATGATGTGACACTTTACATGCACACGTCCGATTATCACTTGGACACCATCGGCGGCCTTCAACCGCCGCCCCGAATCAAACTATACCCTGGGGGATACGGTGAACCCGTCGGAGATTGTGCATGTAAGTTGCCACGTCATTTATTATGATTTTCACTTTTTCATTTTCACTCTCCCAATCATTATTCTATATGCTATTTATGTCTTCTTCTTTTTTTCCGTTTCAATAGCATAACTAAGTATGCCATTTGCCAATTCAAACTAATGCGAAAGGCTATTAAAAGCTCTCCTAAACTTGTTTATGGCCTCTAATACGGCCATCAATCCTTTAATCTCTCCTCCTCCGAATCCAACCAGCAGCTCGCCGGAGCACAATGATTCGCTGGGTGGGCCTCCTCTTCTCATCTTTCCTTTTGCTATCTAGCACCTCTCACGCCGCCCGCCGGCTGTCTGAGCCTCCAGTCCCTAACGTCACCGGAGGCATCCCGGATTTGCCGGCCGGCGCCAACATCGCGGCCCTGGAGGAGTCGATCCCGGACGAGACCAAAGCGGAGTACTTGTCGTCGGCGGAGAGCGGCACCCCGCCGGCGGACCTGTCGGGGCCGGACGAACTGTCGCAGCTGGCGGCCGGAGCGTCGTCATTGCAGTCGATGAACATCAACATCCCCGACATGCCGGACGTGAAGATGCCAGATTTCTCGCTGCCGCCCATCCCTCAACCGAGCTTCTCCGTTTTCGGGAGCGAGTTCCGGCTGCCGTCGCTCGTCAACGTATTCGGCAGCGGCGGCGGCGGCCACTAGCTCGTGGAAATGGATGAGCCGCCTCTGTGTATATGATTCTTAAAATATATTTTCATTTACTTGATTAATTAATAAACAAATTAAATATTACTTAATAATTATGCGACAAGAGTTGTGATCCCACAAGCAATTAAGAAATAAGTATTCTGGTATGAAAAATGTTATGCAGATCAATTTATTGTGTACTTGTGCGCGAATTGAGAGTCTTTGGATTGCGCGAATTTATTGTGTACCCTAAACCTGGATACTGGATCGATCTATGTGTCTGGATTTCAATAATGATGCTCCGGATTCATTCCAATAGTAAAGTTTTTTAATTTTTTATAGTATATTATATGCATTTATGTTTTAAGATTTTAAAATTTTAAAATTATGTTATAGTGGATTTAAGCTGATAAAATTTCCTTCTTAAGTTATAATATTAAAGATAAAAATTTTTAAATACTCTCGGTGAATATTATATGTATTTAGGATTTATTATTTTAAAATTTAGAGGTTAGATTATATTGGGTTCAAGTTAATAAGATTTTTCATTTAAGGTTCAGGTTTCCCTTCTGGATTATAGTATTCAAGATATAAATGTTTAGATAATCATGCGATATTGTAAATATATTTTGGATTTATATTTGAGAAAATTTTGATTTTTAAGAAATCAAAAAGATTAATTCCGCGCGGCTGGATTCAATTCAGACGCCCTGAGTGATTTTAAAAAATCCAAATGTTTAATCGGAGCACCTAGATTCAATATAGTCGCCCTGACTAACGTCGCACATGGACATGCTGTTGGAGGAATTTCCAAGATTTTATACTAAATTGAAATTACTAAATTAATTTCAACTTATCTCTGTTGAGTGGCCCCGATTGCTTTTTCCCCAAGTGAAGTGGCCGAGTGAGCTCCCGAGTGGTATTGTCGAGCGGGCGAGTGAACTCCCGAGTGGCCGAGTGAGGTTCCCGAGTGGTCGAGTGAGCTCCGAGCGAAATGGCCGAGCGAGCTTCCGAGCAGCTGAGCGAGAGCAAAAGGATTGGCGCTGCGAAATTATTCTCCACTCCACCTCGTTCCCGACCTCCGCTGATAGCAGTGGGGTACCTCCTCAGTTCTCCATGAGCAACGAGTGCTCCGTTGTGCCCGTGGTTCGGCTGTTGTATCCACTCGGGAATTCCAGTTCGGGAATTCCGCTCGGTCGCTCGGGAGCTCACTCGGTCATTCCGCTCGGGCCGGAGCTCGCTCTGCCATTCCGCTCGGGAGCTCGCTCGGTCGCTCAGGAGCTCACTCGGCCATTCCGCTCGGGAGCTCGCTCGGTCATTCCGCTCGGGAGCTCGCTCGGTCATTCCGCTCGGAAGCTCGCTCGGCCATTTACCCGACCTCCTTAATGCCATTTACCCGGCCAGATCCAAACGTCTGGGGGTTACCGATCTCGCATTAATCAAAATTAATGCATCAGTTACATTTGAGCAAAAATCAATTTGACAAAATGTTGGTTGATCTGTTTGGACAAATTTTGCCCCGACCGATCGGACATTCGACGTGGGTCGTGCACGCACACGAGTTCACTTGGTTCAGTACAAATTCGGGCCCTGGATTGCACCCCCTCTACGCACCCACGCGTGAGAGAGAGCCTCTCCCCTAGCATTTGTTCACAACTATCATGCTTGTGATACAATATAAACCAAATATTTTACCTTAAAACTCCCAATGTGGGACTAAAGCCCCACTCACAAGGGAGTCCCTTTATTCCCCTCCATACTTTCTACTCACTAGAAAGTTCCAATGTGAGACTATAGTCCCACCACCTCTCTTCCATTCACACTAGATATCCAAGATATCTAACACATGCGGTGTGTGTGTATCTACTGCGGACTGTACGTCGCATGCCTGTGCACGACGGGACTCGAGATTCCTCCAATGTAAAATGATGGAGGAGGCGCCTCTCATTGTTATGATTTATTTTTTATTTTCTAAAATTTAATATTTTTTCATATAAATCTTAAATATATATAATATACCATGTGAGTATCTAAAATTTTTTATGTTGAAAGCTATAATCCAAGAGAGAAAATTGAACGTTAGAGGAAAAATTTTATTTACTTAAACCTACTATAATCCAACCCTTAAAATGCTTAAATCTTAACTCTAAATAAATATAATATACCCATAAGCATATAAATTATTTATTTTGAATACTATAATTTAAGAGGAAAGTCTAAACTCCAGAGTAAAAATTTTATTAACTTAAATTTACTATAACCAAACTCCTAAACTCTAAATATATATAATACACCTGAAAAAATGAATAAGTATTGTATTGAGTGAAGGCGTGAAGTCGCGTCCAACATAATTCGAGGCGCCTTTATCTCTTAAAACAAAAAAAACTCGAGACGTAAGCTTAGATTTGTATGCATAGGGTAAGATTCGGTTGTGACAAATAATCCTTCCTCTTAAGGAAGTGTTCCGTACTTAATTTATCATTTTTCATGTCATCGGGCGGGCGGCCGAGGATGAAAAACATTTGACACGAGCGTTATCAAGAAAGCCAATGTTTTGACTTTTGAATCGTAGGAGAACAAGAAACACACGCAAAACATAACAAAACGTCACATGATTAAGCTTCTTATATTATTGAATTCTGACCACACTTCAAATAATAATAATAATAATTAATTAATTAATTAATTAATTAATTGGGATTAAATTAATATATAGCAGTTCGTGAGATGTTTGAACCAATTAATGCGATTTTGAACAAGGAGGTTGCATCTTGATTTGTATGCACAAGTTAGATTTGATTATTATATTATTTTCACACGTGTCTCGATACTATTTTAATTAGTTGAAGTCTATGATGTGGTTTGCCAAACCATACAACAACCGGCTCATTTAATGCGTGCTTTGAAAGTCGTCGTAAAAAGTGTACCGATAATTTTCTCCTTTGGATACTTTGATCGACAGTGAAGAAGAAAGGAAAAAAAATAATAATTAATAAAGTTTTTTTAATCAATCTTAGATGATCGATTTAATTATATGAAAATTTTTCATCGGCTGTTAGATAGTGGAGAAGAAAGGAGAAGTAATTGATGGATATTAACTTACACTAAAATGACAAAACAAAGAGATGAGAGATTTAAAGAATAAAATAATATAAAAAATATCATCTCTTATAATAAAATTATATTAATCAAATAATAATCAAATCTGAAATGGCCAATTTAGTCTTACTTTTTCATCACTCGCTAGAATAAAATAAGGAAATCGAGGCGCATAAACTAATATTATCAAATTCACTATTTATTAAGGATTTTTTTAATAATATATTATAATATTTTAAATATCTTACTATTATTATTGAAAGATTTAATTATGCTATTCGGGGGGAAAAAAATATCCTCTCTATCTTCGTCATTTGGTTGCTATCATCCTCATCCTTATCTATTGAATGTTTTATAATTTAAAAACAACTAGTGTAATACCCGTGTGATGTATGAAAATCTTACACAATTTAAATAACATGTTTAGTAATAATATATATGTCAATTTTTATTATTAAATGAAAATTTTAAATGAAAAGTAATTTTATTCTATCATGGATTCATGTCAATATAAGATATAATATTATTTTTTATAATATAAGATATTATTAGTGATCATGAGTTTTATAAGGATGGTGGATGTGGATGCGATCTAAAGTTTATTTTGCTTGGCTTGTGATGATAAATAATATTCTTATGAGTAAGAAACTATATGAATTGGTCTATTATTTGCAACAGATCATTAGCCATCTAAATTACTTATACAATACTAACACTTACATTAAAGATTTTCCCTTGCAAAATATTGGAGGAGCAACAAGATTTTGCCTTGAAAAATGTTGGAGGAGCAACAACAGCATATATGGTAAAAGCAATATAAAACTGCACACAAGTCAGAGACATAATGAATGAACCATAAAGCATCATTAAATTTGAAACCCCTGATATATAATGAAGAGACATTGACATACCAAGTCAAAGAGGAAAAATGATCCAAAAGTTCATGCACTTTCCATCCTATAAGAACAATGTTAGACCTACAAGACAAACAAAAAACTTCCTGAACATTTAGAGCTCAAATTGGAGACGTAGCCATCAGTGCCAGTTGCTATATGTTATTTGAGTGTCACTTAAAATTATTATTTTTTAAATATTGACATTAATTAATGTTTACAACTTGCCAACGGGCAGATTTCCCTGATATCATTCAATGGATCTGCAAGCTCTTGGAAAGGATTCCTCTATTATGCCAAGGAAGAAAAGCAGATTGAGCGAACAACAGAAAGTCCTGCAAGCACATCGTCATTTGATAGAACTACTTTATAATTATTCCCTTGACTTTTGGATAGACAGATAGTAATAATGAAGTAAACAGATTCAGGAAGCATATTACCTAAATGTTCAGTGTTATGTATTTAATAGAATAGCTTCTAAGCAAATTTACTTGATATGGAGTATGATAGATGCATTAATTGAATAACTATGACTTAAATAAAGCTCAGTGACAAGTAAAACTATTATATGAATGTCAAATAAAAAAAATAAACCTATTCAAAGATGCAAATCAACACAACTAAAAGTTAACTAAAAGTTAACAGTCTAACATAACTAAAAGCTATAACAAACAAAATAATTATTAAGAAGATAGTTATCAGATGCATTGAAACTTAAAAGCAAATAAAAAAATATACCTATTCAAAGATGCAAATCAACACAACTAAAAGTTAACGGTGTAACATAACTAAAAGTTAACTACACAGTAACTGCAAAAAAAATAAATGTAATCATGAAGCTAGTATGAACTCAAACACCGAAATATAAACACACATCAGGAACAGCCAAAAAGTAGCAAAAAAAAATGATATGAATTGAATATTTATCAAAAGTAATTGACTATTATAGTATTGTTATGCAACATAAGCTAATAGAACACAACAAAAACATCTGTTAAACTAAATTTCAAACTCAACCTTCAATTCTGAATGTTTATCACTAAACACTATAACAGCATGATACTTATATTTGAAACAAAACCAATAAACATTACTAAAAAGTAGTATCATTGACAGAAGTGTCAAAAAATGAAGATTTAAAGTAGAAGCATGGAAAATTCGTTAACATTGGATGGTGGAAGAAGGGATAATAAATTCCAGTTACTTTGTCCAATAAGTTTCCAATAAAAGCATATTGTTTGCTGATGCTAATAAGTGCATGGTGTATTATTTCCCAAAGAAATTTCATTCACGTAATACTGAATTTGCTAGGGTCCAGAAGATAGAAAAAATGTGAGAAAGCCCGTCTTCGAATCAAGAGCAACAAAGAAAGCACGTGAACTAACCTTACAACCCTCTCCTTCCTGTCCTCCATCTCATCGTCGAAGGAGAATAGCGGGGGCTGGTGAGAGAGGGGAGGAGGAGGTGGCGCTTTCCAAATAAAAAAAAAAGAATAGGTCTAAAATTAATATCTATAAAACCTTGATAAGACCTAGATTTTTATTTAGAAAATTTACAATTTAATTTAGGCGGGAATCCTAAACCAAGAAATAGATCATTTTAATATTTAACCAAGAAATAAAACTAATTTAATTAAAATTCATTTTCAATCAAGGATAGTACTAAATGGCTAGAATCTAGCCAATTAGAATTTTTCCTTCTTATTTTTTTAAGTTTTAAATCATTATTAAAAATGTTTAAATCAAATTATATCCTTTCCTATTTATTTTCATATTAAATTATATTTTTCTATTTATTTCAAAGTAAATCATATCCTTTCCTATTTATTTTTATATTAAATTAATTTTTTAACTTATAAAAATCTATTATGATTTTTTTGAATAATTTTTATGAAGATTAAAGATGTTTAAATTCAATTATATGTTTTATTTTTATTTTCATATTAAATTATATTATATTTCTTATTTCTTTTTATATTAAATTAATATTTTTATTATTTATAAAAATTAATTCTAACTAATTTGATTCTACCGTTCAAAAAAATCTATTGCAGAAAAAGTATTAATTGATCGGCCACCGGAAGATGCAAACCCTAGCATTTATGACATGACGTCGAAAATCAAAAAGTCCATGCATGCAACATCTACTCATGGGTCATGGCCATTGGAATACGCCAAAATTTTAATTTAGCTTAAATTAATTTAATTTTAATCAGAATTTAACATTAATTACTTAATCAGAATTTAACATTAATTACTCTAGATCTATATATACATATCATTTCACGCGCAATCTTTAATGAATGGGGATGCGATTAATAAACAAGAGATATATTTTATTAAAATGAGGAGATGCTATTTTGGTCACAGAGTCAAGATTTTTGAGAGATTTGTCCATTAAAAAAAGTTGAATAAATATTTTTTTTAATTATTGTCAATACGACATTTTAATTTAAAAACTATAATGATTTTTAAATTTGAAAATTCAAAATAAAGATGTATAATTTGATAATACAAGTCTCACAAAAATAAACTATAAAAAAAATTTGACGGAAGAGAATAATAGATTTTTATACGTTTGGCATGATACTATTTGGCATATTCAGAATAATAAAAAATTTATTTAGAATTTTGAATGTCCTTGAGAAAAAACATCCCCTAATGGAATTTAAATAAATTATCTAAAATAATAATAATAATTAGTATACAAGATTAAATAATAAGAAAAAGATTTCGAAGGGCTGAATAGGTGGTAAAAGACGATTTATTCGTCTCTAATATTTCCGTCAATCCCTCCCAGATCAGCACAGAGGAGATAATCACGGGGTCTAATAGTCGGGATATTATGACTATTACATGAAGAAGATAAACACACTGACTTTATTTGATTTTGACCCCTAAATTTCATAATAAAATCCACGTATTACTTAGCAGTCTATCCCATAAAAATTTGATGGACGGTTGAATAGGGCTCGAAGACAAAATTGTTCAATTAAAATTGCAGAAAATGGGTCAAAATCCCATTTATTAATCCACCAAATTATGAACCCCATTGCTGATTAGCATTCAATTCACTTGTTTTCTTCTTTGACAATTTTCCATTCAGTTTCTTCCCCGGCCCATTTTAATTAATTAATTATTCATTTATTTATTATTAATTAATGTCCTCTCACCTGCTCCTCAATTAATTAATTAATTACTTAATTAAATCATTAATTAATAATTAATTCTTCCTTGGTTTTACTCGATCTATATATACTCGGACGTGGATCAACCTCTGTACCTGTGAATTAATGGAGATGAGCTCGATTAAGGAAGCGAAGAGGGATTTGATTACCCTTGACCTCCTCGGCGGTGCCTCGCCGGTCGTCCGGATTAAGGATGCCAGCGTTGTAGGCCTAAAGGCGGCGCCGGCTTTGGGCTGCCACCTTCCCCATCTCCGGCCGCTGGTAATGGTTTCATCAATAGCGTTGGATTGTTTATTGAGGAAGCACTGTTTTTCTTTCTTGGAGATTTTGAATGTTTGATCGGTGGCAGGACCTTAACCAGCTTCCGGACGACGTGGTTCGGAGGAAGCCGGCAGCGGAGCAGCTCGCCGGAGGGATCCAAAGCGTGTGCACGATCGAGCAGGTGAAGCGGGCGCTGGAGCAGGCGGGGCGGGATTCTCAACGCAAGCGGCGGCTGCACTTGGCGGTGGAGAGCTCTGCAGTTTCTCCCTCTGGTGGTTCGGCTTCGGCGGCGGCGGTGTCACCGTCGTCGTCGTCTTCGTCGTCGATAACGACCGGGTCGGCTAAGCGACCGGCAGCTGTCCGCGAGGAGGACGGCGGCGGCAGCAGCCTGGTGGCAGCCGGGTGCTCCGGCTGCCTCTCGTACGTGCTGATCGAGAAGGAGAACCCGCGATGCCCGCGCTGCCAGTCGCAAGTGGTGCTGGCGGCGGCGGCGATGCTGCCGCCGGCCAAAAGGACGCGGGTTGCCCTCGATTTCAAGATGGGATTGTGATTTTAGTAATTTTGGGGTGATTTATGTAAAAAGACAATTAGTGGGGATCAATAATCCTAATTGTTTGTTATTGTTGGGTTTTATGTACACGTGGCATTTGTAAAATGATTGATTTTCTTTTACACTTGAAACATGAAAAATACATCTGTATTTTCTTTATTGTCACTTACTCTACATGGGAAGAGTATAAATACCACAAAAAGCACATTTACAGGAAAATATTTAGAATGATATGCTGTCCATTAATCCTATTTAATATATATTTTTTAATTTTTTAATTTAAAATATTTAAATTAAATTCTAAACTCTAAAAAAAAGAAAAACATGTACCTGCACCATATCCAACATATCAAAACCTAGCATTTAATAGTTATAAAAAATTACAATTAATACAAATTAAATTAATTTTAATTCTTTTTTTAACAAGACTAAAATATTTAAATTTTTATCAAATAAATATGGCTATTAGTCTCCTTATTATTAAAGTAATAGCAACTCTGAGGGTCAGGACGGATATAAAATTGTAGGTTTGAAAGGTCGTATACTAAGTGCAAGCGACGTAAATAATTATTATAATAACGATTAAAAAATAATTATTATAATAGTATTCTCTCAATAGTTCAAAATATATAATAAATATTTTTATAAAATTTAAAAAATAGAGAGATTTTTTTTTAATTTATCTTCTATGGGATTTGAGCCTAGATGCATGTTAAAATAAAAGTTAAATTTATCATTAAATTAGCTATAAAATTTTATCTCTAAATGAGTCAAATATTATATATTAAAAAAATAAAAAATTCCTATAAAAAAATAAAAAAATTTATATAAAAATAATATTATAAAAAAGTCGAATGGGCGTGGCCTCCCCGGATGCCCATGTAATCCATCCAGACTCAGGGTTGAACATAAATGATAAGTATATAATATTTTAATGTAATAGTGATCGATTTTTAAAAATTGATTTAACCATGCTTTCTATCATGCATCTATCTTTCTCTATATTTGTAAAATTGGTTTTAGTGAACCGTTGCGTAACGAACCTACCTAATTAAAAGCAATAGCATCCCATTTTAATTTTAATTTAAACCCGAAAATAATCTATAATTTCCGAGTGCGAATTACTAAACAAGAATTTTCTTTTAAAAAAAAAGAAAAAGAAATACTCCTACTTGCTCTAATAATTTATTCCTTTTAATTCTTCACTTTCGTAAGTAAGTTATCTAACGAAGCTACTTGACGTCATGTTTTATTTAATAGCCATTAGCCAACCGAACCACCCGAGTGTTAATTATTATTATTATTATTATTATATTTTTTGAAAAAGTTTTTAAAATAATTAATATGCACGCGTAATCATTAATTACTTAGATAAGTAAAATGAATAAAGATGTGATGGCAGTGCATACATGTCACGCAACCATTAAAGCCGAGCTCACGAGTCAAGAATGCCTGTTCAACGAACAGGGCGAGCCGAAATGAATGCGGTCCATTGACTCCTTAAATTTGGTCTACTTTCCATGGGCAAGACTAATCTGTGGCGGAATGAAAGCCAATAGTTAAGAATGCCCCTTTCCTGTCATTTATTGTTATGACGGGGAGATTTATCTACTCGCACGTGTCCTTTCCTCCAACAATAAATTAGATTTTTGCTAATATATATACTTTTTAAGGTGATCCACTTTAGATCCATCTCAATAGATCATTATTACTCTCGATAGATAGAGTGCAGCCGCAATGTGTTCAACAGCAGACCGGTTCTTCTGTATCAGGATCTTTCTAGTATCTGTGTACCAATTCGTTAGCGAATCATCCGATCGATGATCAGACACTATCAATAATTTTTGATCGTCGTTCCGAATAAGATGATATCCTCGGAGAAAGATGAACCCGTCGGATATCGCTGTAATTATGATGTTATCGTATTTAATTACCCACGGTTTTAATTACGGTATTAGTTGAGAAATTATGAATGAATAAGAGAAAAGTTAATCCGCCTTTGGATTAATCGAGCGGCCAAGCACTCTTCATATTATATAATTTAATGCACTATATTCACGCCATCATGTATGATTATAGTGTTTAAATTTTTAATTAAGTGTTTTTATAGAGCAAAAAAAAAGGGTTCTTTATTTTATTATCATAAAGCGAATCTTATATTAAAAAAAATTAAAAGTATATTTATTTCGAATTTTTCATTGTTTTTTATAAAATTAATATGATAATAATAATTTAGAATAAAGTTATTTTAATATTAATAAAAAATACTTTAATGGTAGTTAAAGATGGCTGGATTGCTGAGTAAAATTGTTTTAGCGTTTGTTAACGTTAAAAATAAAGTTTATTAGCCACCGAATTAGTTATTGAATTTAAATTCTGTTATTAAATTATCAACTTTGTATTAATTCGGTCGCTAGTTTAATGATACAATTTAAATTTTATATGGTTAAACGTTTATATATGTGCAGAGGCGTAGCCAGGATTCATAATTATCTGGGGCTCATCGTCGTCTAAAATTTAAAATAATATAATTTTTAATAAAATTCAAACTTAAAATTTCATAAATATTATTATCCAATATTATGACAACTCAAATAATCATAATTTATTTTTAAATATTCAAAATAATTAATTTTAAAGTTGTCACATTTTATTTCAAAATCACACAATTTCAAAATCTACAATAATAATCAATCAATCAATAATATTAGCGCAATATATGAGATAAAAATTAAACTAAATCAAATGGATAAAATTTTCACTTAAGACAGTCATAAATCAAACATATACAATGAATCATAATTAATTCAAATTAACTAATTATTTTTTAATATCAATAAAAAATTATTTATCTCGTATGCTAAATTGATTGTTGTACCTATAACAATCACTTTGAACGAGAATACAACACGATTCAAAAATAAGTAAAATTATGATTTCTCTTAATCTAAGCAATATAAGAGTTGACAGGTGAAGTTGTTGGTGCATGGAGGAGGGTGGTGGTATATAACGGTGGTTGCTAGTAGGCGCGTGGAAGAAAAAATAAAGAAGAAAGAAAAAGTTTTTTAAAAAAATCTTAATTATTTTAAATGAATCAAATTTTTTTAACTTATCATTTAATTGGGTCTCGATCAAATCAATTTCAATTTGAATAATATACTATTAATCACCTCATCTGATCATTCAATTTAATTCACATCACATCTAATTTAAATTCAATATCTTCATTTTATGTTAATAATTTAATAATCTCTATTATATTTATTTTTCATCTTCACAATCTTAATTAATATGTTTGTTTTTGGAATGTAAATAGTGATGCCACCCTGAAATGTACGTAAATTTTGACATTTTGGATTTTTATCACTACATACATTCCTATATTAAACAGTTATATATCTAAATTTTGACATTCTAGATTTTAATAATATACTCTACATTTAAATCGCTACGTACAGTAGGTGGGGCTGGAGCCCACCCTAGCCCATGGGTGGCTCCGCCCCTGTATATGTGTATATGTTAAATTAAATTAACTGTAGAATTTTTTTTCCATCCTTAAAATAAGGATAAATTACCCTAAATTAATTATAGCGAAATGGGTTAAAATAATAAAATTATTGGAGGGTAAATAAATGATATTATTTCCTATTCACATGTGAGTTCATCTGGGGATTAAGATGAGAAGGATTGTTTTAAAAATTAAATAGACATTCTTAATTACTTTTCGTGATACATGTCTTTTTTGATTTGCCTAACCTTACATATTTCATGCTCCTTGATATTCTACTGATGATATATGCAACCTTATAGGATGATACATTAACAAACTTCATACGAAAAGCATACGAAAATGTAACTTATTAATCATTTGATATGAAAAGAAAATATTGATAATAAATGGATAAAATTAGAAATAGAGACTACTAAAAAGTAAAAATTATAAGTTTAATTTTATATCAAAGTTTTATATCAGAGTACTAGATCGCCCACATTGATCCTAGCCTAGTTTACATATTCCTCGGTCGGCCAACCTGGCACCACCTAAGGTCGGGTCGGGCCCGCCACGCGCGAGCAAACCAATACGGAGGCCGGGGTAAGAATCCTAGGGCTTACTCGGTCGGGGTCACCCGACTGAGCTGGCAGCAAGGTGCTCTCCGACCCGAGTCCCAGAGCTGGACACCGAGTGTCCGACCCTGTCCGATACCCAAGACACCTGTTACGGTGAACTCGAGCACAAGGTCCCAAGGGTCGAGCACAGAGCCCGCTGGTCACCCCTCCCAAAGTTCTCCTCGGCGCTTTCTCAGCAACTCATTCACGCAACTCGGGTTTAGGTGGAATGATCACATCCGAGCTCTCCCTGACTCGGAGAATGCTTTTGCGTCACTCGGGGATGATATTTGAGAGACCCAACTGCACTCGGGCCGGCCAGACGGCGATCTACCCCCAAATCTGTCCTCACAAAATCCGCTCCCTGACATTGCAGTTATGCCTGTGGTATGGGGGTTGGTGCAAGCCTTACCTATTTATAATGCAAGTCGCGGGCATCCCGTTGACTCCGTATTTCTGTCCTATCCGGGCACCCTGCACCACGCCGCTCGGCGCCATCCTGTGAGCTGACAGCGCCCATGCCCCAGTCTCGATCGGGTACGGAAGGACAACTGACGCTGACAGGGGTTGTCAGCTCCCTCGGTTATATAAGCCCCTCCCATTTTCACTCCGCATGTATGCGCAATAGTGTCTTTCCACTGTTCTACTGCTTTCCTGCACTTCTTGTGGATACTGACTTGACCGTCGGAGGGCCTTGCCAGGGACTTTTCCCGGCGGGTTTGTAAACGGTCATTTTCTTGCAGACCGGAGCCAGAGTCAGAAGCTCGGGACACTCGGGGGACCACTTCGCTCTTGGGACTCCACCTCACTCGGCGATAGGATCAAATTTGGTACTAGAAGGAGGGACTTTCTACCTGATCGGGAGTGCAAGATGGAAGATCCCAACCGAGTCATGATGACTGTTACGCCCGAGGAGTACGAGCTCTTGATGGCCGCCCTGGCTCAGAGAACCCCTCAGAGGCCTTCGCAGGTCGGTAGTCCGGCAACTCGATTTCCCGAGCCATCGACACCCGACCCCTCAGGAGGTCGGGGAAAGGCTGCCCGACCCGAGGGGGGCTCGACCCCCTTCCCCACAACTTTCTACCGAGGTCGGGATGACGAGGCTGATTCTATGCCAATCGAGGCGTCCGCGTCCAGTCAGACGCACATGCCACGTCTCGATAAGGGAAAGGCCCCAGCCGACTTGTCGCCAGCCGCCCTAGTACGTAGCCCCTTCTCTCTTGGATCCTGGAGGATCCGGTTCCCAAGCATCTCAGGTTCTTCACCATACCTGAGTATGCTGGGGTGACTGATCCCGAAGAGCACCTGATGAAGTTCGAGAGTGCGGCATTGCTGCACCAGTACCTCGAGGGCGTGAAGTGCCGAGCCTTCTTGACCACGCTCTCGGGACCAGCTCAACGGTGGTTCGACCGACTCCCCAATGGATCGGTGTCAAGCTTTGAGGAGCTTAGGAGGGCGTTCATCCAACACTTCCCCAGCAGCCGGAGGCACCATAAGACTAGCCTCAACCTGTTCGCGTTGAAGCAGGGCCCGGAGGAATCACTTCGAGCCTACATCAAGAGATTCAATGGAGTGACATTGGACGTGCCGACTGTCACACCCGAGGTGCTGATCAGCGTCTTCTCCCAAGGATTACAGGAGGGAGAGTTCTTCCGATCGCTGATCAGAAAGCCGCCGAAGGACTTTGACAGCCTGCTCGGGAAGGCTGTCAAGTATATTAATGTGGAGGAAGCACAAGCCGCCCGGAAGAAGGAGGTGGCTAACACACCGACCCCAAGCCTGCGCAGAATAGCCGACCCCCGGGTGGACCCATCCGTAGCCCGCTGGGGGTAGCCGACCGGGCAGGGATGGAGCGTAGACACGTGCAGCAGGTGGCTCAAGGGTGCCTGCCGACTCGCTGGAGGCCTTATTGTGCCTTCCACCAGAGCCATACGCACGACACGGAGGAGTGCCGGCAAGTTGGGAGAGGCCGAGCTCCTACCCCCAGGGGACGGGGGTGTTCGGTAGCCCCCGGCGTGGGCTCAGGTCGGGGAGTT
The DNA here is from genome assembly GCA_024364735.1 of Boesenbergia rotunda. Taxonomy (NCBI): domain Eukaryota; kingdom Viridiplantae; phylum Streptophyta; class Magnoliopsida; order Zingiberales; family Zingiberaceae; genus Boesenbergia; species Boesenbergia rotunda. Next base: position 283,606 of record JAGFNQ010001447.1, on the reverse strand, counting down.
CCGGCCGCCGCCCCTGCGGTCGAAGAACCCAGGCGGAACCACCCGACAGCCCGCAACCTGTTTTCACCGGAGGAGCAGACCGAGTCCGAGGAAATGGACGAGGAGCAAGCCAACCGACAGAACGCCGTCCGAGGAGGAGTACACGTGATCTCGGGCGGGCCTACCAGGGGAGATTCCAATCGAGCCCGGAAAGCACAAATACGCCGACTTGAAATCCACCAGGTCGGCACGAGCGCCGCTCAGGCGCAGGGGCCCCAGATCAGCTTCGGGCCGCGGGATCTACAGGGACTGGAAGTCCCGCATGATGATGCCCTGGTCATCACCGCCGTGATCGCCAACTACCAGGTCCACCGAACCATAGTGGACACAGGCAGCTCGGTCAACATACTCTACAAGAAAGCCTTCGACCAGCTACAGATCGAGCCGTCCCAACTGGAGTTGGTGGCCACCCCACTGTTCGGATTCACGGGGAACCAAGTGCAGCCAATTGGGCAGATTCGGCTGGCCATATCCTTAGCGGAGGAACCCCTGAAGCGAACCAGATGGTCCACCTTTTTGATAGTGGACGCCCCCTCGGCCTACAACGCGATCCTAGGCCGACCGACCATCAACGAATTCCGGGCCATCATCTCGACTTTCTACCTCAAGATCAAATTCCCGGTCGGCGACAAGGTCGGGGAGGTCAGAGGAGATCAGAGGGTGGCCGCCGGTGCTTCGTGGATGATGTTCGGATGGAAAGCCAGAAGGCTCAGCGCACATCCACCAGCTGCAACATGGTACAATCCTCTCCTTGGGCCGAGCTGCACGACGACAAGGAATAGGTTCAGTTGCTTCCCGATTGTGAGGAAGCCTGAGTCAAGATAGCCGCCGGTTTGCCGTGCGAGCTGAAGGAGCCGCTGTTGGAGTGCTTGACTCGGAATCAAGATGTGTTCGCCTGGTCGGTAAAGGAGCTGAAAGGAGTCCGACCGGAGGTCGCCGAGCACCACCTTCACGTCTACCCTAACACTCAGCCAATCAAGCAGAGAAAGCGGGACTTCAGCACAGAGCAAAATAAGGTGATCCAGGCTGAGATCGAGAAACTGCTGGAGGCCGGGCACATCCGGGAAGTCCAATTCCCAGCTTGGCTAGCCAATGTAGTCCTGGTAGCCAAGCCTGACAATAAGTGGAGAGTGTGCATCGACTTCCGGGACTTCAACCGAGCATGCTCGAAGGACTGTTGCCCTCTGCCCGGATTGACTAGATGGTTGACTCGACAGCAGGAAGCGAGCTCATCTCCATGCTGGACGCCTACCAAGGTTATCACCAAGTACCCTTGGCGGCTGAGAACCAAGAGAAAGTGAGCTTCATCACAGCTGGCGGCACGTACTACTACACGGTCATGTCGTTCGGGCAGAAGAACGCCGGAGCCACCTATCAAAGGATGATGAATAAGGTATTCCACACCCAGATTGGCCGGAACATTAAGGTATATGTGGACGACATTCTAATCAAATCAAGCCGAGCGACAGATCTGGTGGCGAATATAGAAAAGACCCGTCAGACCTTACGCAGGTACGGACTCAAACTAAATCCTGCAAAGTGTCTTTTTGGGGGGTCGAAGTGGCAAATTCCTCGGATACATAGTTACCGAGAGAGGCATAGTGGCCAACCCGAGCAAGGTCAATGCTTTGCTCGACATGCCACTAAAGGAACCTTCGAGAGGCGCAAAGGCTCACCGGGCGCATCACGGCATTATCCCGCTACATATCCTGATCTGCCGAGCGGGGGTTACCCTTCTTCAAGACCCTCCGATGAGCCACTAAGTTCCAGTGGGATGCGACTGCAACAAGGCATTCGAAGAATTAAAGATATATCTGGTCGAGTTGCCGGTGATGGCCAAACCCGAGGTAGGAGAGGTGTTGTCTGTGTATTTGGCTGCCTTAGCTGAGTCGGTCAGCATGGTCTTGGTCAGACAGGAGGAGGTCGAACAACAACCTGTGTACTTCTTCGCTCATTTACTGAAGGGTGCCGAGTGTCGATATATGATGCTCGAGAAATTGGCTTATGTTTTGTTGTTGGCCGCCCGAAGGCTTCGACCCTATTTCCTGGCACATCCGATCGTGGTCCTAACCAACAGTAACCTGGGACGAGTAGCATCAAACCCAGAGGCATCAAGGGGACTGATTAAGTGGACGACCGAGCTAATTGAGTATGACATCCAGTATCAAGCTTGGTCGGCCATCAAAGCACAAGCTTTAGCCGATTTCCTAAGTGAGCTGCATTCGGAAGAGGTTGAAGAAGCTTGGCAGGCCAACATGATAGGAATTCTGATGGTCTCGCAGAGGGGAGAATAGTTACACCTATCAGTCAAACTGGAATACCGAGCCACAAATAACGAGGCCGAATACGAGACCCTCATCGCGGGATTGCAGGCAGCTAAGCACATAGGGGCCACGTGGGTCGTGCTATATTCGGATTCTCAGTTAGCCACCTAGCAGCTCGCCGGTCGATTTGAAGTCAATAGCGACTGGTTGCAAGCCATTGTGGAAGCCTACGAGAAATTAAAAGCAGGATTCCAGGAGGTCCAATGACATAAAATCCCCAGAGAGAGTAACCTACGGGCAGACGAGTTGGCGAAGTTGGCTAGCTCGGTAGGCTCTTGGGTGCTTCCTCAGCCAAGTAGTCAAGTAATGATGGTGATGCATATAGAACAACAAGCTGAGTTGGAGCTCGAGGCGGACTGGAGAGCGCCGCTCATCGCCTACCTCACAAACGGGACTCTCCCGGCCGACCGGGAGGAGGTCCGACTCCTGAGAAAGCGGGCAACCCAATACTCCCTAGTTGGTGATGCACTATACAAGAGAGCTTTCACCCGACCCCTCCTCAAACACCTGATCATGTCTTCTCTGAATTTGCGTTCCATTTTGGACACAAATAAGTTGACTGGGCCAAACTTCATGGACTGGCTTAGAAACCTGAGGATAGTCCTCAAGGCAGAAAAGCTTGCTTATGTCCTTGAAGAACAACTTCCCAACCGTCCTCCTGAAGATGCAACTCTAGACCAGTTTCCTGAGTTGCTCAACCTGCTGAAGACTGTAGAGCCTTCTGTAAAGCAGGATCAGAAGACGATACTGTTAGTTGGTTCCTCAAAGAAAGGTTCTAAGAGGAAGCCCAAAGAATAAAATAAGGGAAGGAAGAAAAAGGCCAAAAATACTGAAAAGATACCAAAAGGCATTTGCCATCACTGTGGCAAGGAGGGTCACTGGCGAAGAAACTGCAAGGTTTATCTTGAGTCCTTGAAGAAGAAGGCATCCGATGCCCCATCCTCTTTAGGTATCTTCGTTATTGAATGTCACTCTATTTCCTCAAATACCTGGGTACTTGATACTGGGTGTAGCTCACATATATGTAATGACATACAGGGGTTAAGGAATAGAAGAAGACTCGTCAAGGGAGAAGCGAATTTGCGAGTTGGAAATGGGGCAAAGATTGCTGTTGTTGCCATCGGAACATATTTGCTAAAGCTCCCCACTGGACGTATCTTAGAATTGGATAATTGTTATTTTGTTCCTTCGTTAATAAAGAACATTGTATCTATTTCATGTTTGAATGAAAAGGGTTATCATTTAACTTTTAGTAACAATTATTGTTACATAACTTTAAATGGTGTTCTTTATGGGACCGGAACTTTATGCAATGGTATCTACACGTTAGATTTATCCGGTGACGTTTTCAATATCGAAGTTAGCAACAAACGTGCTCGAATAGATAATCGAATAGACTCCTATACGTGGCATTGTCGTCTTGGCCATGTAAGTAAGAATCACATGACCAAATTACACCGATGTGGAATTCTGGAATCATTTGAACCCGGTTCATTTGATACATGCGAATCATGCTTAAAAGGCAAGATTGCCAAATTACCCTTTTCCGGAAAGGGTAAACCAGTGGAAGAATTGCTTGGTCTAATACATACTGATGTATGTGGACCAATGTCGACTCTTGCACAAGGAGGCTATAGCTACTTCATTACCTTTATCGATGATCACTCACGATTCGGGTACGTGTTCTTGATGAAACACAAATCTGAAGCTTTTGAGAAATTCAAAGAGTTCAGAAATGAAGTAGAGAAACAGCTTGGCAAAAGTATTAAGATACTTCGATTCGATCGGGGTGATGAATACTTGAGTCAAGAGTTTCAAGATTATCTTAGGGACAATGAGATATTGTCTCAATGGACTCCGCCATATACACCACAACATAATGGTGTATCTGAGAGGCGTAACCGAACCTTGATGGACATGGTTAGATCCATGATGAATGATGTAACTCTTCCAAAATCCTTTTGGAGTTATGCACTTAATACAGCTGTTTACTTGCTAAACAGAGTCCCGACTAAGGTAGTCTCTACTACTCCATATGAGACGTGTAATAGTAAGAAACCCCACTTAACTCACCTTAAGATATGGGGTTGTCCTGCTTATGTGAAGCGGACTGTATCAGACAAATTGGATGTTAAGTCTGATAAATGTCTATTTATTGGATACCCTAAGGAAACGAAGGGTTACCAATTCTATCATCCCTTGGAACAAAAGGTGTTTGTTTCAAGGCATGCTGTATTTCTAGAAAAAGAATTTCTTTTACAAGAAAATAGTGGGAGTGACATTGAACTTGAAGAAGTTCAAGAGACTCCAATAGACATTACAGAGACACCTAGTCTAGACCCACAACCGAGAACTCATGATGATGAGCTATCAGTTGAACCTAAAACAACACTACCTCTTCGTAGGTCTGATTGGACACGCAATATTCCAGAGAGATACGGATTTCTCATAAGTGAATCGAACGACGTATTACTCATAAGCGATGACGAACCTATCAATTATGAAGATGTTCTGAAAAGTTCAGAAAGGGACAAATGGCTTGAAGCTATGAAGTCGGAAATGGATTTCATGTACGAAAATCAAGTATGGGACTTGGTTAACCCACCTGAAGGGATTAAGCCCATAGGGTGCAAGTGGGTTTTCAAGAAGAAAACCGACATGGAAGGTAATGTTGTTATCTTTAAGGCTAGATTAGTGGCAAAAGGATATCGTCAGAAACAAGGAATTGATTATGATGAAACCTATTCGCCAGTAGCTATGCTTAAATCCATTCGGATGCTCCTGGCCATAGCAGCTCATTATGATTATGAGATATGGCAAATGGATGTGAAAACAACTTTCCTTAATGGAAACCTGCTTGAGGATGTATACATGATACAACCTGAAGGTTTCACATCGGTTGATAAAACCAAAGTATGCAAGCTTCGACGATCCATATATGGACTGAAGCAAGCATCCAGGAGCTGGAACATCCGTTTTGATGAGACAATCAAAGAGTTTGATTTCTCACAAAATCCTGACGAACCTTGTGTGTACAAGAAGGTTAGTGGGAGTGCAGTCGTATTTCTAGTGTTATATGTCGATGACATATTACTTATAGGAAACGATATATCAGTCTTACAGTCGGTTAAAATTTGGTTGTCCAAAACTTTCTCCATGAAAGACCTGGGAGAAGCAACCTATATCCTTGGGATTAGAATCTATAGAGATATATCAAAACGGTTGCTTGGTCTTTCGCAGTCTACATATATAGACCGAGTGCTAAAAAGGTTTAGCATGTCGGAATCCAAGAAATGTTACCTTCCCATCAAGCATGGGATCAACCTTTCAAAGTCTATGTGTCCGCGCACAGAAGACGAGAGGATTTGCATGAATAAGATTCCTTATGCATCCGCGATAGGATCTATCATGTATGCTATGTTATGTACCAGGCCCGATGTATCGTATGCTCTAAGTGTCACGAGCAGATACCAGTCTGATCCATGAATGGATCATTGGGCGGCTGTCAAGACAATCCTTAAGTACTTAAGAAGAACTAAGGATGTGTTCCTAATATATGGAGAAGGAGATATAGTAATACGTGGGTATACAGATGCCAGTTTCCAGACAGATAAGGATGACTCCAAATCTCAGTCTGGATACGTATTTACTTTGAATGGAGGCGCAATAAGTTGGAAGAGTTCCAAACAAGACACCGTAGCGGATTCTACCACGGAAGCGGAATATATTGCGGCTTCGGAAGCAGCAAAAGAAGCAGTCTGGATCAAGAAGTTTGTCTCAGAATTTGGTGTGGTTCCAACCATTGATGAAGCAATACCGGTTTACTGCGACAACAATGGAGCTATTGCACAAGCAAAGGAACCAAGGTCTCATCAGCGATCCAAACACGTGCTTCGCCGTTATCATCTGATCAGAGAGATTATAAGTAGGAATGATATACAAATTGAGAAAATTCCCACTGAAAGGAATTTAGCGGATCATTTTACTAAGGCCTTGCCTGAAAGCAAGTTTGAGGGTCATGTTAGAGCCTGTGGTATTGGATACCGTAGCGATTGACATTAAGCCAAGTGGGAGTTTGTTAGTAATATGAGAGAAGTGTCCTAAGGCAATCGCCTTATGATTGTAATCATTTACTTTAATAAATGAATATTCACTATTTGAGTATACATGTTCATGTATTTGATTGAGATCTTAAACTCATTTACTGAATGTCCACAATACAATTCACAGCATGAGAGAATTTGTGATGAATTCACAACTAGTGATTATCTCTACATGTGCCATTGTGAAGTATTGAAATTATCCCTAGTCGATGAATTGATAAATACGGACACTATCAATTCTGTTGAGACTAGCATGGGTTATTCTCTAATCAGCTGATTCTCACTGGCTGGTGACATTGGGATGTCCGGAGATAAACATGAATTCTAGTTAAGGGAACTAGTTCATTGGGGTGACTAGCTGTAAAACTTCATATGGTAATCTACACATAGATATGTCAATGAAAGTTCTTACTGCAGCTTAAGTGCGATGTTCCTTTGACTTGCGGTGTTCAAGTCATCTTGGTCATGGAGACTTATACTTTGACATCTTAAGCAAGCATCTCTAAGGAGGTGTGGACCCAGGATGGTTGGGTATAAGCCGAAGTGCCCGAAGATATTTGAACAGCCTACAAAGGATTCACCACTCCTTGCGAGGAGATGTATACCCAAGGCCTATCGTCGGATTGTTACTCGAAGCCTCTGGCCAGAGCATCACATGTTCAGAGTATGAATCTCTCATAAACATGAGAGTAACTAGAATCCATTGGACGAGAAAGACATTACTTGGGCTAGGTGTGACGTAGTCAGCCTAGTGGGGACTGACACACATAGACCGTGTCCTGAACCAAGTGGGTATAAGATGGTGAAGGGAATGAGGCACGACTCATTATAGCTGCTGAAGGGTTTCAGAATTACTTCTTAGGTCAACCGTTGATCTTTCAATTAATTGGGGGTCATGATGTACTACTAGGTGCCACTCATGATCGTTCTATAATTGGTTGATTATAGACGACCAACATAAATCGAAAGCCTATTTAGTCACACGCACTACGAGTAATTCATGGGATTTAAAACGAGTTGAAAATTGGATTTTCCGATCAAGAGAGATAAGTCGAATCTGAATTTATCAGAGACGCATCGGAAGCTTAAAATGACTAAGTCTTTTGAAGGCTTATTGGATGAATTAAATGAGTTTAATTCGTAAGGTGACGGCTTGGATTTGACCGGCCAAAGAGGGTCCCCACCCTCTTTGGTTTGGCCGGCCACAATAAAAGGGGAAACCAAATTGTTTGGTTTAAATTATAAAATAAATCGAGCGTGATTTGTTTTATAAAATTATGGATAAAGAAATTTATATAAAGAAATTTATATAAAGAAATTTATGAAAATTTATTCTTTTTTTTATGGAAATTAAAATGAACCATGGATTGGTTTATTTTATTTTATAAATTCAATTATGAATTGATTTTTCCATGATAAGAAAAATTTATATAATAAATTTCTTGTAAAAATTTATTCCATAATAAAAGGGGAGACATGGTTGTTTTTATTATAAATTAAGTTATAATAAAAACTTGGCATAACGGAATAATTCATAGAAAAATTTATAAGATAAATTTCTTATGAAAATTTATTCCGTTAAAAGGAGACTTGGCGATAAAGAGGCTACTATATAAAGGTACTAAGGCAAGGCTTGGAAATTAATTCAAGAGATCAAGGATTCTAGCCTAGCCTCTCTTCCTCTCCTTCTCTCCCTCTCCCTCCTCTAGTAGGCGCCGGCCCTAGAGGGCTCCCCTAGGGTTGCCGTGAGCCACCTCCACCAAGAAGGTGCCGAAGAAGAAGAAGAAGCGGGTCGCGACTCCTTCCTTCCTCCCGGAATCTTGATTCCGTTTTTGTTTGGTGGTTAGTTTTCCATCTCTCTCTCTTGATATTCTTGTTATGCCTTTGGAGAATCTAGTAGTTCTTGTCGGCACGAAACTCGTGGCTTTGCGAAGTCATCCCGAAGAGAACTCGGCGTGGACGCGAATAGAGGCGGAGCTTCCAAGGGATGCTACGGTTGGATCTCGTCCCTTTCTACGAGTTACGAGAGGTATTAAGTAAATTAGTTTACTTTCTGCAAAATTTAAATGTATGATCATGTCTCCACAACATAAGGTTGCATGCTAGATACGTGGTTAAAAATAATTTGAGAAATTATTTATGCTAAACCTTCCGCTGCACGTAATAAAATTTTAAAATTACGAACCCGTATCCATGTCAACATGCACCCGGTCCCAACAGACGCGAGGCGACCCACGCTCCCTGGGACTCAACCGACCGAGTGTCCAGACTCTCGCCTTTGAGTGAGTTATAAGCGGGCATGCCACCGCGCACCCCTCAGCTCGCCCCCAGTCCGGACGTGTGGCGGCCCACGCTCCCTGGGACTCAGCCGACCGAGTGTCTAGACTCTCGCCTCTGAGCGAGTTATAAGCGGGCATGACCCCGCACACCCCTCGTCTCGACCTCGAGTCTGGACGGGTGGCGACCCACGCTCCCTGGGACTCAGCCGACCGAGTGTCCAGACTCTCGCCTCTGAGCGAGTTATAAGCGGGCATGCCCCTGTACTCCCCTCGACTTAGCCCCCAGCCTGTACGCGTGGCGACCCACGCCCCTGGGATTTAGCCGACTGAGCATCCCCGCTCTAAGCCTTCTGAGCAAATAGCATTCTACTTGGCTCGGCCTCCTGATGGGTCTCGATATAGTGTCACAAGTGAGCCTCAAATATAGAATTTATAACTGAAAACCCTTGCTAGCAAAATAGAAATGTAGAATAGGGGCCTCAGGTCGTATTTTTTTCCAAAGACTAGTTGTGAGTGTTTGAATCAAGCTTGAAAATTATTTGTCATTTGATGTTTTGGGTTTTCTAATAAAATGGGGGTTTTTGCGATAAGAGAATGACAATATGAAATAAACTGAAATAAACTCAACTAAAGCATGGAAGAATAGACTAAACTAGCAGAGCTGAAATAGGAAATTGCTAGAACTACACTTAACCTATTGGAAGAATTAAGCACTTAAATTCAAGAGCAATGGACTGAGACTGAAAAACTACACTTCAATACAGAAAATAAATTGCAGGAAATTAATTGCAAGGAATTAAAACTAGAACAAAACAATTCTTAGAAACTTGAATTGGAATGTAGTTGACAAAAGCTTGAACAATTGAAGAAAGTAAATGCTTAAACCTAAAATAATCCTACTTAAACATCAACCAATCCATCACAAGATTTCCCTCTGCCATCACTCAGAGGTTGAGTTAGAAACCCTCTAAACTCAAAAATCAATGAAGCAAATCTTCCCTGTTCAGTTTGCCTTGAACCTTGTTGTTCTGCTCTTCCTGATCGGTCAACCGACCGATCAGGCCTTCCTCTGATCGGTCACAGGACCGATCAGAGTCGTCTCTGTCCGATCAACCCGATCGATCAGTAGCTAAACGTCGAACTCCTCTTGACACGCAGATTCACGATCGATGTCAAAACCTTCAGAACTGCTTCGGAGAACCCCTCCTCACAATCTTCAGCTCCGGTAGACGAAAACCCACGATCAAGTGGAGCAATCGGTGAAATGGAGCTCAGGCGAAACCCTCCCCTTTGCTCCTCTCAGCTGCGAGATTTAGTTGACAAAATTGAACAGAAAACTCACCTCGATGGTCTGAGATCTTGAAGACGAATGAGATTGATGTGGCCGCGCGATCTAAGGAAGAAGACTAGAGAAAAAACGATGAAGAAACGAAGAAATGGCTATCTGAAACTACTCTGCGATGAAGAACTCTGCTACGCGACGCGACGACCACCAAGCGCGATGAGGAATTTCTGATTTAAATGTCCCATTTGAAATTGAATGGCTGAGATTGTGCCGATCTGATCCAACGGTCGGATCTACTCCGATCTGAACCAAACTCCCCAGATCTTGATCAATGGTCCTAATCTACCTGTCCTTAGCTCGGATCAACCAGATCTGTGGCGGATGGCTCAGATCTTCCCTTCTCTTGCTTGGATGGTTGAGACTCCTTTAAGCTTAATCCGACGGTCAGATAAGCTCCGATTGCGTTCAAACTCTCAGATCTTGATCTAGGGTCATGATTAGCCCTATCCTGAACTTGGATTTATCAGAAACTCACAAATAGCTCAGATCTAGCCGTTCTCTTGAATGGACAACCCATATTAATCCGATGCTTGATCACCTTGATCTGGATCCAATTCTGACTCAAGTTTGACTCAGTCTGATCTAGGTCCGTGCTCATTTGAAGCCTACAAAATTAGATTCACATTTTAGTGCCAAAATACCTCAAATATACAAAGATTTGAATTAAAAGCCAAAATAGAGGAAATACATGAAACCTAATATAAATGCAAACTTAAGCATATAAAAGTGGATCAAAACATGGATTTGAGAGCCTAACTTTATCAACAAAATGGTAGTTATCACCTCTCGACCGAACGCGTGGCGACCCACTCTCCCCGGGATCAAGCCGATTAAGCGCGCTAGCCTTACTCCCCGAGCAGGCAACAGTATACTTGGTCGATCACTTTATAGTCCCCGTTCCGTAAACAGAAGCCGACCATGAATAGCTAAGTTCCCCGAGCGGGTATGTGGCTTAGGGGCTAGCTATAGCCTTAACCTACTCGAAGGCTCGCGTCTTTTGGCCGAGTTAGTCGAGTCAACTTCACTGGGGAAACGAGAAAGAAGGGGCTCGAGTATATGTCCGAGTGATCAACACTTAGAAGCAAAAAAAATAAAATAATAATAAATAGCAAACACATTTGACAAAGCATAAGCGAAAGAGACTTTTCATTAGAAGGAGTTTTGGTACAAAAGAAGGAGGTCGAGCCTCTACAAGGAATAACAAAAAAAGGAAAAGGAAACAGTAAAAATCTGACCCTCACTCGAAGGGTCGGAAGACGTTCTCCATCCTGTGAGTCAGCCCAGATAGCTTGACGGTGCTGGCCGGGAGATCGGGCGGAAGGTGTCCGCCCTGCTTAAGTTGCTCGAGGGTGTTGAGCAGTTGCTGCTTAAGCATGGGGTGAAGGCTCCCCGACAGCTGCTCGCTGAAATCCTGGGAGTTGAGATACTCAATCCTTTGAGAGTCCCACCGAGCAGCCTCCCCGCCTTGTAAGCTCGGAGCTCCTCGAGCTCCAACCGGGTGGCATCCAGCTCTAACCGTGCAGCCTCCCAGGTGGCCCGCTGTCCTCAGAGTTGGCTCAGCTCCGCCGCTTGGATGTTTAGCTCCTCATCCCGCGAGGTCAGCTGGGTCGTCAGAGCTCCAATCTTGTCTGCTTGGGCAGCCAGCTACTAGTCCTTGGCAGTCAGATCGGCGCGCAAAGTTGAGTCTGATTGGGACACCTCCAGGAGCTCGGCCTTGGCCGTCACCAACTCATCTCGGGCCTGACCTTCGAGGGTCCAGGCTTTACGCTCAGAGTACTCCATGTTGGAGATGCAATGATGCGTCTTGGCCACAACCGTGCCGGTTGAGTCGAGCTGCGCCCGCGTGCTCTCGAGCTGCTCCTCCGAGTGAGCTAACTGATCTTGCACGGCCAAAACCTCAGCCCGCAGTCTGCTCAGAATCTCCTCGTTGGAGACCAGCTACGCGTGCCGGAGCTGAGTCTCCAGCCTTGCCACCCGACAATCCGCTTGGTCCCGAGCCCTGGCATGAGCTATAAAAGACACAACCAGGCTATAGGCCAAGTCAAAGAGCTGCAAACCATAAACAGATCTCAATATCAAGTCAAGAATAAGCAATAGGAAGAAAATACAAAAGCAAAATTAGACTTACCTGACTAGCCTCGGAGAGGAAGGCGTTGGCTTGGCTGGTCGCGCCCCAGTAATTTACCTCCTGAAGGCCCTAGTAGAAGTGGTCGCCGAGGGGACCGTACAGATGAATCTCCTGGGCACTCTCGGTTGGCTCGTCGATCGACCTCTCGTGGTTCGTGGCGGAGATGGCGCGCGAGGGCATGACCAAGTACAGAGGTCGGGTGCTCGTTCCTTCAGAAGGGGGGGAGGTGGATCCCCCCGGGGCAGCGCCGCTGGAGCACTTGAAGTACCAGCTTGACTCAGAGTAGGAATGAGGGCTGGTGGTCGAGGTGCCACCTTCTTCTTCTTCTTCTTTGGGGGAGCGCTAGTTGAGGCTCCGGCTCTGGGAGCGGCCGAGGGCGCGACCTCTGAGGCGGTCGGTCGGTCCCTCCTGCGCCTGGTGACCAGAGGCTAGTCCTCCACTTCAATCGGCTCGGGATCCGTGGCCGGCGTTGCTCCGTTGCCAGAAGAGGAAGATAGATTGGCGGGAGTCACAGCGAGCGGAGTTGCTTCTCACCAGGCCAGCTACTCGTCGACCTGGGATTCCAGCTCGGCATCGTCCATGTTGAACCCTTCATCGAGGATAGCCGCTAGCATCATGTTCGATGCAAAATAATAAAAGTTTAGTTAGCTAAAAATATTCGAAGGACGGAGAGGAAGGCTTACCGAGTGATCGGGGATGGCGGAACGACACTTGGCTGAGGTCGAACACGTACAAAATCCCCTCGCTTAGCAGCTGCCCCCCGTGGAAATGTCGGCCCCCGATCTTGAACAGGGCCGACTAATAAGAAGGGAGAGTTCGGTAAATTTTGGGGAGAGGGGGAGGTGGAGGAAGATCGGAGATCCAGGTGGTGGGTCAGCTCGGGGTCAGGGTTGTATTAATGAAGAAATAGCGCTCCTTCCAACCCTTATTCGAGGTTGGAAGTTTGGACAAGAAAGAGGTCTTAGCTCGGGCTTGAAAGAAGAAATCGCCTGACTCTTGCCTCATGGGATAAAAAAAGAAGTAAAAGATCTCGGGCTCGAGGGGAATCTAGTATAAAGTAAAAATGATTACCGAGCTGCACATCAAACGGATAGCGTTTGGGGCAAGTTGGGATAGCAGGATTTGGAAGAAGTGACAGACTGAGAAGATGAAGGGGTGGATAGGAAAACGGAACCCGGCCTAGAGGTGATCTCGAGAAATTGTTGTGAAACTAAGGGGGGGCGGTCTCGGGATGGTCGATCGGGTCAGGCAGGCGAATTCGATAGTCAAGAGAAATATGGTATTCGGCTTGCAGTTGGTCGAGATCGTGGTGGTGGAGCTCGGACACCATGGTAGTATACAATGGGTCCGAGGGGGAAGAAGGAGAGTCCATGGCTGAATGAAAAGGAAAAAGACCGAATGAAAGAGAAAAAGACCGAGTGAAAAGGAGGACTAACCGAGGGAAAGAAAGATGGCCGGAGAAGATGACGGAAAGGGGAGCTCGTCGGAACCCTAGTAGAGCGCGCAGAAGCAGCACGACGGCGTCGAAGTAAAAGGTGATGGTAAAACAGCGGGGTAAAGGCCTATTTATAGGGCCGAGCAGACGAGGACAGCGTCCGATGGTGATCCGAGAAAAAGGCGGGAAGGAACGTGAGCCGTCCGATCAAACTCGAGGTATTCCCGAGGCTCGGGCCGCACGCGCGAGCCGCCCATTCGCTGTGCCAGGCGGCGGTCGCTTCGTCAACCGGGAAGCCAGTAGGTAGCAGACACATGGCTCCGTAGTTAAGAACGGCTATTAATGCGGGAGATTCGAATCGGCTCGCCGAGGGTCTGGGACAAGATTGATAAGATGGTCGGATGGGACACGTTCTGTTAGATCGATGTCGGCTTGCTAGAGGGGGGGTGAATAACAATAAATAGCAATAACAATGCTAAACAAACATTTGGACTTACGTTGCCAAGACTCCATCTTGGACTTACACCGTCAATGCATATGCAATGCAACCATGAATCCTATCCCAAGGCATCCCTACACCTAACCTCCCAAGTTAGAAATTTTCACCAAAACGGGTTTTTTCAAACCTATCCCAAGGCTCCCCCTACACTGGACTTATAAAGGCTTTTTAAGAACCTCTCCAAGGTTCCCCTTACGCCAAGAATGGAGCAACCATGCTCCCCCTTCACCTAGGCTCCCCCTAGACCTAGGGTTTCTTGCAAAGGCGTGTTTGGTTTCCCAAATTAAACCCAACACTTCTCCCCCTTTGCCTAACATCAAAAAGATCTAATAATTTCTCCCTTATTGGACTCTTTAACCTTTGAATGATTATAAACACAGTGTACTAACCCCCACAAGGTTCTACACTTGTTTCACGCCAATTGGATACTTTTCAGCAGCTGAAACCCATTTCCAGCCTTTACCAGTCGACTGCCCCTGGGCCAGTCGACTGATACTCTGAAAAACCAATTTTTAGCATTTCTGACCCAACTTCAGAAATGCATAACTAATTCCACAAATCTCCAAAAATTCCAAATTTTGTGGAGAAATTTGTGGTACCCATACCTACTTGGAAAAATACATTCAACAATGTATCTATCATCATTCCTAAGTTTGACACAAAATCCAAAACTACCTATGAAAATTAAAACATAGCAACCAAGGGGCAACCTCCCCCTTAACCTATGCTCTCTCTCAGTTTTCAATTTTCACAACCAATCATCAGGTTAAGTTCTACCCAACTTAACACCATAAACGCAAGTTAAGTTTTACCCAACTTAACATCACACATTTTCTTTTGTCAAGTTAATCCTAACTTAACACCCCAAGTTCTTCCCCCTTTGATACCATCAAAGGATTGCTCCAAGCAACCCTACCCCTAGTGCCAAAAAGAACTTACTTGATTTCTTAAAAGCCCCTCAGAAATCAACACACAGACTTGTTGGTGCAGAAAGCACCCAAGTCAAACCTGTGTTTTGATAATGGCAACAAGGTTCAAAAGTTAAGGTATAATGGTTGTCTAACATGTTACTGAAGTGTGCAGGCAAAGCCCTAGCAAAGGACTGCTAGACACCTGGCGAAGGAATGCCAGGATACAAAGTCCTAGCGAAGGACTGCTAGGCACCTGGCGAAGGAATGCCAGGATACAAAGACCTAGCGAAGGACTGCTAGGTACATGGCGAAGGAATGCTAGGATACAAAGACCTAGCGAAGGACTGCTAGGCACCAGGCGAAGGACAGCTTGGTACTAAAGCCCTGGCGAAGGACTGCTAGGCACCAGGCGAAGGACAGCTTGGTACTAAAGCCCTGGCGAAGGACTGCTAGGCACTAGGCGAAGGACAGCTTGGTACTGAAGACCTGGCGAAGGACAGCTAGGCACCTGGCGAAGGACAGCTGGGCAAAAGTCCAACTGGAGGAGCCGGTTAGCGTCAGGTACATTCTCCCGAGAGGAGTAGGTGAGGACGCGTTCCCCGTCGAGGGAACAGTAAGCGTCGGTTCGACCTAGGGCTCCATTTTGGAGGCCCAAAGTCAGAACCAAGACAGCTAAGGCTGTATAAACTAACATCTTACTGCTTTATGTTGTTTTGGACTAACCCTGGATGCAGGACCGAAGGAACGAGTGTCTGCAGCTCAGAGAGCCTCAAAGGAGTGAGGCAGCAGCTGACCAGGGCGCCCGGAGTGTCCCGGGCGCCCCAAGGTGAACACAAAGCACATGAAGCAAAGGCAAGCTTCGACAACTCATGGGCGGGGCGCCCCCGTGCTCCCGGGCGCCCCCGTGCTCCCGGGCGCCCCCATGCTCCCGGGCGCCCCCAGCGTCCCGGGCGCCCCCAGTGCAAGCCAACGAAGCAGAAGCCAGCGAAGCCAAGGGATAAGAGTTGACCCGGTCAACCCGGGCGCCCCCAGCGTCCCGGGTGCCCCCAGCGTCCTGGGCGCCCCCGTCAAGATCTGATCTCGAGTTTGAAGGGATCAGAGCTGATCGAATGGAACTCGGATCGACCGACACGTGGGGGGGCGCCCCCAGGGGCTATAAATAGGCCCTCGACCCCAAGGCTTCGAACAACAATTCTTTCAACGCTTCTACGCTCTTCTGCTCCCGTGCTCTACTCCGGAAACCTCCCAACTCGAGATACAAGCGCCGACGACGTCCCTCCGCTCCTAAAATTCAATCTACACTGGACGTCGGTAACGAAGAGTTGTTTTCAAGTTTACTATACTGCTTCTGTAATATCTCTCTGTAAACGGTTTTGCGCAAATATAGAATTGCCCATAGTAAATGGTCAACGACCGTGGGCCTTGGAGTATGAGCCGACCGCGACTCCGAACCAAGTAAAAAACTTGGTGTTTGTGTGTGTTTGATTTAAATTTCTGCTGCGTAATTGCTCTAACTTTAATCCGAATGTTTTACGATATTCACCCCCTCTATCGTTTCTCTCGATCCAACAAGTGGTATCAGAGCGGGGAAGCTCAAACTTGGTGCAACCACCAGTTTGAGATTTTTTCAGATTTTTACGAATTTTTTTTTCGTTCGAAATTCTTCTCGTTAATCGAGGTTGGTGCAACACCACTCGATATTTAACTTTCTTTATCCCGCACTACTAATCCAAGACTAAGTCTTGGGACAAAGTTTTTTTTCTTATCTCTTTTTCAGATGAAATCCCTAATGGCCATGCAAGAAGGATTCAGCACAGCCAGACCTCTACTTTTCAGTGGAGAAGACTTTTCCTACTGGAAAAGTCGAATGGAGGTCCACTTGAAAACTCAGGTGGACATGTGGATAATCATCCAGTCCGGACTGGAGATTCCGAAAAATGCTTAAGGAGTACCTCAAACCTACATAGAGTGGGACACCGCTCTAAAATGGAAAATTGAAGCTGATGCAAAGGCGACCCAGACCCTCCAATGCGGCTTAACAAAAGAGGAGCTGAACCGGGTGGGTCCTTTCAACAGTGCCAAGGAGCTGTGGGGGAAACTGATCGAGCTGCACGAAGGAACATCAGACACTCGGATCAGCAAGAGGGATCTCCTCCTGAACAAGCTGTATACGATCAAAATGACCGACAACGAAACAGCAGCTCAGCTTCACGCCCGAATTCAGGAACTGATGAACGGACTGCACACCATCGGTCACAAGGTAGAAACCGTGACCTAATAAGGTACGCTTTAAATGCTTTCCCTAGAAATACCTTGTGGGTATCTATGGTAGATGCATACAAGGTTTCAAGGGATCTTTCAAAAATTAAATTAGATAAATTGTTCTCTGAATTAGAATTACATGAACAAACTAACTGCAATTTGGTCGAGAAAGGTATTGCCTTTGTTGCAGGTAAAACTGGAAGGACAACAAAGAAAAAGCCTCAACCTGAACATGAGTCTAACTCAGACTCAGACTCAGAAGACGAAGAAGGAGATCGACCTAAGCTGGTCCGACTGGCCCGAAACTACTATAAGAAATTGAAGAACCAATCCAACAAACGGAAAGTCAGCCGAAGAAAGGATGAACCAGCTGAACCCGCAAACGAAAAGAACAAGCCCAACGTGACCTGTTACGAGTGCAAGAAGAAGGGTCACTACAAGACGGAGTGTCCGAACCTAAAGGAGACCAGGAAGAATAGAAGGAAAAAGGCATTTCAAGCAACGTGGGACGAGTCCTCCTCCTCCTCCGAAGAAGAGGTCCCACAGTCGAACCTACTCGCACTAATCGCCTCAGAAGAAGTCGAGATCGAGTCAAAATCAGAACAAGACGACGGCAGACTGACATTTTCAGAGGACGGCGAAATCAAGGTAAGTGGATTTACTAGAAGTCAATTAAATGAATTAATTTCTTATATTTCTCGAGATTTGGCGAAAGCTAAACTCCGAGTCGAATCCCTCCGATAGGACGTAAAACTCCTGAAAGAGGGAGCTGACTTTAAACCCTTAACTGAGAAGGTTCAAGAAGGAACCTCTACTCAAGTTGAGAAACATGAGAAAGAGAACTCCTCCTTGAAAACTCAAGTTAAGGATCTTAGATCAGCTTTAGAATGATTTACTTCTGGTTCCAAGAATCTTGACATGATTCTTGGAAAATAGAAATCGGTTCTAAATCGATCCGGACTAGGCTATAGAACCAAATCTAGACAATGATCCTACTTTGCTGTAGTGAATCAGTCTAGAAATAAAGTTCAGGCATGGGTACCTAAACTGTACCTGAACGAACAAACTGGATCAAATCAGTATTGAATCCCCAAGGACAAGATTCACATCTTGCCTAACCATTATCGTGGCTTTAGTCCTGGGGGAGCCAAATTAAAAACTATATTTACTGTTAGATAAAATTCAATTCTTGATTGCAATTTGCTTGCTTGATTGTGTATTTAATTTCTGCAATTTACCATGCTTAGACTTAGGAACTGTTAGTTTAAGGATGGAACCAACGTAACTGAAATTTGAACAACGTAGTATTGGGTGACGGTGAGATGATAGTACGTTAGGGAAACCAATTCTAATAAGGTCAAGTATACTCTTCACTGGGGTCTTTTGACTGGTGAAACTAGCCGAAGCTACCGATCCAAAACCCAAACTAGTTAGACCAGAATTTTTCAAAGATTAATTTTGAAAATAAAATTTCATTAAAAGGCTTTGTCAAGGAAAGGGTTGATGATCCAATAAGGCTACGGCCAAAGAAGGCCTAGTGTCTCGCCAAGACCTGGAAGCCAATTTTTGAAATTCAAATTCAAATTATTCTTGGTCAAATTCGAATCTAACACAAATTTTCAGTTAGTTGTAGATTTAAAACATTATTTTCAAAATAAATTCAATTGTTTACAAAATTAATTAAGTTTTTTAAAATAAATCATGTTTTTCAAAAATTCTTTTATCAAACCTGTCTCACAAAACCTGTAAGGCTAACATGATTGATAACCCTAAAATTGGGTGAGACAGTAAACTTAACTTAATCAGAATTCATAACTGCATTGTTGTTTTAGTTTAGAAAGGCATTGACCTAACAATATGTCAAACCATGGTCAAAGTAGTCAAACCATGGTCAAAGCAGTCAAACTATGGTCAAAATAGTCAAACTATGGTCAAAGTAGTCAAACTATGGTCAAAGCAGTCAAACCATAGTCAAAGTAGTCAAATCATTTCAAACCATGGTCAAACCAATTAAACCATGGTCAAATGATGACAAAAGAACAAAAATGTCAATCAATACTCCATCCGGGCGCCCGTGACTCCTCGGGCGCCCCCCATGACTTTATCTTCTCTCAAGGCAAAAAGTTGCCTTTAAACCTTGATCAGGGCGCCCGGAACCACGCGGGCGCCCCCATATCAGTCAAAGCAGCAAAAGCTACAAAATTAACCTGACCGGGGCACCCAGGCCACTGCGGGCGCCCCCAACCAGCCCTAGTCACTGCCAAAGGCAGAGACCACTGTCCCAGGCGCCCGGGAGCTCCCGGGCGCCCCCAATGACCTGCCTATAAAAGGGCATCCGAACCCCTTCTTCTTCCCACACCAAAAACCATCTTCCTTCCTCACTTCCTTCCTTCCAAGGAGATCAAGTGACACTTGTGCTTCCTCAATCTCAACCATGCCTCCCTGGTATGATTTCTTTTGCATTTTGAATTATTTTCTTAATTCATTTCTTATAAACGCATGTTTCTTAACTTAGAAAACGCCGAGCAAACCAATCAAACCCCGATACCGAACCGAGTCCCGACCCTAGGTTCCCGACTCTAGAACTGTGTAATAAGTTTGCTCGAACGACTTACAAGCCTATCAAAACTAGCTATCTCAATAGACATTTCTTTACCCAATCTTGTCCTTTAGCCATGAATGTCATAAACTTTTATCAACTAGATAATCTAGTATTCTGCACTCATTCAATTAACACATCTTTATGTGCAGAATTCTATAATAACATAGTTCGACAGAACGATCTCATGTTTGTCACTACTGTTCAAGGAATACCCTTGTCGATCACTCCTATTTTACTAAATCGATTTCTTGGACTACGACCCTTCCAGTCCACCTTTTGTTGCTATCCACCTAGAGATCCTCCATTTGATGCTTCCTACTCCCACATTACTCTAAACACTCTCCACTCCTATTTCTATAGGGAAGCTAGACTCCCCGTAGCTAGACGATTTCAGTCCGTTGACCTTCAGGTCCAGGACTACGCCCTGTACAGAGTCCTGGTCCGCTGCATATTACCACTATCCACTAGGGATGTCGCGACTATGCGACCTTTTCATGCCTTCCTTCTGTATGCCCTGATCCATCATTTAGACATTGACATTGGCCTTCACATGTTCCACGATATTTTACATGCCTCCAGTGTCACGACTCAGGGTCGGGTACGCACCCCCTTCTGCCACATCATCACCTCCATCCTTCATCACCACGGTCGTGACATTACCGTAGGTGAAATATCCGCGATGATCGATTTTGACGAGATAGGGTTTAGGAACTTCTCTTTAGCTGGTATAGATGTATCGGCCATCGGGGTTTTGACTTGGAGATGACAGCGCGCCGGAGCTCAGATCGACTCAGACGAAGAGGTAGACATTGACATTGCAGATCTGGCAGCAGAGGCCCAAGCACACATAGACGAGCCCCCTCCACCGACACTCTACGAGAGAGTGACACGACTGGAGACACAGGTCCAGAGCCTCCGAGAGGAAGTGGAGGCAAACCATGCTGAAGATATGGAGACAAATCTAGGCTATTACACTGACTATATGAGTGCCCTTAGAGCTGAGAGGGAGGCCAGAGACACACAGTATCACGAGATGATGACACTATTTCGATCCTGGCAGCCAGGCTCTTCTGATCATCTCGGTCCCTCGTCCTAGATTTGATTAGCATTGTATTAGTGACTATTTGACTGCCCCTACTCAGTAGGGTTGACTCATGTGTGACTTTTATGACTGTGTTAGTTTTTCTCTGTTGACTAGCTGACTTATGGAAATGAGTACTTGAGTTTACTACTTGATCGGCAGTTAGGATTATGCTTGGTAGAATAGGTTTACTCTATTTTTTAGTTTTCTTACTACTTTACTCATTTCAAAATCAGCTTTTAAAGTAGTTTTTAAAATGCTTTCAAAATCAGCTTTTACTTACTTTTGAAAAGTTTTAAAAATAAATAAATTTTTTGACTTAGTTTTATTTTAAAAAACTACCCCCTTTTAAAACTAGGGCATTTTCGCAAATGGACTTAGCCTATGCCCTAACCCTAGAAATACATGCACCTATAGATTTAGAAGCCAGCATATCATAAGCACCTTAGGGTACTTTTGATTGATAACCTAGAATGGGTTGAGATGCTTAGGTCTTTGCCTTAATTCAAGATGCTTTAAGTCAGTGCATCTGCAGTAATTGGGGCACTAAATACAACTTACACAGTAATCAAGTTAAGTGTCAAGTTTAGAAAATCTAACTTGAACAGAACACTTAATTTGACTAACCCTAGCAAAAACTACTGTTTATAACAGTTAGTAAGTAGCTAATTGGGTTAGACAGGACCCTAAAAGAGAAAATTGAAACTGATTTGGTTTAGTTCATATCCTGAATTGGCTCAGTATAGCAAATTATGCAATTTATTTATCCTGTTTTTGATATATGACAAAGGGGGAGAGATAGGAAAGGAAAAGAGTTTAAATTTTTTTAAAAAAATTCAAAACTTCAAACTCTATCCTTTATTCAAAAAGTACTAAGTTTTTTAAGTACTTAAAACTTAATTTTTCAAATTTTCCAAAGTACCAAATGTTCCTAAGTACTTAAAACAAATTTTTTTAAAGTTTCCTAAGTACTTAAAACAAAATTTTTTAAAGTTTCCTAAGTACTTAAAAATCAAAATTCTTTTTCAAATTTTCCTAAGTACTTAGAACTAAATTTTTCAAAATTTTCTCTAAGTACTTTGAACTGAAATTTTTAAATTTTCCTAAGTACTTTGAACTGAAATTTTCAAATTTTCCTAAGTAATTTGAACTGAAATTTTCAAATTTCTCTAAGCACTCAAACTTAAGTTTTCAAAAACCCTCTAAGTATTTTAAACTTATGTTTTCAAAAACTTTCTAAGTACTTAAACTTAAATTTTTGAAATTTTCCTTAGTACTCAAACCTATGTTTTCAAAATCCTTCGTGATATTTAAACTTAAGTCTTCAATGTGTCTAAATATTTAAAACTTAAATTTTCTACAAAGTGCACAACCAAAATTATTTTGGAAAATACAAAGTCTCTGTTGAAAAATACTCCAAGCAAAATTAAAACATCTTTAGACTTAGAATTTATTTTCAAAAACCCACGAACATTTGAAAAATCTAGGGGGAGATTCCTTCCAGGGGGAGGAAACGAAATCTCATCTTTATATGCTCTGATTAACTTAACTTTTTGAACCAGGGTTGCCATAAATCAAAAAGGGGGAGATTGTTGGTGCAGAAAGCACCCAAGTCAAACCTGTGTTTTGATAATGGCAACAGGGTTCAAAAGTTAAGGTATAATGGTTGACTAACATGTTACTCAAGTGTGCAGGCAAAGCCCTAGCAAAGGACTGCTAGGCACCTGGCGAAGGAATGCCAGGATACAAAGTCCTAGCGAAGGACTGCTAGGCACCTGGCGAAGGAATGCCAGGATACAATGACCTAGCGAAGGACTGCTAGGCACCAGGCGAAGAATAGCTTGGTACTAAAGCCCTGGCGAAGGACTGCTAGGCACCAGGCGAAGGACAGCTTGGTACTGAAGACCTGGCGAAGGACAGCTGGGCAAAAGTACAACCGGAGGAGCCGGTTGGCATCAGGTACATTCTCCCGAGAGGAGTAGGTGAGGACGCGTTCCCCGTCGAGGGAACAGTAGGCGTCGGTTCGACCTAGGGCTCCATTTTAGAGGCCCAAAGTCAGAACCAAGACAGCTAAGGCTGTATAAACTAACATCTTACTGCTTTAAGATGTTTTGGACTAACCCTGGATGCAGGACCGAAGGAACGAGTGTCTGCAGCTCAGAGAGCCTCAAAGGAGTGAGGCAGCAACTGACCAGGGCGCCCGGAGTGTCTCGGGCACCCCCAAGGTGAATACAAAACACATGAAGCAAAGGCAGGCTTCGACAGCTCATGGGCGGGGCGTCCCCATGCTCCCGGGCGCCCCCAGCGTCCCGGGCACCCCCAGTGCAAGCCAACGAAGCAGAAGCCAGTGAAGCCAAGGGATAAGAGTTGACCCGGTCAACTCGGGCGCCCCCAGCGTCCCGGGCGCCCCCGTCAAGATCTGATCCCGAGTTTGAAGGGATCAGAGCTGACCGAGTGGAACTCGGATCGGCCTACACGTTGGGGGGCGCCCCCGATGTTCCAGGCGCCCCCAGGGGCTTTAAATAGGCCCTCGACCCCAAGGCTTCGAACAACAATTCTTTCAACGCTTCTACGCTCTTCTGCACCCGCGCTTTGCTCCGGAAACCTCCCAACTCGAGATACAAGCGCCGACGACGTCCCTCCGCTTCGAAAATTCAATCTACACTGGACGTCGGTAACGAAGAGTTGTTTTTATGTTTACTATACTGCTTCTGTAATATCTCTCTGTAAACAGTTTTGCGCAAATATAGAATTTCCCATAGTAAATGGTCAACGACCGTGGGCCTTGGAGTAGGAGCCGACCGCGACTCCGAACCAAGTAAAAAACTTGATGTATGTGTGTGTTTGATTTAAATTTCCGCTACGTAATTGCTCTAACTTTAATCCGAACGTTTTACGATATTCACCCCCCCCTCTATCGTTTCTCTCGATCCAACAAGACTTACCAGTCAACTGCCCCCTGGTTAGTCGACTGATACAGTCAACTTCTGAAATTTTAGACTAATTTCAGAAACCTCTAGACCATTCTAGAAAATCTGAAAAAACCTAAAAATTTGCAAGCACATGTTAGGATATACCCTATCCTAGAAAAATATGGTTCCATGAGAAATATCAAATGTGCTTGACTTTTGGTACAAATCTTAATTTCCTTAAACATAGTCATTTTGTATCAACTTTGAAACATAACCATAATGTCATATGTTTGCCAACTCCATTCATTAATATTTCACATATATAACTGTCTTCAATTCTTTCCTTTTTCTTATGTATCCTTAATATGATAAACCCCCTTCTTCTTATCTCTTAACCCTAGATACATATGCACTTATTTCATACAATCAACATTAAATCATGTAGTAAAACTTTATCCAAGGAATATGAAGGCATAAACTAGGATATTAATCCAAAGTCATATCCTATCATCCAATTTATGAACTTTAGACCGTAGAATATCAAGCCATGACATAAAATCTCATAAAGTAACATGACCCTTTCTTATACTTCCAATTTTACAAGTTCTTATTACCCAATATGTCTTTTCTATCTAATCTTACGAATCAGTCGACTGGCACCTGGGCAGTCGACTGCTAAAACGAACAGAAAGTTCTCAGTGCCGAATTCACCTGGACCAGTCGACTGGTACCTGAATTTCAATTTTTTCAATCTAAATTCAGAAATGCCTAAATAATTCCACAAATCTCAAAAAAATCTGAAATTTCATGGAGAGATTTGTGGAACCTATATCTACTTGGGAAAAATAAGTTTTCACACAAAACTACTCCGGATCCCAAGATTGGTATGAAATTCAATTCTACCTAAATTGTATCAATGAAACTTATCCCAAAAGTCCTAATTTTGACCTCTCCTTGATGTATCCTTCAATGCCTAATCACAATACATTTCTAGCACCAAGTTATATGGTATTTACACATTAAAAACCAATTTTCTCCCAATATGATTCTATTTCCATCTTTCTCTCCATAATTCTCCTTTTAGTGTGCCAATTCCCTAGGATTAAGACTCACCTTAGTTTTCCAAACCGTTTGACATATTTCCTAGTTCACCTAATCTCCTAGGAGAAAACTTCCTGAGATCTATTTACCATGGATCCCAAAGACTCCTAGAGCTGCCTCTTGAGCTCTTAGCCCTAGCCACCTCCCTAAGTGACTCAACCCATACTAGACCACACCGGTGTACCCCCGGTGATTCTTGACCTACAAAGCTAGCCTTCTTAACCTTAGTCACCTTATCCTTGGTTAAGTCATCCTTTTTACCTTCTGATGGCATCCCCTTGTCATTCTTGAACTTCTCATTCTTGCCATAATTATATGCTATCCTAGCATACTTTTTCCATTGGCATTGGAGACCTTAGACCGGTATCCCAACCCCGATCTATCATGGTTGGGTTTTAGACTACCCAACACCATATCTAAACCCTTAGATCCAACGGTGCATCTTTCTAGGGTCTTTTCCAATTTATCAAGTCTTGCCCTCAAGGCTTGATTTTTCCTTTCTATGCCTTTAACCCTAGAATCCACATGTCCCCCTTGGACATTCCTAGACCTACCCATCTTCCTAGACATATGTCTCCCCTTCTTGGGATTTATGCTTTGATCCTTAGGTACAAAGGTCTTGGATTTATCATGATGCATGGTTTCCTAGGATTTTGATCTACCTTGTTAACCCTATTCCTATCATGATATTTAAATCCAAAATTATGTACAAGCAAGCATTTTTCATTAATTCTAGCATGCATGGATGAACTTAAATTTGAATTGCATTTTAATTTAAAGTTAGGGATTACCTCCCTTACCCTTGGAGCTCCCCCTTGATGTGAGTTCCTTTTCCTTTCTTCTTTTTCCCATCTTCTCAAATGTTCCATCTTCTTGATCTCTCCTTTTCTTGGACATTGAGTGTGGTAATGTCCTAGCTCCCCGCAAGTATAGCATCGAATGTGCTTCTTTTCTTTCTTCTCCCTACAACCCACATTAGATTTTAAATTAATGGACTTGGGTTTAGGGCTTACCTCCTTTTTACTTAGTGGACACTTGTCCTTGTAGTGTCCCTTCATGTTGCATCCAAAGCATATGATGTGCTCTCTTGATTTTGCCTTGGTGGAGGTAGGAGCTTTCTCATGCTCTTGTATGGATGGGGGTCTCTCCTCCCCCTCAATTCTTGAAGTTGATACTTCCTCCTCTTCTTCTCTTGACGAAGTGGATGATCTCTCACTTAGTTGGACCACTTCAATTGATGAGGTTGACAATTCTTTTTCTTCTTGGTCTTCTTGGACCATTGAGCTTACTTCCTTGGGTTCTTCTACTATTTGAGCTCGTGTAGGGCTATCATGGGTTTCTTCTAGCTTGTTCCACAACTCATAGGCACTTTTATATTCCCCTACACTACTCAAAACATTGTTAGGCAAAATATTTGTTAATATACCTATTACCTTCTCATTTGCCCTAGCTTGTTTTTGTTGCTCCTTTGTCCAATATCTAGGTCGGAGCTTCTTCCCGTGCTTGTCTCTTGGAATTTCAAAGGGCTCTTCTATGATCATCCTACACTTCCAATCCATTCCAAGCCACGTCTTCATTCGCATCCTCCAATAGTCGAAATCTTCATGATCGTAGGGAGGTGGAGTGTAGATATCATCCCCTAGCTTGTTTTCCATCATTTTTCCTCTAGCTCTCTTGCTCCCTCGGTGGTTAGTCCGTAGATGAGTGCACCAAGCTCTGATACCACTTGTTAGATCGATGTCGGCTTGCTAAAGGGGGGTGAATAGCAATTCTCGGTTTCTTCCTACAATTGTTAGTGCGCAAGCGGAAATCCAATAAAATAAGACTAACAACTAAACAATGCTAACAATACCTATTTACGTGGTTCGGAGATGAAGACTCCTACTCCACGACAGTCCGTGAGGTGGACGATCCCTCGATCCTTCGGCGGATCACTCCCCGGATGCCCTCCGGCTAGCTCGTGTAGCTCCTTGTGGGTGGAGAAACCTCACCACAAACTAAAGTACACTTTCTGAGCACTAAGACTACTAACAAGCCCTAACCAAGCTTGTTTCGTCAGAGGTTTCCAGCCAAACCCGAGCCTCTTTAAATAGAGCTCAAGGCTGGAAAACACCCTACCAATCGACTGCTCCCAGGGCAGTCGACTGCCCCCACTCAGATTCGACCGTTGCAGCTCAACGTTCGAATTCTGGCTACTTACCAGTCACCTACCAGTCGACTGCTCCCAGGGCAGTCGA
Source organism: Boesenbergia rotunda (assembly GCA_024364735.1). Taxonomy (NCBI): domain Eukaryota; kingdom Viridiplantae; phylum Streptophyta; class Magnoliopsida; order Zingiberales; family Zingiberaceae; genus Boesenbergia; species Boesenbergia rotunda. The sequence goes on along the minus strand of JAGFNQ010001447.1, from coordinate 256,348 downwards.
CTGGTCTCGGGTCAATTACATTCTGTGAGTTTCTGTTTGTGTTGGCAGTCGACTGTTATATCACTAGTCGACTGCCCAGCCTATACAAACACTCCTCTTCACTCCAAAGACCCTCCTCCACGCGTGCCTTCAGGTACACTCCCTTGGCTTGCCCCTTGAAGTCTTCTTCCACCGGCTATCGTCCCTCGGATGCGCACACAAGCCTTCCCTTGGCTTGCCTCCATGCCACCCTTCACGTGTGCCCTTTGAAGTCCACTTCCCGGCTTGCCCTTGGAGTCCTCCACCCTCGGCTCTTGTCCCTTCATGACTTAGCTGACTCTTCACCAGCAGTCTTGATTGTTGTCTTCGCGCCCTCTTCGTCTTCGGCTCCCGTCCCTTGGATGCACACAAGCCTCCAGCTTGCCTCCATGCCATCCTTCACGCATGCCTCAAAGTCCGCGCCCCTCGGCTCATCATCCCTGTTATCCAAGGTCCCTCGGGTGCACACAAGCCTCCAACTTGTCTCCATGCCACCCTTCACCGTACCGAAGCCGTCCAGCTAGGTCAATATGTGTAAACCTATAATCCTGCACACTCAAATACACATATTAGAACACAAGGGAAAACCTAACTTAAACCGTTTGCCCAAACATCAAAACACATAGTCACTCCGGATCATAGATTGCCTCAACACGTTCAACGTCTCGTGGGGCGATCAGACAGTAGGGTACGTAGATCGGTCGGGCCGACGCTCATTCGAAGGCGCCAGGCTCGTTCAACACTATGGGTCCAGTCAGTCGGACTCAACGCCTCCTTCGACTAGACTCGAGGGGGATACTTATGATCTCGACCTAACTTACGTGCCCCTCGGTCGGCTCGCCACGGCGAGTAGACCGATACGGAGGGCGGGGTAAGAATCCTAGGGCTTACTCGGCCCGGTCACCCGACTGAGCCGGCAGCAAGGCGCTCTCCAACCCGAGTCCCAGAGTTGGACACCGAGTGTCCGACCCCGTCGATACCCAAGACACCTGTTACGGTGAACCCGAGCACAAGGTCCCAAGGCCCGAGCCCAGAGCCCGCTGGTCACCCATCCCAAAGTTCTCCTCGGCGCTCTCTCAGCATCTCATTCACGCGACTCGGGTTTAGGTGGAATGATCACATCTGAGCTCTCCCTGACTCGGAGAATGCTTTTGCGTCACTCAGGGATGATATTTGAGAGACCCGACGACACTCGGGTCGGCCAGTCGGTGATCTACCCCCAAATCTGTCCTCACGACATCCGTTCCCTGACATCGCATTTTTGACCGTGGTATGGGGGTCGGCTCAGGCCTTACCTATTTATAACGCAAGTCGCGGACATCCCGTCGACTCCGTACTTCTGTCCTATCCGGGCACCCCGCACCACGCAGCCATTCACTGTGTCAGACTGAGCGGCGCCACTCGGCACCATCCTGTGAGCTGACTAGCGCCCATGCCCCTGTCTCGGCCGGGTACGGAAGGACGACTGACGCTGACAGGGGTTGTCAGCTCCCTCGGCTATATAAGTCCCTCCACTCTTCACTCCGCAGGTATGCGCAATAGTGTCTTTCCACTGTTCTACTGCTTTCCTGCACTTCTTGTGGATACTGACTTGACCGTCGGAGGGCCTTGCCGGGGACTTTTCCTGGCGGGTTTGCTAACGGTCATTTTCTTGCAAACCGGAGCCAAAGTCAGCAGCTCGCGACACTCGGGAGACCACTCCGCTCTTGGGACTCCACCTCACTCGGCGACAGGATCACACATGTTATTGTGGTAGCGTGGTCGCCCGCGGTCTAGAGTACCTAACCGCCTATATGTTGTTGCGGTAGCGCGGTCGACCGTGGTCAGTATTTATTATGTTTTTCATTGGGAGGGCTTGTAGCCCGTACGTTAGATAATGTGCGTGACAGGATTACTCTGAGGAGGCTTTTAGCTTATACGTGTGACATTACTATACTCTGATAATATTAGCTTCCGTTGTTCACTTCTTAGTTGATTTACCGGCTTTAGACTATTGATACACATACCGATACTCACATGATTTATGATATTTACTCATGTTGATATTTACTCATGCTGAACTATATACATGTTGATTAAAATAGAAGACTTAAAAATTTATCTTAATTGACGAGAACATATGAAGATAAATTTTAATTTCAACAAACAATTTTAGACGACCATTATGAAATTTATCAGCTTTTATATGACTGTTACAAAATTGGTCCGCAGTGTGTAGTCTTGGGTGTGCCACTTCACATGGTCGTGCCCAGGAGAGGCATGACTGTCTGACTCTTTTTGGCATGACTATATGTTATTTTTTGGGGTTGAGGTTTGAAATAAAATTGTAGATGTTGAAATCCTCTTCAATTTGATGTAAAGATCAACCCAAAACTCCAACTGAGCAAGATGTTATGACTGCTTAAAGATCAGTTCGCAGTACAATCATCTTCATGAATGTGTCTCCTTGGCATGTGACAATGTCTTGCTAATATTTCGTCCAAACTTGCTCCATTTTGTTCCAAAAAGCCGTCCTATCAATGAAAACCAACGAAGTGCAGTTCTCCGAACCAAAATAATAAAAGTTACCAAGAATCATAGAAAATAGGATACAACAACATAGCATAGAGCCAAGAAAAGTAAGTGAAGGAGTGTTAATAATAGTATAAAAATGTGTCTATTCTACGTTCATCAGTAGAATAATTATTGACTCTATCAGACGATGCACTAAATGATATATTTTATGACGTTATCAGTAGAAGGAAAAAGAACTCCCTCTACAGTCTTAGCTCCTAGACAAAAGTTGTATATGATCATACGATGACTCATAATCTCAGGGGTCATCACAGTTCTTGATCTACTCGAGTTGATACGATAGAACAAGAAAATTAAGAATTGAGAGATTAGGTGACAATGTTAGATTAGTCTTGGGATCAGTAGTGTGATAACGATGAAAGATCATGTTAAGAGGTTATTAGAGTGAGAAATGCAAGAATTCTTCTCTCACTTTCTATTAATCAGTCATTCTACTTTTTCAACACCGTATGATTTTGACTTACAAGAGACTTAAGACTAAACAGACTTGATAAGTAGTTCTTAAGTATTGACTTTCAACATAGTTTTTTCACTACAAAAAATTCAGCAATTAGCGACGGACTTATTCCGTCACTAAACACAAATAGCAACGGATTAGCGACCAAAAGAGCGTCGTCGGTTATCTCTCCGTCGAAGGTCAGGGGTAGCGACGGATACACTAAATCCGTCGCTATTAGCGATGAATATTAAATAAATAATTAGTTGCTAATAGCGACGGATACATACCCCCGTCGTAGATTACTAGATGTAGAGTGGTGACATGTACGGGACCAATTAGCAACGGAAAGTCAAAAATCCGTCGCTAATAGCGACGGATTAGTCAATTATCCGTCGCTGTTTTATCATAATTGGCGATGGAAAGTCAATTATCCGTCGCTATTCCTGGAAATTTTCCAGCAGGTTCATTCTCTTTTTCCCCTTCCCATATTTACATTCAATATATACAAGAATATTCAAATCACACTACAACAAATATCCAAATAAAATACATACAAACCAAGAAATTTCATATCTAAACACATACCAAACATATATATCAAATACATATATACAAAGTCCAAGTCCAAACATATCATATTCATATCCTAATGAACACAGAGTCAATATATAAATGAAAAACTATAGTCTAGTAGAGAAACGATATATACATGAACACAGATTCAATATTGGATCAAAAGGAACAATATTCCTGCACAATACAAGAGAAACTATATAAATAAAAGTTAAATACAATGATAAAATAATATTAGTAAAAACATAACTAGTTATCGTAACTGATATATAAAATGTAAATAACATTGAATGATATGTAAAATATTCAATATACATACCTTTCAACCCAGCCAATGTCTGAATTCAAATCTGATAATGTACAATCTGTAAACAAAAATGAACAAATAAGAAACAATTACTGATACATATAATAACAAACCAGATAGTCTAATAATTTGATTTTGTAAAATGTAGACAAAAAATATAACATACCAAAAAAATGACTCTCTCATCTGGGGTATCCTTAGGATCCTGTATCTCCTGAGACTCAAAACGAGGAGGGGCGGACATTTGTGTCATAGGCGATAGGGTCGCTGCAAAAGCTTGCATGTGACACACTAACGGCTCAGTGTGTGTTGGCGGGCTCGCAAATCCTCAACTCTGCATCCCTCGCTGTGTCCCTCTCGGCCCACGTCGTCTCCATTGTCGTGAGTCGAGTCCGTAGAGCATCATTTTCCTCCCGTAATTGACGAACCTCACTAGAGGAAAAGGAGGAGGATCCTGGATGTCCCCTAACCCCTGGAGCTCTCATCTGATCATATGTGATTTTTGCCTAAGTGCCCAGGCCGTATAGGGTGGTCTTCCTCCTTCCACCGACGACATCATAATAAATGTCATTCACCTGGTCGGTGGAAAGAGACTGTGAATCCTCCCCCTCTACGGAAGGCTGAGACGCTTCTGTCTCTGCAACTCTAGTGGTCATTGCTTCCTGTGAAATAAGAATTCAATTAATCTCTATAAAATGTCAAAACAAATAAACTATAATTAATATACTTACATTGATTGCTAATGAGTGTCGATCGACAAATGACCCATCTTTTTTCTCATGGGTCTTGCTGAATACCTCCCAACTAGTGGGAGGTCTCTGTAAGTCAGCAGTCTGTATATACAAAATATAATGTTTAAATATATCCATAAAAACATATTGAATGTTTATAATAACCTAAATAAAAACTTACCAAGTCAGTGACATACTGGACAATGGAATGGGATCTAGCAGTGTGCTTCGTGGATCTGGTGCTAGAGCCAGCAAGCTCGGAGTTGTGATTGGCTCGAGCAATCGCAACATTATCTTTCCAATGATGGGCATCCCAGACTGCTCTCCATGCTACCCAAACTGTCTCAGGGACCTCTGAAGGCCAATTTGTCTTCTTTCTCTACTTGTATACCATGTCCCTATACAACTTGGAGCAGTAGGCATTCTAGGTTTTTTAAAATTCCTCCTCTACACCCTCCTCCCAAATATATCTTTTCTGTAAAAAAAAATATATGGTTAGTATCATGTTAGTTTTAACATCAAATTAAATATATATCTAAACAACTTACTAAGAATTTACCATAATAAAAAGTCTTCAATTCCTGCTCGATATGACCCCATGTCGTAGCAGTCGAGGACAATCTTTTTTGAATTTTTTTGTAATATACGCTGAGACCTGGTGACTATCTGGGACGAAGCTGTAACAAAAATGAAATATATTAGCAAAATTTGACCTGAAATATATAAGAATTACATATGTACTTACCAGTCACCCACTACTCTCAGTGTAATCTAGTCACCATGCGGTCATACGTCTCTGAACCTATATTCCATAAATGATTCAGCTTAGCAATCAAAGATTGTAAAAATACATCGATTTGCCCTTTTGGATTATGAGGCCCTGAAATTAATACGGTAAGAAACATGAATTCATCTTTCATGCACGTCCATGGTGGTAAGTTATATGATGTTAAAATAACTGGCCATGATGAATATTGTTGTGCATAACTTCCAAATGGCTGAAATCCATCTGCAGAAAGTCCAAGTCTTACATTACGTGGTTCCATTGCAAAGGAAGAAAATGTTGAATCTAAATATTTCCATGCAGGAGAATCACAAGAATGACACATTATGTCTCCATCATATCCATGGTTTTGATGTTAGATCATATGACTTGTTGTTGCTGCTGATGCATACAAACATAGAGTCTAGCAGTCAAAGGAAAGTAATACATGACTTTGTAGGAATATTTTTCTTCTTCTTCCCAACCATGCGACTACTATGCTTGTAATGAGGATGATTACACATTTTACATTCATCTACTCACTATCTTCGTTCTAATAGATCATGCAATTATTGACACAACAATGTATCTTCTCGACTCGCAAACCCTGTTAGGATCTTACCGTTAAGCTAGAGGGGGGGGTGAATAGCTTTCGTTCAATTTTTCTACCTACAATGTTAGCGTGCGCAAGTGGAAACAATAACAACAAAATCAAACAAACGCTAACACGTCACCGTTACGTGGTTCGGAGATGACGCTCCTACTCCTTGGCTGTCCGTAAGGTGGACGATCCCGATCCGTCGGTGGATGACTCCCCAGAAGACCTCCAGCTAGCTCGCGTAGCTCCTTGTGGGTGGAGAAACCTCGCTACAATCCGGACACCACTCCTGAGCACAAAGACTACTAATTGGCCTTTAACCAAAGCCAATTTCGTCAAGACTCTCAGCCAAAACCAAGCCCTTTAAATAGTGCTTAAGGCTAAGATGACCGCCACCAGTCGACTGGTCATTACCAGTCGACTGGTCCCACTTAGGTTCGACCGTTACAGCTTAACGTTCGAATTTCCAAGTGCCATCAGTCTACTGCTCCAGGGGCAGTCGACTGACCACCAGTCGACTGGTCCATTACCAGTCGACTGATCTTTCTGTGGTATACGCCAGTCGACTGCCCTAGCACCAGTCGACTGATCCACCTCTACACCTAAGGTTTCCCTTCCCCGAGTACACTTCTCTCAGCACTCGAACCCTAGGATTTCCCGAGTACATATCCCTCAGCACTCGACCCCTCACGACCTGGTTGACTCTTCATCCAGCAGCCTTGATCTGTCGCCTTCGCACCCTCTTCTTCTTCGGCTCCCGTCCCTCAGATGCGCACACAAGCCCTCAGCTTGCCTCCATGCCATCATTCACGCATGCCTCGAAGTCCGCGTCCCTCGGCTCATCATTCCTGCTCCAGCAGCCTCGACCTGTTGCCTTCAAGCCCTCTTCGACTTTGGCCCTCGTCCCTCAGATGCGCACACAAGCTCTCGGCTTGCCTCCATGCCATCCTTCACGTACGCCTTGAAGTCCGCTTCCCTCGGCTCATCGTCCCTGCTTTGTCCATGGTCCCTTGGATGCGCACACAAGCCCACGGCTTGCCTCCATGCCACCCTTCACCGTACCCGAAGATGTCCAACCAAGTCTATGTGTACCTCAAACCTGCACACTCACATACACAAATTAAATACAAGGGTGAACCTAACTTAAACCCTTTGCCCAAACATCAAAACACATGGTCACTCCGGACCATAGATTGCCCCAACAAACCCAAGTCTCTAATTAATTTTTTAGTATTGTAGAAACTATCAGTTATGCAGTTATCTGTTGGAAGCAACTCTGACATCAATTGACATATGTCATCATAACATCGTTCTGAGAAATAATGTTCCACCTTCATATTTAATAATCTTGCAGTAGCAGATAATTGAGAATGACCAGAAGGAATACCTTCCCATACTTCTCTTTCACTAGCCTTCAACATGTCATACATTTTCTGAACTTCAGAAGTAGGTATTTGATCTACATTTGATTGATCAAATGCATTCATTGCATCGTAAACCATTGATTGCATTGCATCAGCAGGCCTATATGATGCCTCTGGACCAATTGAGTTCGATGATGAAGCAACAGAAAGTTCAACAGATTCAAATACATACAGCTCTCCATGACAATACCAGTTGTAATAATCTGAAACAAACTCATACCTAAAGATATGAGTTTTCACTATATCCTCATCACGGAAAGTTGTATTTCTACATCTGCGTTGATTACATGGACACTTTAACTCGGTGTTATTCAAACACTTAGGATGACACTTTATAAAGTTCACAAATTCTTCAACTCCAGTAAAAAATTCTTCACGGATAAATCCATTATCTAACCTATTATACATTCATGCCTTGTTCGTATACATTGTATTTGAATTATCAACCACAAATAACAATCTAAATTATCCAACTTTATTTCTGATTAATCAAACAAAATTATTCTAATTAATCAAATAAAACATATTAGAGGCATAATCAAATAAAATCATTTTAATTAATCAAACAAAACATATTAGAAGCATAATCAAACAAATATTAATCCTATACTAATGATAATTAATTAGGATGCACAATTATCCTAATTAAATATCCTATATAATTATTCTAATTAATCAAACAAGACATATTAGAGGCATAATCAAATAAAATTATTTTAGTTAATCAAACAAAACATATTAGAAGCATAATCAAACAAATATTAATCCTATACTAATGATAATTAATTAGGATACAAAATTATCCTAATTAAATATCCTACATAATTATTTAAGGAATTAATCAATTAATTAAATAATTAATTAATCAATTAATCACTTAATTAATTATTTAAATTTTTAATAAGGGTTTGGCCACCGGCAGCAGCTGCGGCCGCCGACAGCTGCGACCACAGCAGCCTGCGCACAGCCGCAGAAACCCGTGCCTGGCCGCGCTTGGCCGCGCCTGCCGGAAGAACCTTGCCGTGCAAGATTCGTCGGGGAAGAAGATGCGTTGGCCACAGAAGGAGAAAACAAGGCCGCCGAAGGGGAAAACTTAACTTTTTGTAGCGTACCTGTGACTGGAGGAGGGTTCGCCGGAGGAGTGTTCGCCGGGGACGAAGAAGAAGAGAGAACTGAGCGCGCGGCCCGGGGGGCCCAGGCGACGCAAATTAAACCTAATTTAGCGACGAAAATGTTGTCCGTCGCTAATAGCGACGTATTAATAACAATCTGTCACTAATAGCGATGAATTATTATTATTCCGTCGCTATTAGCGACGGATTTAACCAATTCCATCGTTATTTTTAGGGGTTTAATCTATATCCTAATATTAGCGACGGATAATTTATATCCGTTGCTAATAGCGACGAATAATTTAATTGTCCGTCGTTAATGGTTGATTTTTTTTTAGTAGTTTTATTTATCACTCATAAAATATACAAATAATTTTATTAATTTTGATATTATATGTAGCTCAAGTATTACGTCTTTCTAGAAACAATATAGGTATTTGGTCTGACAAGAATTGAATTTGATATTATATTATATTAGTAAGGTATCTATTCTTTTAAAATATATTAAATATGTATTGATCAAATCTTGTATTCTGATAAGTAGTTTTAATTTTAGATTCATGTATTAGTAGGATTGTTTCAAAATAAAAAATATAGTGTAGTTTGAACCATATATTTATTTTTTAAAAATAATTTATCGTATTATATTTGCTATAGGATACGATGATGATGAATATATTAGTTTTTGAGATTTGGGTTTGGATGTAATGGATTTAAATTATATTATTTTTGAACAATGTTTTAATTTTGTTTATGTTAAATATGAATGTTGATGTTTTAATTTTTTTTATGTTAAATATGAATGTTGTTTTGTTGATAATGTGGTTTGTAATGAACTTGAATGAGTTTGTAAATGTTGAATGTAATGGATTTGAATGTGAATTGATGGAGGTTGAGTATCTCAGGGTTAACACGTGGAATGATGAAGCTATGCGTTAGGGCCCACCGAGTCTGAACGATTCTCTTAGACTCCCGAGACCTCCTCGGGAGGATAGACTCTCGAGACCTCCTCGAGAGGGCAGATTCTCGAGATCTCCTCGGGAGGACAGACTCCCAAGACCCCCTCGGGAGGACAGATTCCCGAGATCTCCTTGGGAGGGCAGACTTTCGAGACCTCCTTGGGAAGGCAGACTCCCAAGACCACGTCAGAGGGCAAATCTCCCGAGACACCCTCGGGAAAGCGGGCCCAAAAAGTCATAGATCCGATAGCCCGACTCCAATAGTCGTTACCCTTTCTTGTTCAGGAAAGGGGGCGGATAATTATTGTCCTTTATATGCGACAATTAAGGCTCAATAATCGCGGGAGCCGTTACCTAAGAGCTATCAGGTAACCGATAAGCACAAAACGTGGAGGAGAACATGGAGATACGTTCGAACCAAGCCTACAGGTATATAAGGTACTCCAACCCCCCAGGTAAGGGGATTACGCTCTCTAAACTCACAACTCCTCCTTAATTCTTTTCCTGCAATATACTTGAGGCCTAACTTGAGCGTCGGAGTGGGCTCCACCGGAAAATCTCCGGCGTGTTCCCATTAACGCTCGTGTTGATATCGCAGGGTGCTATCTCCTTTTCTTTCGTCACCATCCTCGTGGGTTGTACTCTGGTGATTGGTCATCCATGTCGATTCGTTCCAGAACAAGTTTGGCGCTATCTGTGGGAAATCATAAATCAAAACACCAGAAGGAGCACCGATGGCAGAGCTGGAGGGACAACCTATCATTCTGATGAAAGAAGAATTAGATCGCCTTGTGGCCAACGCTATCAAAGGAGCGCTCGAACAGCACGAAATCGAGCAAGCCGCCTCACGGCGGATGGCTTCGGGGCAGGGGAGATCCCTAGGATCTCCACCTCGCATCCCTAACTCTGAAAATTTGTCTCACCACCGGTGGGACACGCCGGAGCAATTCCTGTACACGGGTTAGATTCCCTGGGAGACTTGGAGAAGGTCAACTCCGTAGCCTCAAGCGCCCTGAGGCAGGAAGAAGGACTGGGGAAGAGAGAGGAACCTAAAGCTTTCAGAAGGCACCCTCTACTCCTTTCTCACTGGAGATTGTAGAAGATCTCATGCTGAAGTAGTTCCGCAGACCTGGGATTGTCGACTACGATGGGAAGACAGATCCGGAGGATCACATCTGTAAATTCGAGAACGCGACCCTTTTGCACTAGTATACAGATGGTGTTAAGTACCGAGTGTTCTTGAACACGCTATCGGGAGCCGCTCAAAGATGGTTCCAAAGACTGCCACTGGGTTCTATAAACTCTTTTCTAAAGTTTAAACCACGTTCTTGCATCACTTTGCAAGCAACCGTCGATATCAGAAGACGGCATTGAATCTGTTCGCTATCAAGCAAAGGCGAAAGAACCTCTGAAGGATTATATACTGAGGTTCAACAGGGTGGCCCAAGATGTGTCAACCGCGACATTGGAGATCCTCGTCAGCGCCTTCACACAGGGCCTCTCCGAAGAGGACTTCTTCCGGTCACTAGTGAAGAAGCCGCCCACCTGTTTCGACAACTTGCTGGGGCACTCCGTCAAGCACGTCAATGTCGAGGAAGTGCAACATGCCCACCGTAAAGAGCCAGCGGGGGCTCCTGTATAGACCACTATTCGGTCGGAGAGAAAGGAATCACCAGCATCGGTCCGGCGAAAGACTCTCGGTCAGGGAAGGATCACTGGCCTGGTAAGAAAAGGCTCGTAGAAGCAGTGGATACCTGAGAACTAGAGCCCCTAAAGAAGTACTGTGATTTCCACGGCAGTACCACGCACTCCACAGAGTAGTGCCACGCCTTGAAGAAAAAGATGGCGGAGGAAGTAGATAACAAGCCCCGGAAGCGATGGAAGAAAGCGGGGTATTGCCGGAGGTCCCCGCGAAGGAGTCTTTCTCCCCGTAAGCGGCCGTCAGGAGGGGAAGGAACCGGCGACCATCCCGATCATGTTCCAAAGGGAGAAGTCGGGAGGTGGAGCCTCGTCGATCCCCCTCCCCTGTGCGAGACCCTAGGAAGGGCAAGGCCCCTGTGCGAGGCCCTCCTTCGGGCCATGTAGGGGTGATCTCCGGAGGTCCTACCAGAGGAAACTCGAACTGGGCAAGGAATGCTCATACTCGGCGGCTGGAGAATTACTCCGTAGGAACAAGCAGTGGCCAGCGTAGAGGCTCCGTCATCTCCTTTGGCCCGGATGACGTGGAGGACATGGAGACGCCTCATGAGGATGCCTTGGTAATTCCCGCATGCATAGCTAACTATGAAGTTAAGCGTGTCTTCGTGGATACAAGTAGTTTTGTGAACATCCTGTACAAGGTGGCCCTGGATCAGATGCAGATCGACAAGGACGAGCTGCGGCCAGTCTCCACTCCACTCTTCGACTTCACGGGATACCGGGTGCAGTCGATAGGGCAGATCTCCCTATCTCTATCATTGGGAGATGACACGCTGGAGAGGTCGAGGAGGACTCCCTTCCTGGTCGTGGATGTGCCCTCATCCTACAACACTATCCTCGAATGCCCCACGCTTAGTGTGTTCCAGGCGGTGGTCTCAGTCTACTACCAAAAGATCATGTTCCCGGTGGGGGATCAAGTAGCTGAGGTCAAGGGAGATCAGCTAGCTTCCCGGTGATGTTACAGCGGGGAGGTCAGGTCTGAAGCCCGCAAGAACCTGAAGGCTGAGGAAGCTCTATAAGTTGACCTCGCCAAACCTCGAGAGGAGGAAGGGCCCAGGGAAGAATGGAGGGAGGTCAAGAGCGAAGAAGTTCACATACACCCTTAACAGCCAGTGGGAGTTACAAAGATTACTCCTGACCTCCCACCGGAGTTGAGAAGCCGACTGATTAACTGCTTGCAGAGCCATTGGGATGTGTTTGCTTGAGCTACCAAGGAGATCCAAGGATTCCCCCCAGCCTTAGCCATGCATCATTTGCATGTGACCGACGAAGACATTTTGCGCCTGAGCAGGACAAGGCTATCAGAGAGGAAGTCGTCAAATTGCTGAAGGCTGGCCACATAAGAGAAGTTCAATTCCCAGCTTGGTTGGCTAATGTAGTACTTGTCCCTAAGCTCGGGGGTAAATGGCGGGTGTGTATTGACTTTCAAGATCTAAATAAAGTTTGCCCTAAAGACTGCTACCCTATGCCTTGTATCGATAGACTAGTAGATTCCACCTCTGGTTGTGAGTTTATTTCCATGTTGGACGCCTACCAGGGGTATCACCAGGTTCCTCTCACGCCTGAAGATCAAGAAAAGGTCAGCTTTGTGACGGCAGATGACACATATTTCTATAACGTCATGCCGTTTGGGTTGTGCAACGCTGGGGCAACCTATCAGCGTATGATGAACAAAGTCTTCAGGCATCAGATCGGGAGGAACATTGAAGTCTATGTGGATGACATCCTGGTCAAGACAGACAAGGGGAAGGATATGATAACCGACTTAGAAGGGACCTTCACCGCCCTGAGGGCCAACAGGCTAAAATTGAATCAGGCCAAGTGTCTGTTCGGAGTGAAGAGTGTCCGATTCTTAGGGTATATGGTGACAGAGAGGGGGATCGAGGCCAATTCAGATAAGGTGAAGGTCATCCTTAATATGCTCTCTCCTTGCAACTTTAAGGAGGTACAGAGGCTGAACGGCAGAATTACAGCTTTATCCAGGTTCATCTCCAAGTCTGCCGACAAGACCCTGCCCATCTTCAAGATTCTGAGAAAGACAGTCAAGTTCGACTGGGATGCCCAGTGTAAGAATGCGTTTGTAGATATGAAATCTTGCCTGGCCGAGCTCCCCATCCTTTACAAACCAGTGGAAGGGCAGACCTTGTTCGTCTACCTGTTCGCGGTTGAGCAAGCAGTGGTCTCTAAACTTATCTGAGAAGAAGGCACTGTGCAGTACCCAGTCTATTTCTTTGGACTCCTCTTGAAGGATGCAGAGACACACTACACCATGATGGAGAAGTTGGCTTACACTTTGGTCTTAATAGTCTAGAGGCTCAGGCCATATTTCTTAGCACACCTAATTGTCGTTCTCACCAACAGCCCGCTAGGACGAGTTCTCACCAAACCGGAAGCCTCGGGTCGGCTAATCAAATGGATGGCAGAGCTGAACGAGTACAGGTTTGAGTACCAGCCCCGTACCACCATCAAGGCACAGGCCCTATCGGATTTCATGCTCGAATTTGTCCTTGAGCCCAAAGTTGAAGGAGTCTGGAAGATATATGTCGATGGGTCTTCCAACAGCAGGCACAACGGAGTCTGAGTGCTAATGGTTTCCCCCCGGGGGGATACATTGCATTTATCTATTCGACTCCACTTTAGAGCCACCAATAATGAAGCTAAATACAAGGCGATCCTAACAGGGCTACAAGCAACCAAGCATGTGGGAGCTGCTCGGGTCGTTGTACATTTGGACTCCCAGTTTGTGGCACAGCAAATAAAGGACGACTTCGAAATAAAGTGTGAGCGCTTACAGAGGTATGTAACCCTTTATGAGCAGCTGAAATCCTCTTTCATAGAGGTTGCTCTGCAGAAGATATCCCGGGCAGACAATGTTAAGGCGGATGAACTAGCCAAGTTGGCTAGCTCCATCTCGGCCTGACAGCTGGACGAGCCTAGTACCCCTGAAGAGACTGTAGCTCAGATTAGAGAGGATGCTGAAGGCAATACTATACCCGATTGGAGAGATCCATATGTGGAGTTCCTATGCAGCGGGAATGCGCCGACCAAGGATGAAGGAGTCCAATTATTCCACCGTCGGGCTTCCAGATTCACATTAAACGGAGATCAACAATATAGGAGAGCCTTTGCCCGACCACTCCTCAAATGTATCGGGCCAGAGGAAGCCGATTATGTGATGCGAGAAGTGCATGAAGGCATTTGTGGAAACCACATTGGGGAAAGGTCTCTGTCTAAGAAGATTATCCTGGCAGGGTACTTTTGGCCCACTCTGCAGGCTGACGTCCTCAAGTTCATGGCCGGATGCGAGGCCTGCCAGAGACATCAGCATGTGACTCATCGACCGACTGAGCCGCTGCGGGTCTCCACAGTGTCTTGCCCATTCGATCAGTGAGGAATGTACATTGTGGGTCCGTTTCCGATCGGACCTCAGCAAATGAAGTTTCTGCTAGTTCTCGTGGACTATTTTTCCAAATGGGTGGAAGTTGAGCCTCTAACACACATCACGGAGGCCGCGGTAATGAAGATCCTATGGAAGGATATTGTTCATAGATATGACATCTCTCACAAGCTGGTGTCGGATAATGGAAGACAGTTTGTAGTGCGCAAGCTCAAAGAATAGTTTGAGGGGCTAGGTATTCGCTAAGCCTTTACGTCGGTCGCATACCCTCAGGGCAATGGCCAAGCCGAAGTCGTTAATTGGGAAATCCTGAGAGGACTCAAGGTAAAGCTAGAGCACGTCGGATGTAGCTGGGTCGAAGAGCTCCCCAGTATTTTGTGGTCCTATCGTACCACTCCACGAGAAAGAACAAGTCAGAGTCCTTTTCGGCTGGTGCATGGAGCTGAGGTCGTGATCCCGATGGAAGTAGGCAAGGAGTCCGTCCGGCTGCAGCACTATAATAAAGAGAACAATGATCAATTGCGGCTGATCGACCTGGACCTGGTGGCAGAGGTGCGAGACAAAGAAGTCGCTCGGTTACTAGCATACAGGCAGCGTATGCAACAAGCATACAACCGCCGTGTGATTGCCCGTAGCTTTTAAGTCGGAGACAAAGTGTGGAAGAGGATCAAGCTTGTCGATGATCCCGGAAAGCTGGATCCACAGTGGGGTGGACCCTACATCGTCACTAGGAAGCTCACGGGAGGCAGCTATTATCTGGAGGATGACAAGGGCAAGAGGTTGGAGAGACCATTACATGTCAATCATCTCCGACCCTATCATACTCGGTGAGATTTTGAGATGTCCAAATGTATTTATATTCTTGTTGGCACTACTTTGCAGTTTCAGTAATTAAAGAAGCAAACGAGATGTCTCTTAATGGGCCCCGAGTACTTGCCTGCTAAAACTCTATTACCTCGCAGTGCTACGGATGCCCGAGGTGAGTAGGCCTAGTTGTGGTGCTGCGGATGCCCGACCAGGAGCTGATTAAACCCTACTACCTTGCGGTGCGGCAAATGCCCGAGGTGAGTAGGCCTGGTCGTGGTGTTGCGGATGCCCGACCAGGAGCTGATAAAACCCTACTACCTCGCGGTGCTGCGGATGCCCGACCAGGAGCTGATAAAACCCTACTACCTCGCGGTGCTGCGGATACCCGAGGTGAGTAGGCCTAGTCGTAGTGATGTGGATGCATGATAACCATCATTTTGTTGATTATTTTCGGCTCTAAAATCCATGTTTGATCCACATTTTATATGCTTAAGTTTGCAATTTTATTAGGTTTCATGTATTCCCTTCATTTTGGCTTTTAATTCTAATCTTTGTATATTTGGGATATTTTTGGCACTAAATTTGAATATCATTTTGTAGGCTTCAATTGATCATGGACCTAGATCAAATCGGGTCAGACTTGAGTCAGTATTGGATCCAGATGAAAGGGATCAAGCATCGGATTATTAGGAGCCGTCCATTCTAGAGAACGGCTAGATCTGAGTCATCGGTCAACTTCTGGTCAATCTGAGTTCAAGATAGAATCACTCATGACTATAGATCAAGATCTGAAAATTTCAGCCAAATCAGAAGTAATTTGACCGTTGGATCAAGCTCAAGATTTTCTAGACCATCCATTCAAGAAAAAGGAAGATCTGGACCATCCGCCACTGATCTGGTTAATCCGAGCTGGGGATAGGTAGATCAGGACCATTGATTGGGATCTGTGGAGTTTGGTTCAGATCTGAAGAGATCCGACCATTGGATGAAGTCAGATTGATCTCAGCCGTCCGTTGCTAAGTATTCAAGTTCTTCTTCTCCCAAAGCTGGCTGAACCAAGGCTGAGTTGAGTTGACTGGACCGAACCCAAGCCTGGATTGAACCCAACTGCTGAGCTGAGTTGAGCAGAACCAAGGGCTGGAACTGGACTGAACCAAGTGATGGACTGAGCTGTGGTTGAACCCATTTGCTGAAGCTGATTGACCCCATTTGCTGAAGCTGACTGAACCCAACTGCTGTGCTGTTGGGCTGAGCTGGGTTAACTGAACCCAGGATTGAACCAAAGCTGAACTCAAGCTGAGCTGTGAGCTGCTGGACCGAACTCAGGCTTGACCGAATCAAATTGCCGAGCCAAACAAAAGGGACACATGAAGCTAGGGCACGACATCCTCTCGAATCATCTTCTCCGCATAGCGAGGTTGATCGGGGAGAGGGGTTGCAGACGAGGGGTTCCCGTCTCAACCATCTTCTCTACCTTCACCGTCGGCGGTATTCCACCCACATCATCGCCGCCGACTGGAGCTCGATCGATCAGTTTGAGGGGTTCCCGACCGATCCGATTAACTCCATCCGCTTTCACTTCATCGCCGCCGACCGACAGCTTTCTCTCGAGTTTGAGGGGTTCGCGACTCGATTAAAACTTGCATCCACATCACCACCGCAGAGCTAGGGCCCAAGGGTTCCGAGTCCTAGTCGACTTCACCGCCGGCGATCCAATTTCGCATTTCTTCAGCAGAATTTCTTCAGCAGTTTTTTTCTTCACAGTCTTTCCTTATTAATTGTATTTCTTGACAGTTTTTGCATCGCAGTTTTTCCTTCAGCACAATTCTTCATCTCAATAGCATTCGGCAGCAATTTTTTTTCTTAGCAGCAGAGTTCTTCCAGCATATCCAGAAGATCCCGTAGCCAGCAGAAATCAATTTCTACACAGTTTTCATTTCAGCAATTTGTTTAGATCCATTTCTTCACAGCTCCTTCATCAGATTAGATCCGCAGCAGCTTCCTCCATTTTCGGCCGCAGTTCTTCATCAGCTCCTTTCATCAATTACGGCAGCAATTTCTTTTACTTCACAGCTGATCCATTCTTTTACAGGGATCATTCCAAACTCGATTGCGGCTTAGTGTTTACTTTTGATTGTTTGTTATGCGATGACAGTTTGTGTCAATTGAGGAATGTTTGTATCAAGTTGATCTTTCATGTTTTCGAATGACACGTACCTTTGTCATTTTAATTCATGCTCGCAAGTTGTTCGACAAAATGTTTCTATAGATTGGTTTAATTTTCATGTCTCTAGTGTTGCTTAAGTTCTTGCTTATCTTGTTTCTTTCAATTGCTTAATGTTCTTGTCCTTCATTTCGTGCAATTAAGTTAGATTAAATTAGATTTCTTTAATGCTGCAGGATTTGCTTCATATCTAGGTTTCATTAATGCTTTATTTCTTGAATGCTTCTTTTAAATTGTCTTTTCTTTGCTGCAATTGTAGTTAGGGTAAAGTAGATTTCCTTATCTGCATTGTCTTTCCTTAATTAGAACTAGATTTCATACTTGCTCTGCTATTCATTTCGTAGTCATAGCTCTCAAATCCAAAACCCAATTTCATATCCAAAACCCAAAAGTAATAACGTACGATATTGAGAATTATCATGCATCAAAGACATTCGTTGGGAGACGACTCGAGTTACTCTATGCTACATTAGTGTAGAGGAGTTCGGTACTTAAATTGTATTTGAAACCGTGACACGACTGAAACGGTTATCAAATTTGGCGCAGTTGCCGGGGAGTGTAGTGGTGCTTGATAATTATATCTTTTGATTCTATTCTTGATTGCTTTATCTTTTGTATACGGTTGCTGCCATTTTGTTTACTTTGTGACAGGACTGCCAGTTCAAAATGTTTTCATCTACTTACCAGCAGCCTGTCAACAATTTCAACAGTAGAACCAATATTTTCAGCAGTCCCAATCAAATTTTCAACAACCAAGTTATCAATTTCAACAAGGGCAGCCATAATGTCATCCTTTTCAACAATTTCAGCAGCCCTATTCAGATTTGCAGCAGTACCAAAATTTCAATCAACCACCATAGCAATTTCAGCCACAATTTCAGCAAGGTCAACTATCCTTTCAATCAAGTCAGAATTTTCAGCAGGGGTTCCAACCATTTCAGACTTTCCAGAATCAAAATCAGAGTGGATTTCAACCTTCACAGCAATATTTTCCACCAAACGATCAGAATTTTCAGCCACCATTTCAGAGTTTTCAATTCCAGAATCAGAATTTTCAGCAGCCAATCCAATCTTTCAACCAACAATTTCAGCCCTATGATCAGAGTTTTCAGAATCATAATTTTCAGCAATCTCTACCAAGTTGTGAACCAAGTTTTCAGCAATTTAATCAGCCTATTCAACCATTTCATCAACCCCCACAGTCTCAATTTCAGAATTCACAGCCTACTTACAGTTCTGAGCAACCTTATGTCACATTTCAAGACCAACAGGAGATCTGCACCAGGCTTCAAGACATTAGAAGACGCCTTGAACAATTGGTTGATCAAATGAATCATACAGAAGTCGAAAGATCAGGACAATTATCTCCTCCGGCTACTCAGGATTTTAAGGGGTATGATTGTGAACTAACTTGGAGGTTGGTGGAAGAAGAAGAAGAAGTCATCAAAATTAGGAAACCTACAGCATGCATTTCTCTTGAAGTTCTTGTTCAAAATTCATTCCCAAATTTTTCAGCTCAAGAAGAGGATTCTGAAGCACTACAGGACCCTTCTCATCTTTTATTTTGTAATGATAGTGTTATTAATGGTCCTAATTTTTCTAATATTGTTGCTGCAGAAATTACTGAAGAAGCATGCATAAGAGATGATTCTACAGGTGTAGGGGATTGCACTAAGCCCCAGGGACCACCAACAGTGATGGATACATTAGAATATTCAGAGGACAAACCAGGAAGTGTAGGGACTTGCATGGTGAAAGCAAGAACCCAAGAATCACCAGAACCTGAACCTGAAGAAGAGATTACTCATTACCAGGAGGAACTAATAATTACATCTACTCTTATAGAACCTTCAGGTATTCTTCAGCAAGATCAGGTAAGTATTCCTCTTATTTCTTCTGAAGATTGCATAGAGATGCTTCAAACTGATTTTATTGATTGTAAAAAAATTTTAGAGACACCTAAAATTGATGTTGTTTGTTATAATGAATCCCTTAATACATCTTTTGTGGATATGGATTGTAAAATTTTTTTAGAAGTGCCCCAAATTGATGTTGTTTGTTATGATGAATCTTTTGATACATCTTTTGTGGATATGGATTGTGAAAAATTTTTAGAAGAGCCTGAAATTGATGTTGTTTATTGTAATGAATCTCTTGCTATATCTTATACTGAAGTTGAATGTGAAAAACTTATGGAGGTACTCGAGATTGATTTTATTGGCTATGACACATTTCTTGATATACCTTGTGTAGAAGCTGCTTGTGAAAATTCGATAGAGGTACCTAAAGTTGATTTTATTGGTTGTGATACATGTTTTGCTACATCTTATTTAGAAATTGATTGTGAAAATTCTATGGAGGTACTTAGTGTTGATTTTATTGGTACTGATGAATTACTTGACACATCATATGCAGATATTGACAGTGAAAAACTGATAGAGGTTCCCAACATTGATTTAATTGGCAGTGAGGCATTTTTGGATTCTTTTTTTATAGAATCACGGTGCTGCGGATGCCCGAGATAAGTAGGCTTGGTCGTGGTGTTGCGGATGCCCGACCAGGAGCTGATTAAACCCTACTACCTCACGGTGTTGTGGATGGCCGAGGTGAGTAGGTCTGGTGTGGTGTTGCGGATGCCCGACCAAGAGCTGATAAAACCCTACTACCTCACGGTGCTGCGAATACCCGAGGTGAGTATGCCTGGTCGTGGTGCTGCGGATGCCCGACCAGGAGCTGCTTAAACCCTACTACCTCGCGGTGCTGTGAATGCCCGAGGTGAGTAGGTCTGGTCGTGATGCTGCAATGCCCGACCAGGAGTGCTAAAACCCTACTACCTCGTGGTGCTGCGTATGCCTAAGGTGAGTATGCCTGGTCGTGGTGCCGTGGATGCCCGATCAGGAGCTGCTAAAACCCTACTACCTCACGGTGCTGCGGATGCCGAGGTGAGTAGGCCTGCTCGTGGCGCTACGGATGCCTGACCAGGAGCTGCTTAAACCCTACTACCTCGCGGTGCTGGGATGCCCGAGGTGAGTAGGTCTGGTTGTGGTGCTATGGATGCCCGACTAGGAGCTGCTAAAACTCTACTTACCTCGCGTGCTGCGGATGTCCAAGGTGAGTAGGTCTGGTCGTGGTGTTGCGGATGCCCGACCAGGAGCTGGTAAAACCCTACTACCTGCGGTGTTGCGGATACCCGACCAGGAGCTGATTAAACCTACTACCTGCGGTGCTGCGGATGCCCGACCAGGAGCTGATAAAACCCTACTACCTCGCGGTGCTGCGGATGCCCGAGGTGAGTAGGCTGGTCGTGGTGATGCGGATGCCTGACAGGAACTGATTAAACCCTACTATCTCCCTGTGATACGGATGCCGGAGGTGAGTAAGCCTGATCGTGGTGCTGCGGATGCCCGACCAGGAGCTGATTAAACCCTATTACCTCGCGGTGCTGCAGATGCTCGAGGTGAGTAGGCCTGGTCGTGGTGCTGCGGATGCCCAACCAGGAGTTGATTAAACCCTACTACCTCGCGGTGCTGTGGATGCCCGAGGTGAGTAGTTCTGGTCGTGGTGCTGCGGATGCCCGACCAGAAGCTGGTAAAACCCTACTACCTCACGGTGCTACGGATAACCGAGATGAGTAGGCCTGGTTGTGGTGTTGCGGATGCCCAACTAGGAGCTGATTAAACCCTACTACCTCGTGGTGCTGCGGATGCCAGAGGCGAGTAGGTCTGGTCGTGGTACTGTGGATGCCCGACCAGGAGCTGCTTAAACCCTACTACCTCGCGGTGCTGCGGATGCCCGAGGTGAGTAGGCCTGGTCGTGGTGCGATGGATGCCCGACCAGGAGCTGCTAAAACCTTACTACCTTGCGATACTGTGGATGGGCGAGGTGAGTAGGCTTGGTCGTGCTGCGGTGGATGCCCGACCAGGAGATGCTAAAACCCTACTATCTCACGTTGCTGCGGATGCCCGAGGTGAGTAGGCCTGGTTGTGTTGCTGCGGATGCCCGACCAGGAGCTGTTAAAACCCTACTACTTCGCAGTGCTGCGGATGCTCGAGGTGAGTAGGCCTGGTCGTGGTGCTGTGGATGCCCGAACAGGAGTTGATTAAACCCTACTACCCCGCAGTGTTGTGTACGCCCGAGATAATTAGGCCTGGTTATGGGACTACGAATGCCTGACCTAGGGCCAAGCTAGCCTTCCTAACTCCAACCCCGAACTTATGGATAGTTGGTCGGGACACAGGAGGAGAAGGGAGCTAGCTTCTAGGGGACCTAATATAAAGGAATGCCATCAGTTAGTGGAAACAAACAGGATGTTTAATTATTTCCGGAGATCCCTTATCACAAAGTGTACATGGGACAACCTAATTGCACTGACAAAGTCGTTCACTGTGAGGCAACGACCCATTGAAACATTGAAGGATGGAGGTTAAACATGCGACTTTTAATGATTCAGTAGAATTATGTGGAAAACACTTAAGAGATCACCTATGTTAGAAAGAAGTGAGGTTGCTTTGAAGAGAATTGAAGACACACTTCTTAGAACTTCTCGCAGAATCAGGATTGTTCATGGCCAAGAACGAACACACTCATGAGAACTGAGGTGTATCAGGGAGAGTCCTGGGTGAGATGCTTCAATGCTTACACAAACGACAGCATAGTTCAAGGACATCATGTCTACTGTCATATACTGGACTCAACTGTTGAATGCTATTACATACCCTGTTTTCATTCATGTGGGGGATTGTTGAATATAGTGTGAATGGAAAGGGAGAAAAGATGTTGCATTGTGAATGGGACTTTAGTCCCACATTGAGAGTTTCTAGTAAATGGAAAGGGAGGTGGAGAATAAAGAGACTCCATTGTGAATGAGACTATAGTCCCACATTGAGAGTCTTAAGGTATAATTGTTGGTTTATATTGTTTCACAAGCATATTAGTTGTGAACAAATGCAAGGGGAGAGGCTCTCTCTCTCACGCGTGGGTGCGCAGGGGGGGTGCAAATCCAGAGCCCGCATTTGTACTCAACTAAGTAGACTCGTGTGCATGCACGACCTGCGCGCGTCGAATGGCCGACCAGTCGGGGCAAAATTTGTCCAAGCGGATGAACCCTATATAAAGAGTTTGTGACCGAGAGCAATAGAGATAGAGAAAAATTGTCTTCCACCTCGTTTCTAACTCCCCGTGTGTGTTTCCCCTTGGTAGCGTTCGGGTACTTCTTCAGTTCGCCACGAATAATGTGTTTCGTTGTGCCCGTGGTCTCATTGTTGTATCCTAAGAGACAGACGTCCATCGAAATCTTGAAGCACCGTCGGAGGAGGACAAATTTGTTTCAAGGAGACTGCGTCACGCATACCTCAACAACTCTCTAAGACCAGTTCGGGAAGACCGGTTCGAGACGTCAGGCTCGGGAGATACTGCTCGAAAGATCCTGATCGGGAGATTCTGCTCGGGAGATTCCAGCTCGAAAATTTCAAGTCGGGAATTCCAACTCGGGAGACTACATTCTGCATAAAAAGAAGCTCTGGCCACTCAATGGCTAAGTTGAAATTTTTGTAATTTCAATTTAATTTTTGTTAATTCTCTGAAAAAAAGTATATCCTCCAACAAAAATATCTTAATTGGGGAGGTTTTGTGAAAATTTTCTTTATAATTTGTGACAAAAATTTATTTCATCGCTAATTACTTCTCGATTTAGCAACAGACATTTAATTTCATCCCTAATATTAGTAACAGGAATTTTATTCCTTTGTTGTGTTTAGCGACAACCGATATTTTGGTCTCGAATCCCGATTTTCCTTCTAGTGTAAAAGTGTTCTACTGTTGATTACAATTATAACGATAGTAGACAATATTACTCTCTTAAAATTGAGCTATCATACAATTTTGAAAACAATATCTTAATTTTGATCAAAATTACTCTATCGCTAATTAGACTATTCAAACTTGATTAAAATCGCTCCAATACAATTCTATTAATTTTGACTAAAATCAAGAGCAACTTTGATTCACATTGAAGTAGTTTTAAAAATTATTTTAGAGTAATTTTTGTTTAAATTATTATAACAATATTGAACTAATCGAATAAAAGGCATAATTTTTAAGAAAATTTAAGATGATATACTCGTTTGATAATCTTATGACGTCGCACATCAAAGCAAAGAAAATCTGCGTAAAAATTAAAAGTGAATCTTTTATTATACGACAATTTATCAAAAGACGTACCTAAGAATTGATATTTATCAAAATACGTGCTAAGATTTTATTGTTACCAAAGGGCGCACATATTTTAGTAAATTTTCTTTTATACCCCTACCGTCAAGTACTGCATGCATTTCTCTTTCTCTTTCACATTCTCAGTAACGAATTTCGAGACGGAACATAAAGAGATGTTCCTTTATATTTTGATTTTTATATTATGGAATCTTTCTCAAAACAAAAAAATATTTAAATTAATTAAAATATTTTTATTAAATTAAAACTAAAAGAACATATCAGACTCACGTTGGGCCTGAAATAAAAACATTTCAGGCCCAACGTGCCAAATATTAAGGGTTTTTTCTCGATTTTTTGTTATTACATATTAACACCATGAAGAAGTCCAAATAAACAATGGATAGCAAATTTGAATTCCTTGTAACCTCAGAAATCCACGGAAACTGAATGTTTTACAATTGGAGCACTCTAGGTCAATCGGTGAGTTTTGACCAAAACCCACTGATTGGGCCTGAAATGTAATAATGAAGAACCGAGAAGAAATTACATATTAGGCCTTTTAGGGTCATTGGGCCTGAAATGGAAACATTTCAGGCCCAACGTGAAATATTTCAGGCCCAATTAGTAGGTTTTGGTCAAAACCCACTAATTGACCTAGAGAGCTCCGATTATAAAAATTTCAGTTCCCGTGGATTTATGAGGTTACAAGGAGTTCAAATTTGCTATCCATTGTTTATTTGGACTTCTCCGAGGTGTTAAAATATAATAATGAAAAATCGAGAAGAAACCACACATTAGGCCTTTTAGGGTCAAAACTCACTGATTGACTTAGAGAGCTCCGATTGTAAAAATTTTAGTTCCCGTGGATTTATAAGGTTACAAAGAGTTCAAATTTGCTATCCATTGTTTATTTGGACTTCTCCGAGGTGTTAAAATGTAATAATGAAGAACCGAGAAGAAATCACACATTAGGTCTTTTAGGGTCATTGGGCCTGAAATGGAAACATTTCAGGCCCGCATTGGGCCTGAAATATTTCCATTTCAGGCCCAATCAGTGAGTTTTGGTCAAAACCCACTGATTGACCTAGAGAGCTCCGATTGTAAAAATTTCAGTTCCCGTGGATTTATAAGGTTACAAGGAGTTCAAATATGCTATCCATTGTTTATTTGGACTTCTCCGAGGTGTTAAAATGTAATAATGAAGAACCGAGAAGAAATCACACATTAGGCCTTTTAGGGTCAAAACTCACTGATTGACTTAGAGAGCTCCGATTGTAAAAATTTTAGTTCCTGTGGATTTATGAGGTTACAAGAAGTTTAAATTTGTTATCCATTGTTTATTTGGACTTCTCTGAGGTGTTAAAATGTAATAATGATGAACCGAGAAGAAATCACACATTAGGCCTTTTAGGGCCTGAAATGGAACCATTTCAGGCCCAATCAGTGGGTTTTGGTCAAAACTCACTGATTGACCTAGAGAGCTCCGATTGTAAAAATTTCAGTTTCCATGGATTTCTGAGGTTACAAGGAGTTCAAATTTGCTATCCATTGTTTATTTGGACTTCTTCATGGTATTAATATGTAATAACAAAGAATCGAGAAAAGACCCTTAATATTGGGCACGTTGGGCCTGAAATGTTTCCATTTCAGGCCCAACGTGAGTATGATATGTTCTTTTAGTTTTAATTTAATAAAAACATTTTAATTAATTTAAATATTTTTTTGTTTTGAGAAAGGTTCCATAATATAAAAATCAAAATATAAAGGAACATATCTTTATGGTCCGTCTCAGAATTCGTTACTAAGAATGTGAAAGAGAAAGAGAAAGAGAAAGAGAAATGCATACAGTACTTGACGGTAGGGGTATAAGAGGAAGTTTACTAAAATATGTACGCCCTTTGGTAACAATGAAATCATGGTACGCTTTTTGGTAAATACCAATTCTTAGGTACGCCTTTTGGTAAATTACCGTTTATTATAATTTGCATCGACATCTCATTGTATTCTCATTTTAAAATATAAACTTATATCATAACTAGGGGTGTGAATGCATCTCAGGATAGATATGTGACATGGAAAAATTACGTAGTAGGGTCCGTCAAGCTGGAGCTTTGGGGTCATACCAAGACTACCTCAGGAGAGTAGATCAAAGCCCCGAGGTCAGATCAGGTAGTCGAACTCTAAAGACCACTTCGGGAGGATAGACGCCCAAGGTTAGGTCGGGCCTCAAGCTCCCAAGACCTGACAAAAGCTTCCTAGGCCAGACGGGTGGTCGAGCATCCGAGACTACCCCCGATTAACAGGCAAGAGCCCCCGAGGTCAGATCGGATGTCGGGCGCTCGGGACTAGCTCGGGAGGACAGACGAAGGCCCCCGAGGTTAGCTCGGATATCAAGCCTTGAAAGCTACTCGGTAAAACAAATGAAGGTTCCGAGGTCAGCTCAAGAGATAAGATCCCGAGACCAACTCGGGAGAGTGAAGCCCAAAGATTAATATATCAGATAGCCTGACTTCAAGTATTCGTTCTTCTTTCCAGAACAGGAAAGCCATTGGATAATCATTGTCCGTTACACGTGGCAATTAAGGTCTTAATGATCGCAGCGGTCGTTACCTAAAAGATATCACGTAACCGATGATTAGGGAACGTGGAGACACGTGTGACCAAAACCTCCGGTATATAAGGTGATTCGGCATCTAGGTAAGGGGTAAGCTTTCCCAACTTAACCAAATTTCGATTCCTCGTTGTCTTCCTGAGAGAATTCAGTATCATGACTTGAGTGTCGGAGTGGGCTCCGCCGGAAATCCTTCCGGTGTGTTCCATTAACGATCGTGTTAATCTCGTAAGGTGTGATCGTCTTCTCCCCGTCACCATCCTCGTCGGCTGCACTTTGGTGACTCGCCATCCGCGTCATTCCCTTCCGGAACAGGTAGGAATGTGAATTCGAATGGGTCAGGTCAGATTTGGATCGGGTTGAAAATGGGTTAAATTTTTTTAAAAAAAAAATTCCTAACCCGAACTCAAATCTAACCCGATTCGAATCCGAAACCCCTACTGAACCCAACTCGAATAATCCGAATAACCCAATTCAAATTGATTTTAAAACTATTTTTCCTATAATTCTTATGTTTTATCTCAATACTTTATGGTTATATATAATACTAATATTGATATTAAAAAACATAAAAACATATTAACATTCAAATAAAATTTAATTTAACCCAAAAATCTCATTAAACTCTAAATTCGGGTCAATCCGGGATGAGCCCGAATCTGAACCTGACCCGAAATTTTTTAACTCGAAAATCATCCATCTCAAATCTGATCCGAATTTGAAAATCTTCCAATCCAAATTTGATTTCTTTCCGATCGACTCGGGTTAGATCATGGGATTAGATTCATTTTTAATCCCTAATCATAACTACATAATATAAAATAAGATATTTTAATTTAATCAAACTATAATGCATATAATATTATTATATTACAATTTTTTTACTATGTTAATAATTTTTTCAAACAATATTAAAATTATTTTGACTTAATTAGAATGTGTTTAATCAAACTCGGATAATTTGACCATTGATTAAAAATAATTTATTTTTCATTATTTTAATCAACTTTAAGTGAAATAATATTTTAATATAAATAATTTTAATCAACTCGAACTCTCCACAATTTAAAATAAAAAATATAATAGGATAATAATTTAATATTGTTTAAAAAACACTTTTGATTTTTTTCCTTTGTTTTTTAGGCAAAACTTAACTCGCTCCTTACCAGAACTTTAAACTACGACCGGACCGAGTTGACCGTTAGATTATCGCCAAATCGTCCTTTTTACTCATGTTAACCGTTAGA
The DNA here is from genome assembly GCA_024364735.1 of Boesenbergia rotunda. Lineage (NCBI taxonomy): Eukaryota > Viridiplantae > Streptophyta > Magnoliopsida > Zingiberales > Zingiberaceae > Boesenbergia > Boesenbergia rotunda. The sequence continues at coordinate 228,656 of JAGFNQ010001447.1, read as the reverse complement.
TTATCGCCGCGCGGCAGTATATCGCGATCGTAATTGCACCGCGGGTTATCACACTGAAAGAAGGCATTCTCAACGTACCCTTTCATACCCAGTGGGTCCGGAGAATATTTGGCATGAGAGCTTCTGCAACTGGTGATTTATCTGAGAGTAAGACTGCGGGTTTTCACTGTTGGAAAAGTCCACGTGTCTCTGTAGAATCGGAAAGATCGACGGCTGGTAGAACATCATCTGGCCGCGGGAACACGACTTAGTTCGCGACGAGTTCCGGTGCGTCTCCTGCACGAACCACCCCCTTTTAATCCTCCCAATTCGATTGCCCTAATTCTTCCCCCCTGCTTCACCCGAGCGAGCAGCCACCGTAGCACGAGTGAACCTTGCGTCCTCCCCCGCCCCGACGATGGCCGACTACAGGAATGCCGACGACCGCCATGGCCTCACTGTGGATCCGCCGCCGCGCTTGAGTCACAGAGGTCCTTCCTTTCCTCTCGGATACGGCGCGGAAACCCTTGCTTCCCTGAAGCGCCTTTATTCTTTGATGCCTGTTCTATGGCTTTCGTGTGTTTGGTGCAACCTCTCGATCGACGCTTCCTTTTTTCTCACGCCGAGACGATGCGTTTTTAATTTAGGGGTTTCTGTTTGTATCTCTCGGTTTTTTATTTGAGTTCGATTCACCCGATACCGGTAGAGAGCTCGCTTAGTCTTGCTGGGATGGAGTAGGGGATGCTGCTTTTACTGATCTGCTTATATCGATCGCGTTCCCTGAAAGTCATCTTTCCACCGTAGAAAAAGAGAAGTTTGAAAATGTTGTTTGTTTGCTCTTACTACCTATTTTTGGTTCGCCTTATTCCATCACTGTATAGTGGCGGTGCCCAATTCAGTGAGAAAAGTGGATGATGATCATGAGTTGGTATGACTGTACTTAGGTAACCAATCAAATAGGATTTTATTTTTATTTTTGCATTTTCTTTTATGAAGGTTGAGCACCATCAAAATGAGTAACTCTGGTAAAATTTTCCATGCACGCACTCAATGCATTTTAGATAGTTGAATTCCCAACACCAGCTGTTCACAACATAATTATCATTACATTTCTATCATAGCACGTTCTACTTGGTTATCTTGGATTTCTCAAGAGTTAAGGTATATGCAATGACGGGCATGGTTTGAACTTTTAATGGAGGATTAGGAAATTGAGGTGTTATTTATGTTTGCGACATTGTTTCAGTTTTTCTTTCTTTCTGAAGGATATCTTTTGTCTCGTAGACGAACTCATTTATAGAATGCAAACAGTTCATTTTTCATTATGAATGACATCAATAAGAGTTCAGGTGCCCATAGCACATCTGAGAAGCTAATTTGTGGATCTTTTCAATCTGATTTTTTTTTTTCATTTTTTGATAACTAGACATCAAAACAATGTATTAAGAACACTTGAGCATGCTGCAATTGATCATACTATTTTTCAGAATGACTTAAGTTGTCGCTAATCAATTCACAACCTAGAACTCCACAATTCCAACCTTTTTGACCAATATAATTGAAACACTTGAGTTTGCTGCATTTGTGTTGAATACTGACACTTGGACACGGACACTCTCATGCACTCGATATCTCGTTGAATGTGTGTAACAGATTTTTTAAAAGACACGGACATTTAGTTTCACACTTGTATTGGATACTCAAACTTGAGGCCAGCTAATGTAGCCCCAAGGTCCTTTTCATCCATTCTTCTGCTTTTAAGTCGAATAGTTGGTGACCATGTTTTACTGTTGTTTGAGAATATGAAACTGAAACATTCAGTTGAAAGATGAAAACTATTTTGTTATATACATTCCTTGCATTGGCCATTTAAAGGATAAGGAAATGTCTTTGGGTTACTAAAAAAATTTAGCTGAACTACAGTGTACTTATTTTTGCTTGTTTTTTCTGTTACTGTAGTATATTTTGTAAGTGGCAAAGGAAATATACAAACAATGTTCATTCATGAAAAGAGAGACTTATATGATTCTTGACTCATTATCTTTCATATAATTGGATTATTTTACTGTGCATTAATTTTATGGTAACTCTGTTGATAAATATTTCATCTGAATTTTGCAGACATTCAAGGCTCTGGGAATCCTATACCTCTTTCTCCTCAATGGCTGATTTCGAAGGCAGCTGATAGTAAGGTTAGGTTTGTGGTTCTGTTATCTCTACAGAGTATTTTCACTTTCCAGTGTATGATTATCAATAATTTTTGCAAAAGGAGTTTTACTGCATTGACTATTCTGAAGGCATGTCATGTGCACATCTATGATACACAGTCAACATCTAATGTTGAGTCTCACTTGCAGGAATCAGACACTATTTATGACAACAAGACAGATGCTCTGAAGGCATCAGTAACTCTTGATGGTTTTTCTAGTGCTGGTAAGAAAAAGGATGGGTATAGGCCTATCTTGCATGACTCAGAAGGTGGTCGTCGAGATCGGTGGCATGATGAAGAGAGGGAAACAAATTCTGCCATTCGCCGAGACCGTTGGAGGGAGGGAGACAAGGAACCTGGCGATATACGCAGGACAGAACGTTGGCCTGAAAATTCCTCCAAGCATTCTGGGGAAGTACGGCGCGCTCCATCTGAAAGATGGGTTGATTCTGGGAACAAGGAAATTGACCTGCGACGAGACAGCAAATGGAGCACAAGATGGGGACCAAGTGATAAGGAGTCAGATAACTGGCGTGAGAAGTGGTTGGATTCTAGAAAAGGCAGTAACACGACTCCTGACAAAGGCTCACCATATTTCAATAGTCACGGAAAGGACATGAATAATCATGGAAAGGAGACTGAAGGAGATGATCACCATTCTCGTTCATGGCGATCTAACTATGGTTTAGGTCGTGGAAGAGGAGACTCATCTCATACCCAACTGCATACCCCTCTCAAACAGCCTAACGTGCAAGGCTATAGTCGAGGAAGAGTAGAGAATGGGATATCATCTATGTTTGCTGCTCGAGGAAGAGTTAACTCTAGTGCGAACAATAGGAATAATGATACTTCTCGTGTTCATCTGGTTGGTTCTTTTCACGAAAAGTCTGATGATACCTCTGTAGATCTTTCCGGTTTGAGATATACTAGGATAAAAATGCTTGATATATATAGGAAAACTGATATTAAGAGTATTAGATCATCATTTGATGAATTTGTTGAAGTTCCTCCCCTAACTCAAGAGGAAACATTGGAGCCCATAGCATTTTCTGCTCCTACAGCTGATGAATCAGTAAGCAATTAGATTATTTCTTTAGTTGGAGTTGTTTATTTTAACGTGCAATCCTTATGCTATTGATATTTATAGGTTATAATCAAGGGAATTGACAAAGGAGATATTGTGAGTAGTGGTGCTCCTCAAGTATCCAAGGAATCTTCCATTGGGAAGTCTACTTTGGAAGCCATCCCATCTAGGCAAAGTAAATTAGGTGTCAATCTTTTCTTGTTCAGTTTTGAGTAACTGCTACACAATTGATGTTCATTATGACTGCTCAGTTACCTTTTCCTTATATATCTTGCAAACAGATTATGACATGCCAAATGTTGCAGATAGTTATAAAGTTCAAATTGACAATTCTGAGGTGGAGAATTGCATCCTTTTGGAGATCCCACCATATGATAAACAACAATATCAAAATACTAGTTTGAGTAGATCTCGATCAAAAGGTATAATCTGTTTATTATTGTGTTTTTACTTGTTCTCCATAGTTTTATATGAATGTTTTTCCTTTTATGTAGTCTTGTAAATTTCATTTTGACAAAAATTACCTTGTTCATTAATTCTTGTTGTGTTCTTTCTCTCTATAGGATGGATATGTATTTTGGGAGTTAAATATTGATACTTACTATTGTTTTTGCAGACTTGGATGTTATCACTCCTGATGCTGATGAGATGATTTCTAACGGAAGTATCAGGCTAGTGACTGCATCACCTTGTGTTCCACAAAGATCTCAGTCAACTGGGGACTATAAACCTGGTTCTGTGCATGATAAGTATATGCAACCCTCTCATCTGCAGAAAGATATAGAGTCAAAGCATGGCCCTGCCATTACCTCTGCATTCTACTGTAGCACTGATGGAATTGCTTTACACTCAGATGCCAAAAACGAGGCCTATATGAAAAAACAACTATCTGAGGTGACAAAGGAAACCCATCCCTTCTTTTCCAAGGATGTGTTGGCTGCAAGGAAGATGCAACTCACTTCACCAGAAAATCTTTTACTATATTACAAAGATCCTCAAGGTCAAATTCAAGGTCCCTTTTCTGGAGGTGAAGTTATTGGATGGTTTGAAGCAGGATATTTTGGTATCGATCTGCAAGTCTGCCTTGCAGGTTCTCCTGCTGATGTACCTTTTTCTTCCCTTGGAGATGTTATGCCACATTTAAGAGCAAAGGCTGGACCACCGCCTGGATTCGGGGTGGTCAACCATGTTTCTGCAATGGGGGAGACACTTAAGGGTAAATTTGCTGGTCCTAGTAGCATTCTTAATGGTCTTGGTGAATATGATGTGCTTAAAAATGGAAAAAAGGACTCAAATATTGCTGCAACTGAAGCACAAAATCGGTTTTTGGAGTCTTTAATGTCTGGTAATATTAGCAGTTCAACTTCAGAAACCTTGTCTTTCAGTAGAGGTTAGTTCGTGTGAAAACATATTAACACATAACTGTTGTTTAATCCTTGTGATCTTTTTCCTATTATATTGCCTGTATAATCATTACCTTTCCTCTTGTCCTGGCATGCCTTCATATAATTATGTTTGTTTTAAGTTCAGGTATGCAAGAATCCGGTGGGACTGCTAGTCGCTTGCCTTCTGTGGTAGGAGAAAGTGGGAATGATACTAATTACCTCTCGGCACAAACCAGGTTGTTGGAGAGACAAAGGTCATTAGTGAACCCTGTCTCATATTTGTCAGCTGGTGACCCATCATCAGTTCCTGGCCCCAAAACAGATTTGATTTCAGAATCTTTACCACAGTCTAAGCTGTTTCCATCAGTCGTGGACTCTTCTGATCAAACTCCTAAACCCCAGCAATTTGACTTGCTGTCCCTTTTGCATGCTGGTGCTGATAAGTCGGTTTCACTAACTGGTGGCCATAGTGTACCTTCTTTTTCAAACGTTTCAGATGTTGCAACTGTAAATAATCTCCTTCATGCTGGTGCTGAGCTTCCGGCTGAGGTATTGAGTATGCATTGTAATCAACATTTGCCATCTCAGATTAGATTTGGAGGCCAGCAGCAGGGTTTCCAACCAGCTAACCAACCCTCATTACCTAATTTAATATCTCAACACAGTGATTCTTCTTTTGTTCCACCTGATAAATTTCTTCCATCTGAGATGCACCAGGATCCGCGATTGCTGAGTTTGGCGCAACAACACTATCTTCTATCTCAACTTCATTTGCCATCTCAGGTTCCTTCTGCTCAATTACCATTGTTAGAAAAGTTATTACTGCTTCAGCAACAGCAAGAGCAGCAGCAGCTCTTGATACAGCAGCAGCAGCAACAACACCAGCAATATCAGCAAATGCTTTCAAAAGCTGTTTCCAGTCATCAGTCTCAGCAACAGTTCATTGATTCTTCTTATGGACAAACATCTGTTGCCATGCCAATAGGCAAGATTGCTATGGATCATGTTATGCTTCACAGAGGTAATGAACAATTTCAGATTGGTCAGCAGTTGCCAGTTGCTTATGAAGGTAGTGGACGACCATCATATTATTATGATACTAACTTGCAAAATTCTCTGGATGAAAGTTCATTGAATTCTGGACCTCCATCTATGTCTATTCCACTTCAGATCCTTGACCAAACAATTAGTTCAAAGGAATTAGATCCTCAATTTGTGATGGATAATGTTGCTAATCTTCCAAACACCAAAACAAAACAAGAGATGATAGACGGTTCAAATTTCTCTGAGGTTCGAGGGGGTTATGAGGAATTGGGTTTTGAATCCCAAAATATTACTCAAAGCTTGAGTGGTGCTGAGAAAGAGCAAGAGGTAGCATTAGTTTCCCAGGCTCAAGAATTGGCACCCCTAGGCCTAGAAGAGAGTCAACTGTCTGCAGATTTTCTACCTCCTACAGATCTTGCACCTGATATCGATATTTCTTTTCTAGAGCTCAATATCCAAAACAACGATCAGTCTGTCCCTAATAAAACTGTAGAAACACAAGAAAGGAAAAAAAGTTCTGAAAAAAAATCTAAGAAGCAAAAGAAATCCAAGACAAAAATAAATTTAGATGTTGGGAAAGAATTGTCCAATTTAGTTTCTAGCCAGACATCACATGTGGATGCTGAAGTTGTTGGTGCAAATGCTAATGAAGCTAAATCTGAATTACTGAGTGATGTTTCTATTGCAGTTACTACTGAAATGTCTGAATCACAAAGTTCTCCAGTGCCATCCTATGCAAAAACTGTACCTAGTGAACCAAAAGATGAAGAAGTCAATGCCAGTGCAGCTGCTACACTGGCATTCAATCCGAGGGTTTCATCAACTCAGTGGGCATGGAAATCTGCTCCAGGGTTCAAACCTAAATCTCTGTTGGAGATACAACAGGAGGAACAGCTGAAGGCACAAAGAGGAATGGGTTCTGAAACTGTTGCTGTGACACCTGCCGTAGTTGTTCCATCTCCAGCCTCTTGGTCATCAATCACTAATTTGGAAAATAAGCTATTCAGGGATCCTGCTGTTGAATCAAATACACTCTTTATCAACTCTGAAGATCCTCTTAAATCAAAGAGCAGGAAAAGCAATTTGCATGATTTATTGGCCGAAGAAGTTTTGGCTAAGTCAAATAATGATATTGAGTCTTCAGCAAGCAATCCTCAGAATTCACTTCTATCACCACCATCACAAGGGCAAGCATATGTTGATGCTTCTTCTATTGACGACAATGATTTTGTTGAGGCTAAAGACACTAGAAAAGCTCGCAAAAAGGCATCAAAGTCAAAAGTTGTTGGATCCAAGATACAACAACCAGTTAGTTCTGCTGAATTGTCTGCATCTCCATCAACTGTTGAAAAGAGTAAAATTACACGCCAAGTACAAGGAAAAGAATCGTTACTAGCTCCCCCTGCTGCTCCATCATTAGGAGATTTTGTTCTTTGGAAGGAGGATCAATCAAGCTCTGTTCCTCCACTAGCATGGTCCATGGACTCTAAGAAGCAGCAGAGATCGATGTCATTAAGAGACATTCAAATGGAACAACAGACGAGGTCTGGAACCATGCAGCAACAGCAAACTCCAATACAAACTGCTAAAGCTCAGCCAAACCATGCAAGTCGGGGAAGTGGGACTTGGCAGGTTAGTGGGTCATTGCCATCTGACACTGCATCATCCGTCCATTTTGTTTCACAAGTTTCAAATCAGACAAAATCTAGAGCTGAAGATGATCTATTTTGGGGGATGCCCGAGCAATTGAAACCGGAACTCAAAAAGTACGCTTGTGGTCACTTCATCTATCTCATAATCTGTTCTAATTGCCATGATTTTTTTAGGACACTCTTATCAGTTCATATGATTGTAGATGGAGCAAAAACTCTGTAGTTTTATAAATCAAATCAAATAGTCTTGAAGTGTGAGGGTAGACTGAGAGTTGACCACTAAGCACTTTATTTTCATAAGTTCAGTTAATTAGAGTTAGTAAGGAATGAAGCTTTAATGCAATTAGGAGATCTGGACTTAGCCACGTGTAGATTTCCATGGAGGGATAAGATTGATATCTGTAGCTGAAATCAAATAGTCGGAACTAGCACAGCTTCTCGATGTTGTGATGGGCATAACAATTTGCTGTAGTCACTTTGAATCCTTGATACAACATCTGCTTGTAACTCTTTTTTTCCGTAATGCCAGCATTTCTTTATATTATTTCTAGATAAGAATGTTTATTCAGCCATTGAATAAGTGACATTGAAAATGGTTCTTAGTTGCTACTATTTGTAGGTTCCTCATAATTCTTAATTTCAAAATAATATGGATGAGTTTATATCTAGCAGGTCAGACTTCCCTCCAGCCGAGAGCTCTGTAAGCAGGGCAGCTAAAGGCTCCACCTTAAAAGGAATTTCTGGAGCAGGAACGGGGCAGAAGCTTGTTGGAAGTAGAGGCATGGAGTATTCTCTTTCCTCATCTGTTCCCAGTTTGCCAGCTCCGAAGGGTAGGGGCATTTCTGCTACAAAAAACTCAGGTAGTGAATCTATTTATCAATGCAACCAGTGACTTGCTTCTCAGCGTTTCTGTTACCATTTTTTTTCCCATTTGTAGAGGCGATGGAATTCCGAGATTGGTGTGTGAACGAGTGGATCCGGCTTACAGGGAATAATGGTATTTTCAGAACTTCCAAATGCTTCTCTTAGTTTCTCTGCGTGATCAAGCAATCAGTACTCTATATTTTTTTGTTCTTGTGCATCAGACACCAGTTTTCTGGAATTTTGCATAAAGCAATCAATGTCGGAGGCCAAGATGCTACTGCGAGAAAACCTTAGTTCTCTGGACCGCAATCACGATTTCATCGACAAGTTCCTCAACTATAAAGAGTTCTTGCCTTCAGATGTCCTCGAAGCTGCGTTCCATCTGCAGAAGTCCCACCCCTTATCTGTGGAGAATGCGGGTCACCGGAATCCTAATGCTGCAACTGTTCCTGATGCTGATGAAGGCTTGGACGAGGCAATCGAAGGGCAACCCAAAGGAAGAGGGAAGAAAAAGGGGAAGAAGGGGCATAAAGTGAGTTCTGCGCTCTTGGGTTTCAACGTGGCCAGCAACCGGATAATGATGGGTGAGATCCAGAGTGTCGAGGATTAGGATAAACACTGCGGATTAGGTAGACAGGATTTATAATTCCTGAGTGTACATGCCTATTTAGCTAACATTTTGTAAATTTCTTCCTTTTTTTAGCAGCATTCCGCCCTCATTTGATTTGTGCTCCATGTACTTGAAAAGCGGCTCGAAGTCGGATGAATTTTGCAAGGAAGCTGCTAAAGCAAGCCATGGCTTCTCTACAAAGCTAGTTCTGGTCCCCATGCAAGGGTCCATTAGTCGCTTATCCTCTGCTTTTCATGATAATCGACGGATTAGAGAAACAATGGATCATACAAGAATTAAGATATTTTTCTGATTACTAGATATGAAATTAAAGAAAAGAAGACAGAATTTAAAATCCGTCAATGGATCAAATTTTGGTTGATTTTCTTCCATACCTATTTAACTTGGTGTTTGTCATTTTCTTTCTGCAGCTAGCCGAACGCCAAATTTGTGGTTATGGCCTGGCTTGGCTGTGAGCTTACCGTGATCTTGCAGCTGCAGGCTGGCCATGAGCCTGTGGTTAGCTCGCCAGGAGTTAAGTATCTATCCATCCTGGGAAACAGTCGTTATAAACACTTTTAACGAATCATTTTCCCTCCAATTGGTTTGGTTTTATTGGAAATTTTTTAATTAAAATGATAGATTGAAACTCCATTTGCCAAGTATTTTGCACTTTGACGTGGAAGAATGAATGCTACGGTGCGCGGGTTCACTGTCGCAGTGCTTTCGTAATTTATTTTAGAGACGGTGGGAAATGAGCATGGAGAGGAATGGAGGTGATATAATATGATATAATATGAATAATATTATATGTACCGTCGAATAATTGAACACCATCGGCGGCTCGAATCAAACTATAATACCTACGTTAACCAAGATCGCTGCATGTGTCGTGCTATGTCATTCACTATACTTTTCACTCTTTCATTTTCACTCTCCCTATTATTTTTCGTGAGAAATTAATGCAAGACTGGCCGATAGATTTTATAATTAATTACGCCGTAAAAATTGAACACCTGACTTATAAAAAAAACAAGTTACGATGTGATAATTTGTCCCCCGTTGAGCATGCATCGCGCCGCTGAATACCTCACTCTCTCTCACTGCGTATTTGCTGATAAAAAATGAAACTTGTCATTTTATAAGTGACGATCTTACACATTCTAAAAAAAAGATAAATCACCTTGTCGAACAATTTTCATAGACAGAGCATGAAATAATATTTACATGAATCTAATGAGGGTATGCTCTGTGCAAAGTACAAACTCAACTACACCCGCGGGGCTCTCTCACTGCATACTTGAATTGGAATACGTAAGGGTGAGCAACCTCTTATGTGTCTGATATCTTCACTTTAATCCACAGTTATAGTTGATTAATAAAGATTCAGTAAAAAGGCACAGAGTTTACACGTGAATGGCCGATTCATCAAAAGAGAGAAATTAGCAGCTGTTTACCAAAGCACGGAGTACATAATCAGAGGAGACGTCTGATACGAGAGCAAAATTAGGAAGCTTCCTTAAAGTAATGCCACTGCTATCGGCAAGCTACTAGTGGAACTCCCTCGCAGGAAAGCCGCCTCGATCGGCCGGAGTGGATATGGCAGGACCAAGGTCAGGCCACACCAAGTTCCCGCCGGAGCCGCCGTTCCCCACTCGCCACGCGTCTTCTGGCTCGTCGAGCAGTGGGTGGGACCACAGCAAGGCATGGTGGCCCAGGCTTCCAAAGCCCAACTCCTCTGCCGTCGCCCTGGCGGCGCCGCAACCGAGCCCGAGCCCGAGACCCAGCGCGAACCCGCCCCGGCCGGGGAGGAAACCCTCGTCCATCCCGAGAAGCCCAGCGGAGGCGCCGGGGAACAGCGAGCTGCCTCGGCGGGCCGGTGAATCGGAGGTCGCCACCGTGTCTGCCGAGGGCTGCTGCAGCGGCGGCGGCGGCGGGGGGAGGGGTCGGAACTCTGGAGCCGGCGCGGGACGGAGGCGCTTGCGGGGGGCGCCGCCTATAGGCACGTTGCGGAGCGTGCCGCCGAGCGTCCAGTAGCGGCGGCACGACTTGCAGAAGTGCCGGGGCTGCGACATGTTGTAGTTGTTGTAGTAACAAAACTTGGTGTCCCGCGACTCGCACCTCGGGCACCGCTCCCTTCCGCCTCCCGACGCCGGCACTGGATCCCCCTGTGCCGGCCGCCGCCGCCGCGACTCCCCCGTCTCCACCCCCATCCCACTCCCTTTCCAAACTCACAATCAATCAACTCTCTCCCTCTCGAGCTTTTTCTTTCACTCCTGAACTAGCTCGATCAGCGACACGCAAGGACGATCAAATCGAACAAAGCAGCAAGAAAGAAAGCCGGAGGATTTATACAAGGCAGAGTAAAGAAGAGGGCGGAGTCCTCTCGGGATGCGTGGCGCAAAAAATAGACCCAACATATTCGACGTCGTTGTCTCGGTCTGTACGGTCCGGAAGCAAAAGCTGAGCCATGGAAAGAAGAGAGCGCAAGGCGATGAGAAGCTGCGCCTGTCTTCGGCTCCCGTGGAGCTTCCGCTCAATCCACGCCATCGATCCACGGCATTGCATGGGGCGCAGAGCAGACCTGCGCAGCAGAGGACGACAGCGAGAGAGGAGCATCCATCTGCTGGCGGAAGCCATGGCAAGTTGGCCGCGTGCAGGATTCTTCGACAGGTCTGAGTAGGAGCCACCGCGGTCGGCCGATAGCTAGCTTCAGCTGCTGCAATTTGGCCGGTAGCATTTGGAATTTGCTGACTCGAACGCCACTGCAGGGGCCAATGCCTGTTACTGTTCGGCATGCAGCAATGGTGAGGCAACAGTGGCGATACAGGGCTCGACATTATGCCACTCGAATCTTTTTTGTGAGCGTCCCAAGGCGACGAGTCGAGGAAGTGGGTGGAATCGGGAGGAGCGGCGGATCTGCTCGCCGAGGCCGGAAAATAACTGATGATGATCAAGCGAGTTGAGATCGAGAAGCCGAGTGCCTATGTGCTTTCGTATATACTCGGCGTGTATTTACTGTTTGATTCAGACAGGAATGGCCATGGAGATGGAGGGAGGAGGAGGGGATGGTGGCCCGCTGCTGCTTCAACAATCAACAGTTCGTACATGGCGCCTACGAGATGGGACACAGTAGCTGTTCTTGAGCTCCCTGTCACGGGACAGTAATTGTAGGGCACTGTGATCCCGCCTTGCATTGTCCTGCCATGAAAACAATAACAGGAGTAACAAGGCTATAGTTTGAGTGGAGGTTCATACAGCTTAATTTGATTGGATTTTTGCAAGATGATCGATCCCATTTTTTCATTTAGGTTGATCTTCTGATGGATCTGTGTTCATTTGCTTGATTTCCTCCATTTTCTCTTTGCGGATTTGATTCGACCTCTCAGTGGAAGTGAGACTGGAGTTTTTTTTCTTGTTTGGTTTCCTTCTGTGCTCATCTCCCTCTCCGTCGCCGGCGATCGAGGTAAGGCTTCCAAAAGTTGAAAGGAAAAGCTCGGTAAATCCCATTTTCCTTTTTTTTTGATTTCTACTTGCTTTTTTTTGCTTTACTCAGAATCGTTCTGGAGTTTGATTTACGAAAGAAAGCGCCAGAGTTACTTCTCCGCGCTCGTTTGAAATTAGGGTTTCGTACTGTTTCGCATTTTGGTCGGAGAAGCTTGGATGAGCAGCATACATGCATCCACCTCTCTCTCTATGGCAGCCCGTCTCCCTCTTTTCCGCCCAAATCCTCGAACGGAAGAGACGGAGGTGCCGGAAGTGGCTCATCGGAGGGCCCCAGCCCGTGGCGGAGCTCCCTCTGGAAGCTACACGAGAGCAAGGTCCGGGAGGCACTGGAGGAAGCCTCAGAGGACATGGACGCCGACGACTTCGGAGTTTCTCCGCGCCACCGCCCTTGCCGCCGACAGCACCTTTCTCTCCTCCGACTCCATCCCAGCCCTCGAGGAGGCTTTCGCCGAGTTCGTCGCCATGTATCCAAAGCACCAGACTTCCAACAGGGGGTCGACAGGCTTAGGCTCGACGAGTACTGTTAGCGTTACGGGAAGTTACGAAAGAGGAAGAAACACTTCCTCCTCTTTTCCAACTCTTAAAACATTCAAAACCTCCATAAACCTCCATATAAGCTGCGTCCAAATGCAATCCAAGGCACGCGATAGAGATGCGAGCAGATGAAGGAGCATTACACGAGGGATTTGGTTTGTGGCTAATTGGGATCGGTCCTCAGTGACGTTCTCGTGACAACAAGCAGAAGAAGAAAGCAGAGGAGAAGGAGTCCTCGGTGACGTTCTCGTGACAGCAAGCAGAAGAAGAAGAGACGAAGGAGATCCGATCACTGTAAGTTTTTATATTTCGCAATCTAATAGAATGGTATTCGTTTCATTAAAATGTACTCATGCTCGAGATCTAACAGTGGTATCAGAGCACTTAGATTCTAAGAGCATGAAAAACAATCATCGATTCTTCTCTTCTGTTCATTGCGCTGGTAACGGCGAAAAGGAAAGTTTCGTCGGCGTGGAGAAGAAGAAGATCAGGCAGGCCTAATCGGTCACAGAGTCCGATTTGGCTGTGGTCTGATCGGTCAGTCCGACGATCAATCTGATCGGTCACTGACGATCAGGCCACTGCCTGATCGTCCAGTAACCATCAGCAAAATTTAAAAAAAAAATTTTTTTGATTAAAACCAACAACAGAATGGTTGAGAGGGGATTTGAACCGCTGACCTTGCTATTGAAAGGAAAGAGCTCAACCAGAAGCTTTGATCGATTATTTATTTAATTTTTGGTTCAATTTATTTAAATTAGATTCTAGTTTGGTTGAAAAAGATTAAGTTGGTCAAATCGGTTTTGGTTCAAACCATTAGTTGGTTTAACCAAACCATTTTGATCAAATAATCTGAACTAAACAGAATGATTTGATTATTATGTTGAACCTCAAATTTAAATAGGCTTAATTGTAGCTACAAACGTAAAGGAAACTTATATGCTTTTATCTATTTGTATGCTTCTTTCTATGCATATGTGTGAATTGAAAAAAAAAACTGGTTTTGTTACTGGTTTTGTCAGTTTTGTACTGACTATGTCGTTTTTCAATTCCAGATGTCGCATGAGATATGCACCACGATTCGTTGCTATGAGCGAAGTCGTGAGATAATGGAGCAGATAGAAGAAGTTTACTATAGTCCCATTCTCGGGATCCAAGGCAATATAGGAAAATTGGATCGTTTATTTTGGAAACTCGAGCAGGAAGAGTTTCCAATCTTGGATGACTATAGGATTGGAGCATTGATTCGTTCATTGCCAAAGCGTGCGAGAGAAGTTGCACACCAGATATGGGGGCATCATGAATGTCGCATCTCATATACTGAGTTGTGTAAGCAACTACTTCGCCATGAGTTTCCAGAGGATCTAGGAGATTCTGAGGAGGACCCAGAGGAAGATCCCGAAATGTTCGAGGACGATCCTGAAATGTTCGAGGAAGATCCCGAAATGTTCGAGGACGATCCCGAAATGTTCGAGGAAGATCCCGAAATGTTCGAGGAAGATCTTGAAATGCCTGGGGAAAATCCTGAAATATTTGAGGAAGATCCTGATATTGAAATGATCGAGGAAGATCCTGAAATATTTGAGGAAGATCCAATAGAATCTGTAGAAGATCCCGAGCCTGATCAGACTGGCCGATTAGAGATGAACGAGAGAGTGATAGCCACTGCCATAATATTTTTTATTATGGGAATGATGTCAACTTATCTAGTTCATTAAATTCTGGTTGTTGTACGAACTTATTAAGCCTATTAAATAAAGTTATGTTATGTGTTAACTGACTTGTCAATGATTAGTTCATTATATGATTAGTTCATATTCAATGATTAGTTCATTTATATGATTAGTTCATATTTAAGACAAATGATTAGTTCGTTTAATGGGATGTATGTAATATAATTGATCAATGTTAATTAGATTGGATTATACGAATGATGAGTGGAAACGTAGTTATCACTTGATTTCGTAAACCAAGTCAAGTTTACATTGAGTCAATCAAAAATTATGTACATATGTTATACACTGAATTAATTAATAATATGTTTATTTATGATAGATCATGGCAACTAAGAACATCATAGCTGAACTGAACAAGGGAGAGAAATTGTATGGGGACAACTATAAAATATGGCATCTCAAGATACAATATGTTCTTGAGGAACAAGAAGTTCTGGAGGCTGTAAATCATTTCATGGTAGAACCTGCTGTTGGTTCAACTGCACAGTACAGACTTGATCTAGATGCCTATAGGGCATGGAAGAAAAAGGACTCCACTGCAAAGGGGATATTGATTAGTTCAATGGTAGATGACCTGGTATTTGAGTATGAGCCACTACCATCAGCTCATGCTGTCTGGGTTGCCCTAAGAGAGAGATACAGTGGAGTTAGTGTAAGCAAGCTTCGTCAACTGACAATCAAGTTTGACAGTTGTAAAAAGCGCCCGAATGTGACGATGACCCAACATCTGAGAGAAATGGGTAATATGATTCGGGAGCTTAAGACTGCTGGTCATGAGTTGACCGACGAACAACATGTTCAAGCAGTTATTCGTTCCCTTCCTGATTCTTGGGAAACAATGAAGCAGAACCTTACTCACAGTGAGAGTATCAGGACTTTCATTGATGTCTCACGCCATATTGAACTGGAGGCGGAGAGAATAGAATCCGCAAGGATTTCTGAGCAAGCTTTTGTAGCTGAAGGTTCTGGATCCAAGAATAAGAAAAAATGGTTTAAGAAAGGGAAGGGTAAGGGAAAAGAAGCTGGTGCTACTACTGTGCAAGACCCAATCAAGAAGAAAGGAAAGAAGAATGGAAAGAAACCTAAAGGCAAGCTAACTTGCTACAACTGTGGCAAGAAGGGTCATTTGGCTCGGGAGTGTACTGAGCCGAAAAAGGTAAATCCATGTTTGTCTTCTTTTCATAAGCTTTATGTTGCTAGTTCGGTGTTGTTAGCTGATTCTTATCCTTTGTGGATTATAGATTCAGGAGCAACGAACCATGTAGCTCGTGATCGAGCTACGTACGTGGAGTACCGTCGGGTACCAGCTGGCAATAAGTGGATATATGTGGGAAACAATGCAAGAATTGAAGTCAAAGGAATTGGCACTTGCAAACTCAACCTTCGTGGTGGGCGTACATTGTTTCTGCATGATGTCCTGTATGCTCCTGAGATTCGACGGAATCTGGTTTCTGTGAATTGTCTTCTTGAATTGGGTTATTGTATGAATTTTTACAGTCGTCGTGTAGAACTTAAAATTGACTCTGTGTTAATTGGATATGGTTTTATATCAAACGATTTCATGGTTCTTGATGTAGAACCAGATGTTAATTGTGGAAATAATGGTTGTTTTTCAAACATTGCTCTTACTAGTGATGCTGATGTTATGATGAAGTTTGGCATGCTAGATTGGGACATATAGGACAAGAAAGAATGAATAGATTAGCAAGAGAGGGTCTGATCGGCACTCGTGCTAAAGTTGACTTGTCTATATGTGAGCACTGTCTTGCTGGAAAAGCAACTAGGAAACCGTTTGGTAAAGCTATTAGGGCTGATTCACCATTGCAATTGATTCATTCGGATATTTGTGGTCCAATGAACATGAAGGCTAGAAATGGAGGTTCATATTTCATTACATTTATTGATGACTTCACGCGTTTTGGTCATGTGTATTTGATTTCTCATAAATCTGAAGCATTAGATTGCTTTAATCGTTATTTGAACGAAGTTGAGAATCAATTGGAACGTAAGGTTAAAACCTTACGCACTGATCGTGGAGGTGAATACTTGTCTGATCAGTTCAAGACAATATGTAATGAGAAAGGGATTATTAGACAGTTAACTATCCCTGGAACTCCACAGCAAAATGGAGTTGCTGAAAGAAGAAATCGAACTCTTCTTGAAATGGTTAGGTCGATGATGGCTCAAGCTAATTTGCCTATTTCCTATTGGGGAGATGCATTATTGGCTGCAACCTACATACTTAACCGGGTGCCTTCTAAATCTGTTCCATCTACTCCATATGAACTTTGGACAGGCAGAAAACCAGATTTGAGTAATCTGAGACCATGGGGGTCAGCTGCTTATATTCATGACAAGACTCACAAATATGGAAAATTAGGACCCAGAGGTAAGAAGTGTATCTTTGTAAGATATTCTGATACCTCTAAGGGTTATGTCTTTATTGGTGAGCAGCAAGATGGAACCATCTCTGAAATTGAGTCAAGAGATGCTACTTTTCTCGAAACTGAGTTCCCAACAAGAGGTGAAGTTGATAAATCAACTCCTCTATTTGCAATAGAGGAGGAGGATACTGTTCCTACATTAACAAATCAGGAATCACAGGGGATACCTGAATCTAGTCAACCTAGTGGGAGTAAATTGCCTATAAGTGAATTAGTTTCTCAACAGTCAAACCTGCGAAGAAGTAATCGTAAGATTATTCCTCGGAGAAGGTTTGACATTGAAAATGAGGCATTAATGATTCTTCCAGTTGACGATGAAGAACCTCGAACGGTTGAGGAAGCATTAAGATGCTCAGTTAGAGAAAAATGGAGAATTGCAATGGATGAAGAAATGGAGTCTATGAGAAAGAATCAGGTTTGGGATTTAGTCGATCTTCCTCCAGGCCGAAGGGCTATTGGGAATAAATGGATTCTCAAAATCAAGAGGAAGGCAGATGGATCGATTAATAAATACAAAGCTCGTCTGGTTGCAAAAGGATATACCCAAATGGAGGGTATTGATTTTGAAGAGACATTTTCCCCTGTTGTGAAGTTTGTGTCAATACGTGTCATTTTAGCTATAGTAGCACATTATGACTTGGAATTACATCAGATGGATGTAAAAACGGCTTTCCTTAATAGTAATCTTGACGAGGAAATCTATATGACATAATCAGAAGGTTATATTGCTGATGGCCAAGAAGAAAAAGTATGTAGACTTAAAAAGTCTATATATGGGCTAAAGCAAGCGTCGAGACAATGGAACATAAGATTCAATGAAGTCATTTTATCTTATGGTTTCGAAATGATCAATGAGGATCATTGTGTTTACCTAAGAAAGGATAAAGGAAAGTTGGTCATTTTATCATTATATGTTGATGATATGCTGATAGCTGGAAGTGACTTAAAAGTTGTGATTGATGTCAAGTCTTGGCTTTCATCACAATTTGACATAATTGACATGGGAGAAGATGAGTATATCTTAGGAGTACGGATCATTCGTGATCGATCAAAAAGACTTTTGGGTTTGTCCCAAGAAGCTTATATTACTAAGATACTATAACACTTCAATATGTTTAATTGCAACGTTGAACAAACACCTACAGCTAAAGGTGTTGTTTTGAGCAAAAGTATGTCTCCCAAGACTCCTGAAGAGATAGCCGAGATGAAGAAAAGATCATATGCTAGTGCCATTGGTAGTTTGATGTACACTATATTGTGTACTCGCCCTGATATAAGCTATGCTGTTGCTTAGTTAGTCGTTTCCAGTCGAACCCAGGATCGAGACACTGGAAAGCGGTAAAAAGGATATTCAGATATCTCAAAGGGACGGCAGATTATTGTCTCTGCTTCTAAGGATCAAAGCTGAGCTTGAAGGGCTACGCAGATGCAGATTGGGCAGGGGACCTTGACGACAGAAAATCCACATCTGGCTATATTTTTTTGCTGAATGGAGGTGTCATTTCATGGAACAGCAAGAAACAGGCTTGTGTAGCACTGTCGACAATGGAGGCTGAGTATGTGGCTTGTGCAGCGGCTGTACAAGAAGCTGTCTGGTTGAGAAGGTTCCTAAAGCATCTGAAAATTATTGAGGACAGTGGGAGCCCTGTTACAGTGAATTGTGACAATCAAGCTGCTATAGCCTTTTCCAAGGATCCTAAATATCACAGCAAAGGCAAGCATATAGAAATTAAATACAATTTTGTAAGGGATATTGTTGACAAGAAAAAGATAATTCTTGAGTACATCCCAACCCGAGCAATGCTTGCAGATCCTTTTACTAAGCCATTGACTAAAGAGTCATTTCATGAGCATGTGAAGTCTTTGGGACTACGCAAAATGTAAAACATTGTAAATGTATTTGTTACATTTATATAAATGAAATGTTATGATCTATTCAGTGTAAATGTATTTGTCACATTTTGAAAAAGTCTCGATGAGCATGTTGGCAGGCTGAGATTGGTCAACTCACATGGATAATCGTCTCTAGTTGTTGAGTATAAATAGAGCTAAGACCATTACTTATGAGAAAGCTTATGTAGTTGTGAAGAGAGACATACTCATAAGTTGAGGTCGCCTTGATTTTGTATCAAGATGAGATCATTTATGTAATGATCGAAGTAAATGCGTCCACCATTTACTAAACATGTTTAAAGCCAGATTGGAATTCATAAGTTGAATTCGGATTAGACGTTAGGTATGTCTAGATCGAAATCTGTACGATGTTAAATATTTGAGAAAAACATGCACTCTTTTTCGTAAAGAGAAAAACATCGTAGCATGTGATTCATATCACATGTGTTATAGCGACAATTAGGGTAGTAGGAGAATGGATCCATGCTTCTCTACTATGTGAGACCCTTGAGATTGTCAGTTAATCTCAATCTTACCCTAAGTGACTATTTAGCTGTCTACTTGAAGTTTTAATCAGTGTTTGCTACTTTAGTGTGTGTCCTATTGACTATGGATGATTCGGTCTATGGAGCATAACTAGGAAAGCGACTGATTAGAATGAATAGATTCTAGCTGAAAAGGAAGATTAAAATTGGTTTACATCTGTAATATTTATTCACTGGTCGATTAGTTATATTTTTTTGTTAAGTACTTAAAAATGTAATTGTGAATAAATGTATTGATTTGAGATGTCGAACATGCTCTTGACATAGATGTCATATGAGGGATTAGAGATGTTCATATTGATGTAAATATTTAATCTGGGGTAAAGGCAAGTTAATGATGTCTCTGATTCGTTCTATAGAGCAGCTAAGTTAAGTGTAACAACTTTTCTAGCATTAATTGCTCAGTGTGCTTGCTGTCGCACGAACCATTTTCCCTGAAGTATGAATTGAATGCTCCTATATGGTCTTTGTGACTGTCTTACATGGTCTTAGTGACTAGATGGCCTATATGGATAGAATTGGACGAGTGGGAGATGTTAGCGTTACGGGAAGTTACGGAAGAGGAAGAAACGCTTCCTCCTCTTCAGCTTCCAACGCTTAAAACATTCAAAACCTCCATAAACCTCCATTGATGGAGGTATTGATTAAGGTAGAGGAAGAGACATCTTCCTCTTATATAAGCTGCGTCCAAATGCAATCCAAGGCACGCGATAGAGAGGCGAGCAGACGAAGGAGCATTACACGAGTGATTTGGTTTGTGGCTAATTGGGATCGGTCCTCAGTGACGTTCTCGTGACAGCAAGCAGAAGAAGAAAAGACGAAGGAGATCCGATCATTGTAAATTTTTGTATTTCGCAATCTAATAGAATGATATTCGTTTCATTAAAATGTACTCATGGAGATCTAACAAGTACTCCCACCTCAGTGGCGCTGGCGCCAGGGTCTGCCTCGACTACTGCGGCTTCGACCTCTTATCGTAAGTCGTACCTCCAGAGCTTTCAGCGCTGGGAATCCTCAGCCATTAGCCTATCGGAGATCACCGCAACCTTGAGCAGTTCCCATTATCTGATAGTGAATTCACTGCAATGAACGTTGAAATGCCAAATTCCTAGAGTTGTATTTGATTCATTATCAATGCAAAATGTACATTAATTGTCAGGTGAGATTTTGAGCGGCAGAGGAGAATGAAGAGACTGGCGAGTGGCGACGGAGGTCCAAGCTCGATCACCAGTAATCTCTGCAGGAGCAGGCGCCGTCCCTGAAGTGGTGGAAGCGCTTGTTGTCCCGCACGATGATCTCCCTCCCCTCCAGCTTCGAGATGAGCTTCACCGCGGTGTGGCAGTCGCCGCAGATGCGGAGGTTCTTCATGACGCGCAGCGTCGTGCCCGGCGGCGTGCAGACAAGGCCGTAGGCGATGGCCAGGCGCTCGCTGTGGTACATCAGCGCCTGCGCCTTCGCCTCCTCGTCGACGTCGTGGAGCACGAACCGGGTGTCCGGCACGTACCCTGCCGCCCTCATCTCCTCGTGCAGACGCCGCACCTTCTCGTACGCCTCCCGTCTCTTGGGGTCCGCCGTGGCGCCGCCGCTTCCGCCCCTGCTGCCCCTCCGGCGACGACTTCTTCTCACGGGCATTTCGTCGAACACGCGGCGAGCCTCCTCGGCGCCGCCGAGCTTGCAGCACAAGGCGGCAACTTGGTCGAGGAAGGGTTTGGTGGATCCAAGGGAGTGCTCATCGCCCTCCGACGGGCGCGCCTGAGGAGGTCGATCGACCGCGTGTCGGCGCAAGAGCGAAGGAGCAGGAGGAGGGTTGCGGGTGGAACGGGAACGCCTCTTCTGGCCGTTTCGTCGAGAAGTTGGAAGGCGGACTCGATGCTCCCTTCTTTGCACAAGCTTTCGACCTCGGAGTTGGTGGCGATCGCATCTGGCGACGCAGCAATCTCGGCATGAGCGGCGGCGCGAACATTTGGTCGAGGTGCGGCAAGAAAAGGCGAGATCTTTAGGGCAATTTGAAGCTTGGGGAGGGAGGAGAGATGCGATTGGAGAGGTTCAGGATGGGAGAAGGCGGAATTGGAGAGGGAGTAGAAGCTGAGAAGAGCAGCCATTGCCATCGATCAGATTAACAACGAAACGCAAAATCTGATATGTTAAGGGTCGGACGGATATGTGGTGAAATATTATAAGAGAACTTTCATCCTAATATTTTAAAAAAACTATAATAATATCAAACGTTGAGTTCTGTGGCAAGCTTTCATAGCTCAGTTGGTTAGAGCACCCGTTTAGTAAGCGGGAGGTCTTGAGTTCAACTCTCAATGAAAGCAATTTTTGATTTTCTTTTTTAACTAGGGCCGTAAACAAGCTGTGTTTTGAAGTGTACAAGATTATTTGATAAGGTAATTGAGCCGAGCTTAAAATAAACCAAGTCTTTAAAATATTTGTTCAAATTTGGCTTTGTTTATTTTTTTCATGAGCTTGCTTGAAAGCTTGATCCGTTTAGATATTATCGAGCTAGGACTGTAAAGACTAAAGACTAGGACTGTAAAGATTAGGACTGGTTCAAGCTTGGTTCGTTTAAATGTTATCATGCTTTCAATTCAAGACTAAAGACTAGGGCTGTAAACAAGCCGAGACTTAGGGTGTTCAACATTATTTGATAAGGTAATCAAACTGAGCTTAAAATGAACCAAGTTTTTGAAATAATTGTTTAAGTTTAACTTGGTTTATTTTTTATGAGTTTGAGCTTGTTTGAAGCTTGGCTTGAGCTTGGTTCGAGCTTGATTCGTTTAGATATTATCATACTCTCAAT
This sequence comes from Boesenbergia rotunda, assembly GCA_024364735.1. Lineage (NCBI taxonomy): Eukaryota > Viridiplantae > Streptophyta > Magnoliopsida > Zingiberales > Zingiberaceae > Boesenbergia > Boesenbergia rotunda. The sequence continues at coordinate 206,367 of JAGFNQ010001447.1, read as the reverse complement.
TCAAGCTTATTTGATTGTTTGTAACTTTTACTTATTTGATTGGTCATTGATTTCAACTCTCAATGAAAGTATTTTTTTTCAGCCGACCTTAGAGACTAGGGCTATAAACGAGCTGAGTCTTGGAGTGTTCAAAATTATTTGATAAGGTAATCGAGTCGAGCTTAAATGAACCAAGTTTTAAAATGATTGTTCAAGTTTGGTTTGATTTATTTTTTATGAGCTTGAGCTTGTTTGAAACTTGACTTGAGTTTTGTTCGTTTAAATATTATCAATCTCTTAATTAAAGTTTGATTCGAGCTTGGTTCATTTAGATGGTATGGCCGATCTTAAAGACTTGGGCTATAAACGACCCGAGCCGAGTCTTAGGATTCTCAAGATTATTTGATAAGATAATCAAGTCAAGCTTAAAATGAACCAAGTCTTTGAAATGTTTGTTAAAGTTTGACTTGGTTTATTTTTTATAAGCTTAAACTTGTTTGAAGCTTGGCTTGAGCTCGATATTTAGATGTTCTCGAGCTCTTAATTTGAGTTGGATTCGTTTAGATGTTATTAATCTTTCAATTCAAACTTGTTTGATTATTTATAATTTTTGCTTATTTGATTGGTTATTGAGTTTGATAATTCAAACTTATTTGTTTATTTTATTTTATTTATTTATTTAATATATTGATAAAAATTTTATTAATGAATATAATTTATGAATATTATTCACAAACGTTATTTACGAACGTTGCTCATGAAATTAACGAGTTGAACATGTACTCAAACTTATTTATTTAGTTTAACAATTATTTAAATTTATTTATTTAATTGATCTTGAATAAATATATACATAACCCTTGTTTAGTCTAATACTAAATTTATCCATAAACATTTTATTCATTTATAACCTCATTAAAGACATCCACTTCATTGCTGAGTTGTCAAATTGAGGGAGTTTCCTCCCACTCGATTTCATTAAACAGGCAACTGCTCTCTCTTTTTTAGTTATTTTTTGAAAAGAGATGAAAAAAATATAAATGAGAGATGAGGAAGAAATTGATGAGAAATTTTCTGACAGTTAAAAAACATGTGAAATTTTTACTTTTGAATTGATGCTGATATGACATAAAAAAGAAGCTCTGAAAGGACTCCCACAGCTGTAATGATCTGATTTTAAAGCAACAAACAAACTAAAATATTTTCAGTTAAGATAACAAGTAATTCTCTGTAGTCACGGGCATTTCTATCGCCCTTATTTTTTTAATGAAGAACAACCATCTTTTCTTCAAATTTTATTATTAAAATATGTCAATAAAATTACTGATAAATGTTCTTTTTTATTTTATGAAAATAAAAATTGGAAACAGGAAACTCTAAAGAATCAAACAAACCCGAGCTGTAACGATGAGATGTCGACAACGTTGCAGACCAAATATCAAAATCCTTGGAAATGAAGCGACGAAAGAAAATTCATTTCAAAATTTATACTTATTTCTTCAACTCATATTGTTCAAAGATAATGGCAAATGAGATTTACACACGGGGGAGAAATTACAACAATATGAAGAAATTCATATTCAGTCACGTCTAACTGGAAGCAAGGAGATCCCTCAACTCTGACACTGGAGGCATGGCCTCGTTGGGGTAAATCTTGGCCACTGTCTGAACAAAGCTTTCGTATTTCTCCAAAAAGTCTTTCTGCGATATCCAAATGAAAGACGAAATTTTAAACTCACTTGATGTATTAATTTCTTGCAAAACTCAGTTTTCTTAAATTTTCATCTTTTTTTGGTTGCTTTGAAAATTAGCACCATATGAACGATAAAGCGAAAGTAAAATACAATGAACAGAGATCAACCAAATATTTGGAATAACTCAAGGAAAATCACTTTTACCGGTAGATTTTGATCAAGCAAATCTGACACGATTGGTTTAGCAACTGTCATTGGACAATTAAATTCTATATTGCCTGTATAGTCGAAAGCTTTATTTGTTGATCAGTTGGTGCCAAACGGAGAAGAGTAATGTAATATATTTTGAGGTAGCAAACTTTTTTCCTAACAATTTTTTGAGCTTAAATGATAGACGAGAAACTTGAGAGAAGATATTAAAAAGGAAAGTACCTTGCACTTATCCCATAAAGGTGGCAACAACTCCTCAGAGCTTAAAGTCTTCTGCAGTCTCCTATACATCACATTTATGGATCTATCAACCTGGTAACAAGAAAATAACCATAAGAACATTGTATATGACTTATCACTTCCAGATAGGTCATATATAAGAAATACTCCTTAGTTAATAACCTAATACTTTATGAGGATCGAGGCGATAAGAAAATAGTTGAGGAAAATATGCGCCATGTGAATCAAACAAACAGCAAAGGGAAGAATTTACAATTAATTTTCTTGGGAAAAGTTGAGGTTCTGAAGAATTGTTTCGGCTAGTAACTTGATTGACGATCAAGTAACATGTGGTGTCGCTCATAGTTGTCTTACCTGGGATAAGCTGGATTTTAACACCTTCCTAAGATCTGTTTTTGATAGTCCAAGCTGGAAAGGGATCTGTGTGCATTAGAACAAATGTTAGAGGGTTTGATTGTCCACTTGTATATGAGAAACCATGTTAGAAAAGTTGAAAAGATCTGAATTAAATCGTAAAGTCAAATAATCCACTTAATGATCGACAGAATGCACTATAAATACAATAAACATTTCAACAAATCAATGTAGGAGTAATAAGCGATTCTGATTGTTCCCAAATTTAGAGACGGATCAACATTTGTACCGTGGAACATTGGCAGACACAATTTACTCTATGTTCATTTCACAGTAGACAGGAAAGCAAAGATTGATAAGTAACTTCGTAACTTGAAAATTGAGTCCGACAAAATCCCATTGGGATGCATTTATAAAAGAGAAACTAGTTTACTATTATTGTATGTTTCTGAACGAGGACTAGAAACGAATATGTGATAACAGAGACCCTCATATGACTAGGTCAACTCAATTTGGGATGGACAACGAACTATATCTGTTGACCATAATATCTTACTAATACAACCTATTTAATGATATTGATTAGGATGTCATGGGTTATATAACTCACCTCCTCAGAAGGCACTGTGTACATTAGATCCTCAATTCTTCGGAAAAACAGAAATAACTTGTCAAATTGCTGAGAAAGAAGACAACAGTTTGCAACATCAGCAAGAACAAATATCTGCTAAATATTTGAAGAAAAGAAATTTAGAAAACAAATGTAGTAATGAGTAAAGGAATTACATTCTCAATGATCATGGTGATATGACGCGTGCAAGCTTGTTCATAAGCTTCACTAGCCTGATGATAGAATTTTGCTAACGTTGGAACAACATTGGCCAACTCAAATAAACTGCAACAATCAGATATAATTTTCATTAAGCAGATTCAACTAAAAGCTTTGGCAACTATGTTGAAATTAGCCAAATGGGTACACAATGTATTTATTCTTGAAAACCTGTTCTGGAAAGCTGCATAATTCTCCAAAAGTATGATATCAGTGTACTTTGGGTCACTTTGTGCAATCTTCTCGAGGGTTACAAACATAGTGTTAACCTGACAAACAAGGCAAATACAAATAATGCTTTCACAGTTATAAACATTGCATGTCCATAATCTACATCTTAAGTTACCTCAACCAAATTATTGTAAGCTTCAGATGGAAACCTTTATAACAAGCATTACAGTATTTTTAATAAGTTCCATTAAGGATGAGTGATGGAGAAGTGGCAAACTCCATTAAAAATCCATAAGTGCAGAAATAAAGATTCTAAAACTCCACTATAGGGCATCTCCAATGGTTAAACCTCTAAAGGAAGTTTTTTGTAATTCTCAATGTGCCACATAGATGCCACATCAAAAATGTAAAAACCTATTAGGGCATCTCCAATGGTTAAAGTTATCAATAAGCTTTTTTGTAATTTCTAATATACCACATCACAAATATAAAAACCTACAATTTTTTGTGTGGGCCATATATTACAAATCACATATATATAATTTTCATTTAATATCTCTATATAATTTTCATTTAATATTTTAAATAATTATAATCTTTAATTTAATTTATTTATATTTTTTAATTAATATTAATTAACTTAAAATTTTTAATTTAATTAAATTTATAATTTTCACTTAATATTTTAAATAATTATGATCTTTAATTTAATTTATTTATAATTTTTATTAATAAATTAATTAACATGATTTTTAATTTAATTTAATTTATAATTTTCATTTAATATTTAATTAACTTATAAATTTTAATTTAATTATAGTCATTTATATTTTTAATTTATCAAATATATTTATTCCAAAAATAAATAAATACAACTTTAATCATTACTATTTATTCATGAAATAAAATATTATAATTAATTTATTTAAATTTACTTTTTCACTCTTGAAAGGTCAAACATGCAATATTATTGCATCATTTGTTATTAGCTCCATCTCCAAGAGAAAAAAGCAGGTTTGAAAATACAAACATGCTCTTGAACTAAAAACCTCAAACCTCATGCCCACAATGGTTTGAACTTTTTTATTCAGCTTTTTTTATTTCACAAACCTCTCCAAAAACCTTGCATTGGAGATGCCCTTAATTTAGCATGTCTTGGATATACCTACTTGGGAAATGATATAAAGTTCATCAATTTTTAAGGGTTAAGTCAAAATCAGCATTAAATGACCAACAATTCCAATATACTTTAATTTTCCATGTTTTGAAAATTGTAGCATATTTATGAGTCTTTTATGTTTCCTATGTGTGAATCTTTTAAGTTTCCTATGTGTCTTTAAGAGTCTTTTGTGTTTTCAATGAGTTCATCTATTAGCATTTATGTAGCTTGAGTCCTTTGTGAATCCTAGTATAAATGTGTGTAGTGCTGTAATGCTGGGACAGAGAAAATAGATATTAATATTTTGAGAGTTCTCTTTGGTTGTGTGATACAATCCCCCTATGGTGTGATGCCTAAGAACTCTTAGGTGTGATACCTAAGTTTCTACATTCCATACTACTTTATTCCAGATTTCTACTTCCCAAACTACCCAACACTCGATTTCCTCTTGTGCTACATCATATTTGGTATCAAAGCTTTAGAGCTTTAATATGCCTACAAGATCCGGGAGGAGCTTTAGAGGAAAGTTGACTAATAATCATCATGATGAGAAACTTATTCGCATGATGGAACAACTTGATGGCATGCAAATGTGTCTAAATGGTGTTGAAGTCACGATTTCTTAATCTAGAGGTGATCAAGTCCAAGGAGAGCAAAGAGAAACATCTCAAACAAACACCAACTTTATTCAAGAAGGGATTCCAACACCTCAACAACATCAACCTTTTTTCTAAGTGGGCAAGAGGATTTCTTGAAGCAGAAAATAATTATCGAGATGCTGCAGGAGATATCACAAAGAAGGTTTGAACTGAGGTGCCAAATTTCGAAGGAAAAGTGAACCCCACTTTATTTGTTGATTGGCTTGCAACATTAAAAGAATATTTTAATTGGTATTACATGTCCGATGATCGAAGAGTCAGGTTTGCTCGAATGAAGCTCGTAAGTTTGGCAAAAATATGGTAGATTGGTGTAGAAGTAGATATAAGGAGATTAAGGCAACCACCAATCAACTCATGATAGGAGATGAAAGTCAAGCTACGTGAGAAGTATTTGCCTATGAATTACTATAACAAATTATGTGATCCGCTTATTAATTTAAAGATAATCACTTGTCTGGGGCTGAGTATATGCAAAAATTCAATGAATTAAAGACAAGAGTCAAATTGTCGAAGATCCTAGACAAACTCTTGCAAGGTTTAAAGCTCGATTAAGGTATGAAATTGGAAGGGAATTATTAAGGCAACTACTTTACAGCCTAGAACAAACTTTCCAAGTTGCCTTGGATATAGAGGAGTATCTGAGTTATTCATTTGGTAAGAAGCCTGAAGTTTCAACAATGAATACAAGAATTCATAAAACCAACCAACAAGCACGAGGTGGATTCACCAACTCATTTAATCAACAAAGTGACTCTAAACTAACCGAGTTAAAGAACAAGGGCAGCATATGTTTCAAATGTCAGCAACCAGGTCATATGGCTTATAATTATCCTAAAAAGAATCTACATATTGGGATAGACCATGAAGATGATGTTGAAAATCAAAAGGCAGACGAAGAAGAAAATTCTTTTGGAGTTTATATTGAAGATGATTTGGAAGAAGATGAAGGCGCTTCTTTAGCAAGTGTTATTAGGCGTATTCTTACTACTCCAAAAGTCGAAGGTGAAGATCGGCAACGAACATTTATTTTTCAAATGTTGGTTCGTTATGGGAATCAAGCACATAAGGTTATCATTGATGGAGGAAGTTGTATGAATGTTGTCTCAACATCTATGGTAGAGCGCCTCAAGCTTCCTACGCAGCCACATCCCCAGTCATACAAGGTTGGATAGATAACACAACTATTCTGGTAACACAACGCCGTCTTATTTCTCTTTCTAGTGAAAATTATAATGACTCTATTTGATGCGATATTATTCCTATGAAAGTAACTCACATACTTCTTAGGAGACCTTGGCTATACAATCGAGATGTGCATTATTATGGCAAGGAGCATATTCAACAACAAGAAAGCATTATTGAGACCAATGCAGATTGCTGAAATGAAGAAACATAAACAAGAGAAGGCAAATAATGCTAGTAATAGTAAAAAATCTCTTCACGTTCTAACAAAGAAAAATTTTCAACAAGAGAGTAGAGAAAGTTCTACTATATATGCTCTTATAATCAAAGAAGTATCTACTCTCGAAGTTTCTTTATTTCCTCTGGAAATCACTATGCTATTCAATGACTTTTCTGATGTGGCTCTAGAGGAATTACCTAGTGAGCTTCCACTCGTGCATAAAATTCAACATACTATTGATTTTGTGTCGGGTTCACAACTACCCAATCTACCAGCTTATTGAATGAATCCAAGTGGTCATGCAAAATTAAAGAAGCAAGTGGAAGAATTATTATCCAAGGTTTCATTTAGGAAAATTTAAGCTCGTGTGTTGTCCTTGCATTGTGAACACCAAAAAACGATGGCACATGTGCATTGACAGTCACACGATCAATAAGATCACTATCAAATATCGATTCTCAATTCCTTGTCTTGATGATATGCTGGATATGTTGGCCGGTTCTTATATCTTTTCAAAAATTGATTTGAAAGTGAGTATCATCAAATATGCATAAGGCCGAGAGATGAATGGAAAACATCTTTCAAGACTAAAGATGACCTTTATGAATGACTTGTCATGCCTTTTGGTCAGCAAGAATAAAGAAGATCATCTTATCCATTTACAACAAGTCATGAGGATTCTTCAAAGAGAACAGCTATATATAAATTTAAAGAAATGTTCCTTTATGACTCTCTGTGGTATTCTTGGGCTTCGTGGTTTCCTCTACAGGATTAGAGGCAGATCCTGATAAGTTAAAAGCTATCCAAGAGTGACCATTGCCTAGGACACTACAAGAAATCAGAAGTTTTCATGGCCTAGCAACATTTTATAGGCGTTTCATAAAAAATTTCAGCACTATTATGGCCCCTATAACTGATTGCATGAAGAAAGACTCATTTGTTTGGACCAGCATAGCTTCACAAGCTTTTCACTAAATAAGAAAAAGATTGGTTAAAGCACCTATTCTTTGACTACCAGTTTTTTCAAAGGTATTTGAAGTGGCATGTGATGCATCTAATGTCGGAATCAGTCAAGAAGGGCATCCTATTGCATATTTTAGTGAGAAATTGAATGAGACGAAACAAAAATATTCCACTTATGATAAGAAATTTTATGCCGTAGTTCGAGCTTTGCATTATTGGCGGCACTATCTCCTTCCACAAGAGTTTGTTCTATATTCTGATCACCAAGCTCTTTAATATATCAATTTTCAGCAAAAACTAAGTCATCGACATGGGAAGTGGGTCTCTTTCTTACAAGAATATACCTTTATAATCAAACACATATTTGGAGTTGAAAACAAAGCAACTAATGCACTTAGTAGAGTGCTAGATATCCTTTCTTCTATGGCAATACAAGTAGTGGGATTTGAACTACTTAAGAAAGATTATCCTTTGTGCAAAGATTTCAGCAATATATTTGTTGATTTAATTGCAGGACAACATGGAAATTTCTCAGATTCTGCGTGGTGATTATCTCTTTAAGGGAACTCGACTTTGTTTGCCTAATACTTCTCTTCGTGAACAAGATGGGAGTTACATGCTGGAGGGGCAGCAGGTCATTTTGGAAGGGATAAAACCATTGCAATGGCTGAAGACCATTTCTATTGGCCTAGCCTTAAGAAGGATTCAATATCGCACATGCCAATTATCTAAAGGAAGAAAGAAAAATACCGGTTTATATATGCCTCTACTTGTGCCACACAAACCATGGCAAGATCTAAGCATGGATTTTGTGCTTGGTTTGCCTAAAACCATTAGAGGACACTGACTCTATATTTTTAGTGGTAGATCGGTTTTCAAAAATGGCTCACTTTATTCAATGTTCAAAAGCATCATATGTTGTTCACATTACTAAACTTTTCTTCAAGGAAGTTGTTCGCCTTGATGGATTACCATTAACAATTGTTTCTAACTGACATGTGAAATTCACAAGCTACTTCTGGCGAACCTTATGGAAATTAATGAATACAAGGTTGAAGTTTTCTTCTCTTTCACCCTCAAACAAATGGTAAAAGAGGTAATCAATAGAAGTTTGGGTGATTTACTTCGTTGCCTGGTTGGAGATCATGTTACAACATGGGATCAAATTCTTCCTATGCCTGAGTTTGCATATAATAGTTCGGTGAATAGATCTACCGAGGGCAGCCCATACGGTATGCTTCCTAGAAAGCCAATTAATTTGGTTCCTTTACCATTGGAGGCAAGACCAAGTGCTGAAGTTGATGCTTTTAGCAAACACATAAAACATATACATGATGATGTCAAGCGAAAAATTGCTCTAAGCAATGAAAGATATACTACACATGCTGACTTGAAAAGGAAATTTGTTGAATTCCAAGAAAGTGATATGGTTATGGTTTGTATAAGGCCAAAACGATATCCAACAGGGGTTTATAAGAAACTTCATTCGAAGAATGTTGGATCCTATAAAGTTTTAAAGAACATCAGCACTAATGCTTACGTCCTTGAGCTACCAGCAGATATGGATACTAGCAATGTTTTCAACATTGAGGATCTCACTTTATATTTTGGACCTGAACATGTTATGGCAAGTAATGCACATAATGCTGGTTTGCCATCAATTCAAACAATGAAAGACGACTTTGAAGATGTAATCGATCATGAGATTGTGTCTGAAAAGGGACACACTTATCAAAAGTATCTTATCAAATCGAAGACACGACCCCTTTCTGAATGCACAAGGATTACTGATCATGAATTTCAATAGCTGAATAGAGATTTTTATGAAAAACTCCATGCTTTTAACTCGCCATGGATGAGTTTTTCTCACCCGAGGAGAGTTGGAGACAAGCGACAAACTCCATTAAAAGTCTGTAAGCGCAGAAATAAAGATTATAAAACTCCACTATTAATTTGGCATGTCTTGGAAGATGATAAACCTACTTGGGAAATGATATAAAGTTCATCAATTCCTAAGGGTTGAAGTCAAAAGTCAGCATTAAATGACCAACAATTCCAATATGATTTAATTTCCCATGCTTGAAAAATTGTAGCATATTTATGAGTCTTTTAAGTTTCCTATGTGTGAGTTTCTTAAGTTTCCTATGTATCTTTAAGAGTCTTTTGTGTTTTCAACGAGTCCATCTATTAGCATTTATGTTGCTTGAGTACTTTGTGAGTCCTAGTATGAATGTGTGTACTGTTGTAATGCTGGGACAGAGAAAATAGATATCAATATTTTGAGAGTTCTCTTTGGTTGTGTGATACAATCCCCCTATGGTGTGATGCCTAGGAACCCTTAGGTGTGATACCTAAGTTTTTACATTCCTTACCACTTTATTCCAGATTTCCATTCCTCAAACTGCCCAACACTCGATCTCCTCTTGTGCTACATCAATGAGCATAAGATCAGCACAAAGTGATTAATTAACAACAGCTTATGACTTACCAATCTTGTGTATGCCTTGTCAACTAAATCCCTTGATTGCCCCTGAATATACTGCTCCATTCGCGTCGCAAGGGTAGCAAACCTTCACAAAAATAACTAGTTATGCAGTGAGAACATAATTCAAAAAAGTCAAAATATCATATTTAGGACATATCCAAAGTCAATATATTTGTTTCATGGTAACATACTAGGAAATAGTCTTGTGACGGCAATATCATTGTGTAAATTTTATCACATTTTAAGAGATGAAATTGCAAAATCCATCAAGACTCGACCCATATGTTTAACTGAGAAAAGAAGAGAGAGAGAGAGAGAGGAACAAACCAGAGAATTTGGCCCCTTCAAGCTAAAACAGATTAGTTGCATAATTTTTACTCAAAATTTAAAAAAAAACACGGAGCCCTTGATTATCATCATCGTCATCATCAAAGTTGTACAAGTCCCAAATTCTTGAGGTCGTTTACATAGACCTAATAATATTGAAATCAATTAAATCATTGTCTTACAAATTAGTTTTAGTTTGTCTCTCTCTTACCCTTTGCACCTTCAACTCAGATTGATTCTACTTGATAATTCGTTGGCTGCTTTTGGTCATGTCTGCCCATCCAACCTATATTCTCTCATTTTTATTATCTATTCGAGACATCGGAGCTAAACCTAATTGCTCTTGAATAGTATTTTATCTTTCCTAATGTAGCCATACATCCATCTGGTAATATTGTCTCTTCTACATTAATCTTTTCGTGTGTTTATTTCTCAAATGTCAACACACTAACCATAAAATATGGCAGGTCCAACCATATTATATTATATATATATAGAGAGAGAGAGAGAGAGAGCTTAAGAGACACAACTGAGCTCATGACATCAATTGATTTCTTTTTGCAATTTGGCTATTTCCAAAGTCCCATTTCATTCTACTAAGAACCTATTATTAAGAGTGGATCCAATCTAATGCATATCTGACTCAAACTCGATACAACCCAAAAAAGTAAATTATTATGTTTCGATTACCTAGTCAAAAAATATAATATATTTAGACCACAGATCGGATATGGATATCTAATTCAAAATACCAATTAATCCAACTGACACAAGATTAATGAAAGATATAATTTACTCAAACTTTAGTTACACAAAGTATATTATCCATCCGCATAGCCACTAGGAGCAATTAACTCCATGAAAATTATACGCATAAACAGTGGATGGAATTTAAAGCTGTTGCATACCAAAATCACCCATTAGCCATCCAACCGACCCAAGTTAAATCAATCAACATGATTGATTTACACAAATATAATCAACCAAAACTAAAGCATACACATCAAAATCATATTAGAACATGATACCATACCAAATTCATATCTTCCCGGTAAAGGACCAAAATTACTTGAGATTTTAAACTCTAATACAAATAAATTTCGATTGCATGACTATCATGTTTATATGTTATTCATCTGCATTTGCTTCTTTGCTGAATCTTCATTCTGCTGTTTGGATTAAATTCAATCACTTTGCCGAGTGTCTACTATTTCTACTTCCTACTTTAACTTTTCCATTTTTAATCAGTTCATTGTATCTTAATCTGGAATATATTCCTTAGCATACATCTAAAAATTTTGGCAAATGCCAAAGGCTATTAGGATCTAAAAGCAAATAGGAAGACACTAGTGGGTTAGCATGCAATAAACTTCATGGACCTGCTTAAGTTATCTTTCTTTATTAATTTCACAATTACAATTTAAATATGTACCTTGGAATATAGGATAAAACTCCTATTTGCCTCACATTACGTTCATTTCTCTCAATTTGATGGCATGCTTCATCAACAAACTGCAAATTTAATGATTGCTTAAGAGAGTTAGAAACAAATGCTGAGTGGAAAGTATATGCCACAATATTTAATAAATAAACTGCCACCGCTTGTTACCCCAAGCGATTTGGCATCTAGACCTATATCCTTAATGTCAGGGATTGATCCGCATGAATGACCAAGAACAGCCATTTAATATCGAAGGTTAAGATATCTGGTATATATTTTTTATGTTGTTCGTTATCCTATGTTAAACATATGAAAGATGCATAAATTTTCACAGCATGGGCGAACACTGACCCTGCTAAATTGTGTTGATATTTTAGTCTGCAGGTCTTTTAGAAGCTCTCTTACAAATCCAGCAGCATCAGCTTTCTGTGCAGAAAGATACCGCTCCGTAATCCCATACATTGATATACAACGGAGAGGATCAATCCTGTAGGCCCAATCAACTACTGCATAGAAGTCTTCCTAGAAATAGAGTAACATATCTTGTTATTGATAATGAACGAGTCTATAGTTTTCTCAACTTAGCACAGTTATGTAACCTACAAATGAAAAATGCAAGTCAAAAGGATAATAAGGCAATTAGGAAAATAGAAACTCTTTTTTTTTTTTGCATTACAATCAAAAGGAGCTATGGGTACATCAATATGAAAATAATAATAATAATAATAATAAAAGACAATTGGAGAACAAGTGATCTTCTAATCAATCAAATACACTGATATGGCAGAAGTTAAGAAATATGATTGTATAAGATTGACGGCTAACATAAAAGACAAACTAAACTTTCTGACTATGAGAGTTTCAGAAGCTCTAAAACCATAAGATTATTTCAAATATCAAAAATCAATAATCAGGTTATCATAGTCATCAATCATCAATAACACACACAGAAACAACATCTATCTAGGTATTATGTTGACATGAAATTCCCCATGACTAAAGTCTACTAATGGCTACTGAATTATGAATATTAACATTATTCATAAGCACTAAACACTCATGGTTGGATGATAATGCTCTTTGTGAATAGCAAAGCTCGCACCATGTAGTAAAAAACTTATTCCTACTAAGTTTGAAAGGAGATCAACCTGGATTCCATCAAGTAAATCATGGAGAGCATCATTTAGTGCCCCTAACTCAGCAGTGTGATTACCTGTATATAAGTATATAACATCAAAAATATTGACGGACATATGCCAATGAATAATATTGATAACAGTTCTAGTGTTCTACTAAAAAAAAAATCAACAATGAGAGCCTTAAACATGGAAAAGGGAGAAAAAGGAAACAGAATACTCACTGCGTTTCACATCGTTTCCATCAGCATCCATCATGCTCAAATCATCGTCACTTTCACCATTTCCATCAGATTCCCTTTTCTTTCCATTAGGGGCACTAGGTGGAACAAGCACAGAAACTTCGAAACACATAAAATGTGCAAAAAAGGAACTCTACAGAAAAAGTGTATAGAAGGTAAACACTTTAGACAAACAGAAAGATAGTAGTTTATGATGCATCACCACAAAAGGTTCTACGACCTCATCCACGAGAAGAGGAATAAATATTGTAAGCATCTTGGAGTATGCTTCAGAAACAGTGGATGTATCTGAACTACTTGCTGTCTGATTGGAGCCTGTGGAAGCTTCAAGCCAAACAGTAGGATTCCTTGATGCCTTTGTACCCGCACGAAGTTCATTTGCAAACTCACGGGCCTGTGAAGTGTAAATGAAGAGGTATTATACATACACTTCTTATTTACACAAATCCCTGTAACAAACGGAGCATTAAAGGACTATGTAAGAGGGATCCTGCATCTGGGTTGCTTAGTTGTTATTTCTTTGATAGGATATTAGAAATTCAACACTCCACATTGTAGATATATGATGCCCAAACTATGAAATATCAAGTTTATAAACTGTAGAAAAGTATGACTTAGTTTCAATTATGCAACATGATATACCTACATAACTAGGTGTACGAATTACAAAATAGAGCAAACCTAATTTGATTCTCAAGAAAATATGAATTATCACATGTCAAACCATAGATATAGGTGCTTTCTTTCCTTAGCTTCAATGAAAAGGTCCCAATATCTATTTTCTCCACTCTATGTACTGCTAAAATAAGGAAGATAGTTTCCAAAAAAACATTAAAGAAATCCTCCTACCTCTCGTCGAAGAAGCAAATTAAGGGACTGACAGTATGCCTTCCTCAAAGGGACTAGGCAATTCTTGTCAAGATTCTGAAGCAACATAAGATAAAAAACATAAGATATATATACACAATCATTTCTGATTGAAACTAAAGTTCTTAGGATGCTTGAACCTTTAAGTGCTGCAGAAGTCGAGCATAAGTTCTACATTTGTATCTTAGATCAGCATGATCAGGCCTTTTCAGATGTCCACGCTACATGTTATGCAACAGAAGCTCAGTTGGCAAGTTTAACAAGAAAACAAAAAAAGAGAAGGTGCTATTATGATTATAAATGCAGAATGATAAACTCACATCCATACCTGCGAAAAATAACTCCTATCACTTATCATAAAATCCACTAAACTAGAGAAATAATTTCTCAGGAATTCTGATGCCCGCCGAACAAATGTATTCTTCAACTTTTCTAACTCTGTTCGTTTATCTTTAACCTGTAAAATAATACAATTTACTCTCCTACAGTATGAGTTCCCACTGACAGGCAGCACAATCATTATTTATGCTAGAATTAGGTAGAGAACACATACAGCTTGCATATCCACATAAGCTGGTTCCAAGTTTGGAACTTCAAGAGCATGAATTGCTCCAGTTAACCATTCACACGCTTCAACATTTTTGAGCATACGTGCTTCCTCAAATGATCCCGCAGTTAAAGATGCAGCAAACTGAAACAAATTCAGTTGATTTAAAATTAGCAGGAACGAAACAAACTGGCTCTTTAATGTTGGTTTGCCCAATATCCTATTTGCAAGCAAAATAGCAAAATGCAAATATGAGTAATATGAGTCTTTAAATAGTTTCATTTAATTCAGCAAATCTGAACTTTGTTGCAATAATAACCAGTTTTTCCTGGTGTTGAAGATAGCAGCAGCAACAAAGGCAGTTAACATAATATTTACAGGTGACCTGTAAATGATCTTGATTGATTTAGAACGAAAACACTAGCATAGAGTTGCCAAAGAAACTAGATAGACTTAGTTCCTGAAGGTATTTCAACTAGATATACATATTTTTCATTGTATTTAAGAATGAACCTACCTAGTTACAACCACAACTAGGATGACTGAGCAGAGAAAACAATTACTAAGTAGAGTTCTTTTAAACTTAGAAGAACTGATATACAGTATCTATTGTTGAGGCAATCTATGGTCCGTGGGACCATATGTTTTGATGTTTGGGCAAAGGTTTAAGTTAGGTTCACCCTTGTATTTGATATGTGTATATGAGTGTGCAGGTTCTGCAGGATACACATAGACTCAGCTTGATGGCTTCGGGTCCGGTGAAGGATGGTGCGTCCGAGAGACTGTGGACAAGGCAAGAACGATGAGCCAAGGAAAGAGCACTTCGAGGCATACGCGAAGGATGACATGTGGAGACGAGCCGCGAGCTTGTATGCATCCGAGGGACGAGAGCCAAAGTCGAAGAATGCTTGAAGGCAATAGGTAGAGGCTGCAAGAAGAGTCAAGTGAGTTGTGAGGGTCCGAGTGTTGAGTGAACTGTACTCGGGATGGGAAACCCTAGGTTTAGGGTTTGATCAGTCGACTGATGTGAGATCAGTCGACTGGTAGAGGTCACAGAAAGATCAATCGACTGATCTTCTAGGGTTTGATCAGTCAACTGATATGAGGGTCCGAGTCAAGTGAGTTATGAGGGTCCGAGTGCTGAGTGAACTGTACTCGGGATGGGAAACCCTAGGTTTAGGGTTTGATCAGTCGACTGATGTGAGATCAGTCAACTGGTA
The DNA here is from genome assembly GCA_024364735.1 of Boesenbergia rotunda. Lineage (NCBI taxonomy): Eukaryota > Viridiplantae > Streptophyta > Magnoliopsida > Zingiberales > Zingiberaceae > Boesenbergia > Boesenbergia rotunda. Next base: position 190,442 of record JAGFNQ010001447.1, on the reverse strand, counting down.
GATGTCACAGAAAGATCAGTCGACTGGTGTCAGCTGGAATTCGAACGTTGCGTTGTAACGTTCGAATTCGGGTGGAGCAATCGACTGGTAACGGCTAGTTCAGTCACGAGCTCTATTTAAGGAGCTCAGTTTGGCTGGTTAGGGTTGACAAATTGTCTTGGTTAGAGGCCAATTAGTAGTCTTGGTGCTCAGGTGTGCTTGCGAGGTTGTGGCGAGGTTTCTCCACCCACAAGGAGCGACACGAGCTAGCCGGAGGCTTTCCGGGGACTTATACACCGACGAATCGGGATCGTCCACCTTACGGACTGTCGTGGAGTAGGAGCTTTATCTCCGAACCATGTTAAAGGTTTGATATTAGCGTTTGTTCTTTGTTAGTTTAGTTTAATTGAATTTCCGCATTGCGCAACTAACAAGTGTAGGAGCAAACCGAGAAAGATTGAGAGTGATCGGCTATTCACCCCCCTCTAGCCGTACGATCAAAGTCCCAACAAGTGGTATCAAAGCGAAGGTCGCTCTTGTTGGACTAACCGCCAACGGAGCAAAAAGCTAGAGGAAAATGAAGCTTGAAAAAAGGATGGGGGACGACATCACCATTCCACCTCCATACGATCGCGACAACTTCGACTATTGGAGGTTGCGGGTGAAGACATGGTTCGACATGGATTGGGACATAATGATCGCACTCGAAGAACCATTCGAAGCCCCAAAAGACAAGAATGGGAAGAAGCTCCAACCACGCTATTGGAACAAGGAGCAACAATCACAATCAAAGGCAAATGAGAAAGTAATCTCAATTTTAATTAGTATTTTGCTTAATGATGTGATGAGTGGTGTAGGAGAATACAAGAATGCTCATGAGCTATGGAGTAAGATGATAGCTCTTCGTGAGAAGCCTACACAAGAAGAAGAGCCTAAGGAGATGGCTTAATGGTCTAAGAAGAGGAGAAGGACCAATCGGATGAGGAGAGAAGCTCAACTTTCGAGAAGGAGTAGAAAGAAGAAGAAGTGTCATCCATCTCCTCAAGTGAAGTAGCCCAAGAAGAAGAGGATGAGTCATCCACCTCATCAAAGGTTGAAGAAGAAGTCAACCTACCAAACACCTCCACCAAAGCAAAATCAGAAAACCACATTATTTGCTTTGGGTGCAATAAGAAGGGACACTACAAGAACAAGTGTCCATTGGGTAAGAAAAAAGAGGTAAATCCTAAATCCATTTCCATTCCTTTAGATTCTAATATGGGTTGTAGGAAAAAAAAGGAGAAAAAGCACATTCGATGCTTCACATGTGGTGAGTAAGGACACTACCACACCAAATGCTCAAGGAAGGGAGAATTCAAGAAGTTGGAGCATTTGAGGAAATGGGAGAAGAAGGAAAAGAAGAAAAACTCACATCAAGGGGGAGCTACAAGGGGAGGTAATCCTAATTTGATATGTAATTCGAATTTAAACTCCTCCATGCATGCTAGGAATAATGTAAATTATTTACCCATGCAAAATTTTGATTTTAAATATCATGATAGGAGTAGGGTTAATAATGTAGATCATAACCTAGGAAAATTATGCATCATGATAATACTATTAGACCTAAGGATCAAGGCATTAATCCCAAGAAGGGGAGACACATGCCTAAAAAGATGGGTAGATCTAGGAATGTCCATGGTGGACATGTCGACTCTGGGTTCAAGAACCTAGAAAGGGAAAATCAAACTTTGAGGGCAAAGCTTGAGAAATTGGAGAAAACCCTAGTTAGATTCACTATTGGATCTAAAGTGTTAGGATAAATTGTTAGGGAGCCAAAAACCCAATAATGATAGATCGGTTTGGGATACCGGTCTAAGTCCTCCAATGCTAAAGAAAAGTCATATGCAAGAGTGTCATATGCAAAGAGAAGCCCAAGAATGGCAAGGGAGTATCATTTAAGGGCAAGAAACATTAACCAAGGACAAGGTGTCCAAAGTTAAAGGGAAGAAGAACTTAACCAAGGACAAGGTGTCCAAGATTAAGAAAGTTAGGTTTGTAGGCCAAGAGTCATCGAAGGTACACCGGTGTGGCCTTGTAATTGTGGATAAGTCACTTAGGGAGGTGGCTAAGGCTAAGAGCTCAAGGGGGAGCTCTAAAAGCTAAGTTGGGACTCATGGCAATGGATCTCAGGTGATTTCTACTTGGGAGTCTAGATAGGCCATGAAATGTGCTAAAGGATTTGGAGACGAATTTGAGTTTCAATCTTTAGGTTTTGGCATATTGGGATTGTGTTTCATGCATAGAAATATGACATTGGGGTCATATTGCATGAAAATTGATTTTTGGTGTATAGATGTCATATAAACCAATGCTAGGGATGCATTGTGGGTTAGTATAGGCAGATACATCAAGAGAAAGCCAAAATTAAGACTTTAGGTCAAGGTTCAATTGAACCATTTAGTTAGTTTTGGATTTTGTGTCAATCTTGGGATCCGAAATATATACATTTTTAAATATATTTTTTCCAAGTAGACACGGGTACCACAAACCTCTCCATAAAATTTAAAAATTTTGGAGATTTGTAGAATTTCTGGTGCATTTCTGAAATTGGGTCATAAATACAGAAATAGGCTGATATTAGGGTATCAGTTGACTGGTGCAGAGGTCAGTCGACTGATGATTCTTGAGTTGCTTTTCGATAGGGACCAATCGACTGATAACTGTCTCAGTCGACTGATATGTGCTGAAATTATTTTCAGCAAAGTCGAAAAGTATCCTAATGATGTCAAACATGTGTATAATCTTATGGGGGTTATTACACAATGTTTATGGTCATTAGAGGTTAAAGAATCCAATAATTGGGATATTGTTGGAGTTCTTTTTGATGTATGGCAAAGGGAGAGAAGTGTTAGGTTTAAGTGGGAAACCAAACACGCCTTTACAAGAAATCCTAGGTCAAGAGAGAGCTTAGGTAAAGGGAGAGCATTGTTGCTCATTTATTGGCGAAGGGGGAACCTTGTGTTAAGTTCTTAAAAAGTCTTTGTAAGTTGAATGTAGGGGGGAGCCTTGGAGATGTTCTTAAAAAGCCCACTTGGTAAAAATTCTAACTCATTGAGGAATTTAGGTATGGGGGATGCTTTGTGATAGGATCCGTGCATGTTTGCAATGCATTGGCGATGTAAGTCCAAGGTGTAGCCTTGGCAACGCAAGTCCATTTGGTGTTTAGCATTTGTACTTGCTATTTGTTTTCTCTAACTTAAACGTATTGTCAAACATCAAAAAGGGGAAGATTGTTGAGACAATCTATAGTCCATGGGACTATGTGTTTTAATGTTTGGGTAAAAGGTTAAGATAGGTTCGCCCTTGTATTTGATATGTGTATATGAGTGTGCAGGTTTTGTAGGATACACAAAGACTCAGCTTGATGGCTTCGGGTCCGGTGAAGATGGTGCGTCCGAGAGACCGTGGACAAGGCAAGAACGATGAGCCAAGGAAAACGCACTTCGAGGCATACGCAAAGGATGATATATGGAGACTAGTCGCCAGCTTGTATGCATCCGAGGGACGAGAGCCAAAGTCGAAGAATGCTTGAAGGCAACAGGTCGAGGCTGCAAAAGAGTCAAGTCTCGAGGTCGCAAGAAGAGTCATGAGGGTCCGAGTGCTGAATGAACTGTACTCGGGATGGGAAACCCTAGATTTAGGATTTGGTCAGTCGACTGATGTGGGATCAATCGACTGGTAGAGGTCACAGAAAGATCAATCGACTGATCTTCTGTGCAGTCGACTGTTGTCGGCTGAAATTCGAACATTGGACTGTAATATTCGAATTCGGGTGAAGCAGTCGACTAGTGTTAGCACCAGTCGATTGGTAACGACTAGTTCAGCCACAAGCTCTATTTAAGGGAGCTCGGTTTGGCTAGCTAGGATTGACGAAATTGGTCTTGGTTAGAGGTCAATTAGTAGTCTTAGTTGTGGCAAGGTTTCTCCACCCACAATGAGCGACACGAGCTAGCCGAAGGCTTTCCGGGACTCATCCACCGACGGATCGGGATCGTCCATCTTACGGACTGTCGTGGAGTAGGAGCTTTATCTTCGAACCATGTTAAAGGTTTGGTGCTAGCGTTTGTTCTTTGTTAATTTAGTTTAATTGTATTTTTGCATTGCGCAACTAACAAGTGTAGGAGCAAACTGAGAAAAATTGAGGGTGATCGGCTATTCACCCTCCTCTAGCCGTACGATCAAAGTGCCAACATCTATGTTGCAATTAAGTATAGCTAACACATGCACACAAGAAGTTCATAAATGCCGGGGGGATTACAGGAAATGCTATTCAAAAACCTAAAACACAAAGAACATCAAGCATTTCTATGCACTTGTTTCTTGCAAAGTCAGTCATATCTTCAGATCAAAATGCATTGAAATAGGGAAACACATTTGTTAAAAGTCAATGGTGCTAGAATGTGTACTTTGAGCAAGGATCCTAGTAAAGATACAAAGACAAAACCTTGCACTAAAAACGAACAACTCTGTGCAGCTTCTGAAACTAGTGAGCCTCCTAGGAAACTTAAAATATGTTCTTTGTCAAGGAATACTTTTAGTTTGGTTACAGTTTGTTAAATCCGACACTTTTATTCACACCGGAAAATTTTTCAGAAATAAGAAATAGGGTTTACCGATCCCGGAAGAGTTTTGGGGGTTAGGTTACCCTAAATCTTAAGTTTGATGGGCTAAATGGCTTAAACCCCAAAATCAAGGGCCTGGAAGCAATAGAGCAGAATTTAGAGGGGTTATGTGCTAAAAAACCGAAACTTTGGGACTCATATGGGTTTAGATGAATTAGAGGGGCTTAAATGCTAAACTCACCTTCATTAAGCTTTTTCCCTCATCTCTTCGCCCGATCACGCAACCAAACCCGATCCCCTTCTTCCCTGATTCAGATCATGCGTGCCTTACCTCCTCCCGATCGCGGAGCGATTGCAACCTGCCGAAGCCAGCGATCGACGACCTCACCGCCTCGAGGCTAGGTGGCTCTTTGCCCTTCTTCCCTGGCGCAAGGTAGCCGAAGTTTTTCCTTTGAGTTTGAGAGGTCTCGTTGGGCTGGGATATGGCGCACGAGCTTTTGAGGTTTTACAGCGCAACTGGAGAAAGGGTGCTAGGGCAAATCCGCAACCCCGAGAAGGTATGGTGACTATTGAACCTGAACGTGCTATTGTGAGTGGTTTCAATGTGGGATTGATTTCTTCTTCGCCAGGGTCTAACCGGCATCCAAACTGCAACTTGCAGTGGAAGGCGATCTGGAGGAGAACCCCACCTGTTCACGGTCTGATCTGCCAGAGTTGAGCAACAGAGTTCCGAACTTCCATTAGAGGTAAGAGCTCTGTTCGGTTTTGATCTGTTGCGGTACAGAATGTTAGAAATCTAGGTTTCGAATACTGTCCTTTGTGTTTTCCCGTTCCTTGTGATGGATCAGTAAATTGGAGTTTGATTTGAATTATGTAGCAATTTGCCCTCTTTGGATTTCGCTGCAATTGGCTTGGGATCGCTTGGGAATTTGAGTTCCTGGGGTTGGAATACTTTGTTCTAAGCAGCTGAGGAGGGATCGAACTTAAGGTGAGCTCCTGATCAGATTCAAAATCCATGTTCAGTCTAAATAGAATTCAGGTTCTGTTTGATCTGTTGGAACATGGAGGTGGATTAATGTCATTCTATTTTGCGTTTAATTTGCTATTTGGGTTGGATCTAGCATGCGTGAGCTACTAGGGTGATTGGATTAGGAATGGCAGTGGAAAGGGATAGCTGTGGTTTTGAATTATTGGAATTGATCTAATGTGTCTTAATGATGAATTGTGTGGTTAAGTGGTTACGTGTGCTACTCTAGATCTTGGAAGTTGATCATGTCTTGGATGAGCTTTAAGGTTGTGTCTCGAGGTGGATCAGTAGAGGGAATGGTGTGTTTTGTGGGACTTTATCCTGGGTTAGGTTAGGATTAAACCTAATCATAATTACTTGGAGTGATTAAGAACCTATTATCTAATTAAATGTAATGAAATGGAAAAGATGATTAGGTTAACTCTAAGACGGTTTAGGGATTTGTTTAGCTACTTAATAGTTGTAATGATAGCTAATTAAATATATCCTTAATACAGGGGCTTGATTGGATTATTGGCGGGTAGTTCTTTTCTCATTTGATACGGACTTCACTTACTTGGAGGTGGGTACTTCTTGCTTGTATCAGTAGTTTCACTTTATCTTCTATGCATGGCTAGTTGTTATTTATGCAATAGGCCTTTATTGACCTTTATCTGCTACCGTTTTGCTATCCTGCTTGATACTTATGCTTAACCTTGGATATGATCTAAATTTCCTTTCTATACAATCTCGTGTTTTGTTATCTGATTCTGTATAGTATTGGTATAGGCATGAGTATGTAGATATAGCATAGGTCACCATTGTGTGGTTGTATTGATTGATTCTAGTCATACTTGCACGTGTGTCTGGATATAGGATGATTGGGTTATGATACATGCTTACGACTTTTGCATGGTAGGTTGTGTTATGTGTCGATGACCTGGTAGGGGTTGCATGTGTTAGAGTCATGCACTATACGTCTATACCTGCACTGTTGCATGACGGCGATCTACGACTCCCTTGTGGTTGAGCCTATCGTCTACCGGCACATGATATGCACACACGGTCACTCATGGGTTAGTGGATACCGCTGGGTGTGTGCATTTGCTCTGTACTGCTCCGCTCGACCGCTCATGGGTAGTGGTTTCAGAGCGTGGTAACAGGCAGGGATCCCTTCTCTTCCCATAGACCAGAGAAGATGAGAGAGATATCTCCCCCATATATACATGGGGCGGAGTGTTTACTCCATCAGCATCCTATTCACTCGGTCACTCAGGAGCAGTGATGGCAGAGTGCGGACAGTGTCACAGCTCTACCCACTCGGCCGACACATTATCGCATGTCTCGGTGGCTTGACTGGTGTTAGAGGGTGACCATGGCATTGCATCATGTGCATATAATGCATTTGTACATTTGATTGTGTTTGCTGCATTTATTTGCTGCACTTGTTTGACATGCACATACAAGATATACTTGTGTGGTTTGATGACCCTGCACTTGCTCGTATAGTACGAGTCCTATTATGATCATGATAAACTGATTTCTGGTATGTACAGTCTTTTATTATTTCAGTTATGCATACTTCTGATACTATTGTTGAGACTGTATCCTATTGTATCTGTATAGCTTGTTTAGTTACTTTTCTGTCATGCATATCTTTCTATATACCCGCGGAGTCCATTTAGACTCACCACCTGTCACAATGGTTTTGTTTTCAGGTTGATAGCTCGCCGGAGGAGCCCAGTTGCCGGTCTTGGTCCCTACGACTCCGCTGTTGGGTGTTTCCGCTGGTTTTGTTTTCGTTTATAGCATTCTTTATGCGTTGTATTCATTTTCATATATCGTGGATTTGTATTCGCGATCCATTTGTACGGTACTATATTTTTTAGTCCTTTGTTGGATTTTGCGATGTGATTTTGCTGCGTGCCTGCTCCGAGGGCAGCTCAGGTGAGTTTTATGTTTCCAGTATTGTTGTGTTTCTTTTCCATATGTTATATATATATGTTTTGTGGCCTGAGGCCAATTATTCAACTGCGTGTGTTTGTATGTATGTGTAAATTGTCCGTCGAACAGGGGAGATGTTGTCCGATTTTATATTGGATCAGCAGCTCCATTAGTCTCGGGGCATGACACAGTTGCCCTAAATAGAGCTGAATGGAGTGAAAATATTATTGCAAATATCTATATCTAGATCTATCCCTCTCTCTCTCTACATAGCTTGTGATTATGGTTGTTGATAGATTTAAACACATACTTTTCAGTTTTCACTAATGCATACATAATAGTATAACTTTGAGAATAGCTTAAATAATTGCAAAATTTAAGGTACTGAATTCATTTAAATTCATAATATTAAATTACCATTTACAATTGTTTCCTGTTGTAAAGATATAAAGATAGAGAATTAAGACAAACCTCAGAAGGGATACGCAAGCGTTCAAGGAGCTTATCTAGCTCCTCAATTAGTGCTTCACTACACACAGACTGCATCTCCAGTTTGTTATTCCGCAATTCAATCTGTAGAATAAGTTCAATAAATAAAGTAATGCTAGAATCAGGAGTCGAGATAAAAGATATTTGCTAGAATCAGTGAACATAGATGAACAGACAATAGAAAACAATGTTGCACATCCATCCATTATCGAACAAGCAGTTAAAACATTGTGTGCAGTATGAGAGGATTCAAAGCATAAATCTGAGATAATAAGTTGTAACAAACAAACCTTTATGTTTTAAAACAAAGACTCGTACATTATGTTGAATTCCCAAAAAAAAAAAAACTTAAAACAATCTGAATAAAGCTTTTTTAAAACCCATGCAATATATAGTAACAAATATTATGACACGCCACAAGTTATCACATTTCAAGCTACCCTTATATACCTCTCCTTGTTTCACTCAACGATCATAGAAAGAGGCCTAGAGTTGGAGAAGCAATATTGACTTGAACAATATACACACGAGTCTAGTTCTTCTTAGAGTATGATTATAAGCAATAGGTAATACATAGAGTAGGAAAACATATTACTGATATATCCATTATATAGTAGGAAAAATTGACATCATTATGAGATATTACCGATGCAATATCCTCCCGCATATGCCTGAGCTTAACATTGAAAATTCGCAACCATTCATCAATATCATCGACACATAGTGTAGCTGCTTCTAATCCCTGCAATACCTGGAGGCATATAGTTTCATGTGTTAGTTCACAAAATTCCATAAATATTCAGAACTCTAGGGTCTAAAATTTTTGCAAAAACCAAAGTTGGAAAACAGCTAAGACAAAGTTAGAAAACTAATGTATACCGCCATCACATTATTGTCATCAAGGATACAACAATATCGATCCAGAAGAGTACGTGATTACCTCCTGAATCAGTGGTTCACTTTCCAGTAGAGCATAGACATTTGTTGCTTCGAGAGCAAGAAGTTCCCGCTTCATCCTCTCAGAAAAAGCCTCTGCTTCACCAATGCCCATAACATACCTGCATTAGTAGATGCAATTGAATACAATCGATGAATCATAAAAACTAGCTACAAATATATGTAAATAAAATTAGCAAATAACCAGTAAATAAGAGATGAATATATATCAATCTGACTGACGAGGCTATGTAGTTGAAAAAACAAGCTTGACAAAATGATTTACATTTAAGATACATCTAATTTTATCAACCAACAAAACTAATTAATTATGAGAACGGCTATCAAAAGAACGAGGCCAAAAATCAGTTAGCTTAAAATCTCATCAGAATGCAAAAAAATAACATTGAATGCTTAAAGAAAATGAACGATAAGACATACGCGCCAAGAAGAGCTTCCATATCTTCCTCTTCAGCTTGTGAAACAAGGTCTTTTTCAACAGTAACCTTCATGTCATTTTGTTCCATAACATATGTAGCTGGTCCATCTTGTGTGTTCACTTGCTTAGTAACTGATGGTGTATTTTCCTGGGTAAAACACATGAAGTAACATGACTGACTCCTTCACATGGGCTTCAAATCAATCATCAGAAAGAATAAGAAGACATAAAGGATATTCTCTAAAAGAATCCCACGTCAAAAAATAAATACCACACAACATCCAAACATCTGGATCAAAAGAATAAACACACAAATAGATCACCTAGGCATCTCTTATTTTGTACAACAATCATCCTCAGCCAAAGAAGTTAGTTTTCAATTTTAATTTGGCTTAGATTAGACTTATAATGGAAGAATATTTACGAAATTAGATCACAACTGAAAATTAAATTCACAACTACCTCTATATTACCCTGTTGTAATTTGTAGCTGTGTTAATCTGTTATATAGAAACATGTTCAAACCACTTAAGCCATCTAGAAGTTTCCATTAGTTCACCTAAGCCACATGATTGCTAGATTCCTTTCATAAATATACTAAGTGATGAATCAGAGGGATAGGGGTGGATAGGTTTAACTTGTTGAATCTATAATTCAACAAAATGTTCTTGATAGCAAACAAGGATGAAAAAATCAGATAAGATATCTAGTTATAGGATAATTTGTCAAAGATTGAACAAAAAGACAGAAGTAATTTGATTCAGTTTGCACCTTAGCCCAGAGAGCAAGCTCCACTATATCTATCCCGATTAGCTTAGGAAGACGCTGGAACATCTCCTTGCACATGTTCAAAATGCAAAGGAGAAGTTGATTCCTATGAATGAATCAAAAATCAAGCGAATTTCAGATGTCATATGACCATTCGAGCCATTTCTTCTTTCAGATGAATAACATACATGCAAGTTTGAAAGAGATTATATAGAGAAGTTGTGTAGTGTTTAGCATCTTCAACAATTACCTCTCATCAATGTTACGCATAGTCCATTGTGGAGGAGCAACACTCTGGCTCCTAAGATTATCAAAGCCCTGCAAGGTTGATTCACTTGTCTAAGTAGAATACTTCAAAAAAATTCCTGTGACCTTGTAATAAATTCCGTCATAGATGTAGAGTATAAGAAACAAACAAACAGGTAGTGGAAGCTAGAGAATTACCAGAATAAATGTACATCCAGTAGAATCATTTGAGATAACCTCCACCTTTGCAAGATGCTTCAGCTTGTAAAGTTTAGCAGGCTACATGCAAAAAATAAATTCTGTAAATTAGTGCTGTACGATACATTGTAGTTGCTGCTCTTACTGGTAGCAGTTAAGGAATTAGTATTTGTTAGCAGTTCGTGAGTGGTGCAGTCAGTATGTAGTTCAGGATAGTTGACATTTCTGTCGTCAGTGGCAATAGCAGCATTGTAGTTGGTGTTCTTACTCATTCCTTTGCTTTCCTATTGATTCCAGTTTAATTAAACAACATAAAAGGCTAATGTGAAAGACCTTTTGGATTTGATAATAGCAAGTCCATACCAGGTTTAGGAGCTCATGAAATGCAGCAAAGTCAGGATAAACAAGACATGTTATATCACAAGTAGTTCCCATCATAAAAAAACAACAATACTAAAACCCATGCGAGATACAGAAGACAAGCTATTCTCTTTTGGTAATTATGTTGATCAGGGGAGGTTAAAATTCAATAAGTTTGCATCATATTCTATTGACAAATGACTCTTATAACCTTCAATAGGAAGTTGGCTGACTTATGGGACCTTCAAAGTTTTGGCTATATTAAAGTCAGATTCCCCTCAAGTTTGGCCTCCTCCCCAGCGGAGAAGATAGAATAAGTGAAAAAAGGATTCTTTCCCCCAAAACCCCCTGGGGGGATTATTGTATTTCTTTCATAAAACATTCACATTTTCCTCAGGTTATATTTCAACTACCTTTCACGTCCTTTGGTTAAAGATAAGCTACCTTTCTGTTTTTGCAGAAGGAATACCCTATTATTCCTTTCCTTCATTGCACTATGAAATTCAGTCAATACCCTTCTCCATCCTTGGGCCCAAAAAGAGTGAATAGATTTTAGTTCCCTCACACCTCAGAAACAAATAGTACATGTATCAAACTTCTAATAGAAAGAGGTTATACACAAGAGTTCAAAATTTTGAAGTCTTTAAAATGAAAACTAGTTACTCAGTTGATATTTTCTTCTCTTCCTTTTTCTCATCTGTCCACCTACAAAAAGATCTTGCCATCTATGTCAACACCATAGTAACTTATTTTAGCCTACAAATGATATCAGTTTCTCTTGATCTTTAAGTTGCCTAATCTAAAAAATCTGAATTCCGTGAGTTGGGACTCTAAACAAATACTAAAAGTGCCACATCTTTCCGCACTCCATAATTGTCCAGCTTCTGCTGATGGTAAATTAGGAGGAAACCACAACTTGGATGAACAAAAAACAAAAATGGACAATGACAATTCTAAAAGTCACCTCAAGAACTCCCCCGGAAGAATATTTCAGGACTCGAAGGAAAGCTTTTGTTTTTTCACCTTTGGGTGACTGTTTAGCTGCATAAAACAGGTACCAGTTATAACATCATCAGAAAGGTTGTAAAGATCTATAATAGCAAAATTTATGTTTGTAAGCACATATTTAGGTGATTGAGAGAAAAATAAAAAATCATTAAAATCAGATATGAATTGATAGATTCATTAAATAAATTGATACATCATCAAATGATGTAGTTTAACAAGCTTTCTTCCATTTTTTTTACTAATTATTTTGACCAGAAGTTTTGAAATTAAATTGCAGAGGTATTTCTATTTTATTTTCTAATACTCCTCTTTGTTTGATTTTATTCTTGCTTGAGGCACCGCTCAACACGATCATGTCAATCCTAAACATTCATCTTGGTTCATCAAGAGCAGACAACACAACCATTGGAGAGCACAAAAAGAGAGAAGACATAGTGGTTCACCTAGAAGTAGGGGGGTGAAAATCAATCAGTTTATCCTTAAAATTTGGACAGCAAAAATCACTTAGTTTATCTCTAGATATCTCAGTCTCATAAGTTATTTTTATTCTTAAATTTATCCATAGAATTTGGACAGCTAAGATCATTTAGTTTATCATTGGATATCTCAACTCATAAGTTACTTTTGTTCTTAAACATGTATATCCTTTCAAGTTTCTCTTAGTGGTATGTCGTCATTTCCAGAAACTTCCTCTTCAGAGTAATTGAGCTTCAGAAACATTTGAACTCCGACAAACCCACTGTTTTTATACTAACAGGTGGGTACATTGGATGGCCCAACCAGATCTTAATTCGCCCAGTTGAACTGGGCCAAAATATAATCAATCAAACAATCGTCTACTAATTGAACTGTACCAGTTAGGCTTCCAGTTCCCAGATGAACAGGGAAGTCCATTCAATCTGGTTTTCAAAACACTGATCTACGCTTTATGAAACCACTTGGAACCAAATAAGCACAGACAACTTGTTTTTGATTTAATTGCTAACCAAGCAGTACAAATCATTCTATAAACAAAATAAATATGAATACACCAAACTTCAACTAGATTTACTATTTATTCTTTACCAACAATGACTTAGGTGGCTCACTTTGCTCCAAGCAAGACGCTAACTTTCTTAGGATATAGTTCGCCAGTTGGAACACATTAGCGCCATTCCAAGCACAATCAGTTCTTCAATTATGCAAGTTCATAACCATGACCTGATTGTACGCAACCTTAGTCAATATACACAGGTCCGTAGTCAACGAGGCAAATTTAACCAATAACCTGAACTTTCTCAAAACATAAGGGAGAATAATAAAATCTCTAGATCAAAGTCATTAACGCCTGAGATTACTTTTCAAACTGTTATACCGACTAATCAACGTGACAGGATGGTATCTGATCACGGATCAAGGCTGCTGTTTGAGAATGTAGCCTGCTGGCGACCGATTCCAAATATTCCAAAAGTACCAAGATCAGATCCCGATAAAAGCAACAGGAAACAAAAGGGGCATCGAACCACAGTGCCGCCGGGCCAGGTTCCACGTCCAGAAACAGTAAAACAAGTGGCTTGGCAAAGAAGGAAGAAAAAGTAGGGGAGGAGACGGTAGATATTACTGGTAAGCACGAGAACTCGAGGGGAAGCCATGCGGCCAAGCTTCTCCAAGATGCCCCGGCCCTTGGCAACGCGGATCGCGAGCACGATGTCTCCGGCGCTTCCACCGGCACCGATGGCAGCCGCGCAGGCGCGCCGGAGCTCCGGGTCTTCGGCGTTCGTCCTCGCCATAGCCAGCTGCACTTCGCCTGCAATCGGCAGGGTATGCAAAAAGAGGCAGAGAGAGGAAGGGGAAGAAGAATGGTATACTTGGTGGGGAACCGAAGGACTAAGGAGTTAACTTGTGACGTGGGCGTAGGCCGCCCGATCCGTTGGCGTGTGATATCATAAAACACGGACGGATGTCTTAACTGCGGGCGTATCGGATTCGGATCATCTACTAACCCGCGTCCATCATTCGCTTGCACACATTTTGACGTGCTCATTGGCGGTCAAAATAAACAATAAAAGTTAAAAAAAAACAAATAAATAATAACCCAGTTTCAAAATATGTCATATGATAAAATAAAAGACATAAATAGAAGAAGGTAAATGAAACTATGCTAAAATTAGAATAATAAAGAAAAATAGAAGAAAGTAATGCAAATTATTCTTCACAAATTTAAACAACAGTGATTATATTTTTGATTTTTTTTGACAATTTATTATCTACCAAAGTGTTTCAGTAAATTAAAATCAAACTAATTTTGTGACTTAAAATACCAAAAATACTTATTCACGACTTAACAAAATTAATTCTTTTTTATATTTCAATTTTGTGACTTATCCAATTTGTGCTCCTCCGATTTTATTTCTGATGTAATTTGTATAACTTGATAAATAAGAGAGGCTCAACTCAACTGTTGACTAAACTATATAGACTATTTTCAGGCTGCACTTGAACTATTAATAAATGAGAGGTGTTAAGAATTCAATGAAGCAAGCAATAAGTCATGCCCATTGGCAGACAGATTGTTCTTATAACTTAGATAAATAAACAAGGTAGAAGAATTAGCAGCTAAGAATTCAAGAATTGACACTTTACATAACCATGCTCTTGCCACACTCAAGCATAAAAGAACATTCGTCTCTAGAAGTGAATGAAAATATGTCAAACTGCTCATCTTCAAGCAGAGCAGAGAGGAATGGAATGAGCCTTCCAACTGTTGCTGACTACCATCGGCTTGCTTCATTCTCTGCAGAAGTGAATGATTTCAAAGCTTGGAGACAAGCAGAATGTTACTTTACTTGCTCACTTGAAGCATCTTCATGGGTTCCACTTGAGCAATTTATGGCGATTCTGATAGAAAGAATCCAAATAATTTAAGGCCAAAGTTGGATCATTGGGAGGGTAACTATTATTCTTATTCCCCAACTAATCTATTGTGCAAGTATTTGATACAACTTACTCTCCTAACGACATCTCAAAATCATTCCGCATACTCCATAACCTGTTCTCCTCTTGGATTGCTGAGAACATGGAATCACATGATGTGTAGCGCACAGAACTGATGCCTAGACGCAGATAGATAGTCATTATAGTACACATATCTGCCATTACACTTGACTGATGCTCATCAGTCTTCACTGTGGCGCTTGTAAGCTGAGTTCAAGAAGAAGATTCAAGGAAATTTGTTTAACTTTTAAGAAAGAATAATGACAATAACAAAAACAAATAGTAGAGCAAAAAAGATTTGGCAGTAGTCAATTATCATCTCATCTTCGTCTAATTACTCTTTCAGTGTTCAATTTGAGATGAAATTTTCATATTAAGAAACTTGGAGAGTCAAGCAGAATCCTTATTAACTTCAAGCAGAATAAAAGCTAAGGAAAAAAGGAAAAGGTAGGACAAATCAGCAGACATCAATGGCAACAAATTACTGGTTGAGTAGATGAAGGGAAAAACAGCAAGAATATGCCAACAAATGTATGTTTCTAAGAATTACAAGCATAAAACCATAAAAAGAGTGAACATGAAATCTCTTGCTGGCAAAAACAAATCATGACAACGTATCCATAATCATCACTTTAATCCAAAGCACATTACTGTTCTAATCAATTCTTTTCAAAAGAAGGATTCTCAGGCATTTAAGAAAACAAATTCCTAATGCTTCAATAACAAAGACTAAAACGAACAGATGAACTTAGCAATGGTATTTAGCAAACATAAGAAAAGAGCTAGGAATAATTCCTATCCAATCCTCTTTTAACCATTAGCCATTAGTGCTATGATGGAGCATATGTTCTCTCAATATGAATAATATTAATGGATTTTCTTTTGATCAAAATGATACAAGATGTGCACACTTAAGATAAATATGCATCTCTGTAGGTTCCAACGTTATCTATATTATAATGTATTATTTTCCAGATGACAACTTCAAGCTTAAAAAAAACCTAGTATCTATGAATATTGCATCCTTATCCCCAGCCCTATACAGTCTTTTCCGCTATATGCAATTTTCAGCAGCTGCTTCATTATCAACCATCAGATCTTTAGCTATCTACAAGGAAAATACATACTTGTGTTTGAAAAAATTGGATTTTGCAGTATGAATGCTTGTTTTTGATGTTTGTAAGTGTAGCAAACATGAGAAGATGGATCCTAAATAACTGTTTGACGAGGAACCTACCAATTTGATGTCCCCTGGTACTGTCTCAAATACCGAATTAAGCACACTCTCATCACCTAGAATATGTTCCTGCTATTCTCCAACAGACCCAACTGCACGCAAACTTGATTACACTCCATGATCAAGAATATATTCCAAGAACTTCTTCTTCAAGCCATACCATCTTTTTCTGATTTATATAAGTCTCTAAACCTACTTCTTTAGAACTGTAACCTTGGCCTAAACCTCCAAACCTCTGAATTTCTGTGTACATATCTTCCAATCCATGGTCGTTTAGCTACAATTAGTACATTAATCTGTACAAAAAAAGAGGTAGAGATGAAGTATGGGGAGATCACTCACTCCAGCCACCCACAGCACAAGCTGCGGTTTGAGTACGCAGAGGTGCCGTTCAAGTGCGATGGCTGCAAGGAAGTGGGCATTGGATCCCGCTTCAAGTGCGGCATCTGCGACTACGACCTCCACCGGCAGTGTGCGCTGCCGTCGGTGGCGCCGCTCCGCCACTCATTCTACCCGAAGTGCGCCTTCCAGTTTCTGGCGCAGCCGCCGGGCGGCGGCCCGCGCTACTGCAACGCCTGCGAGCGCGACGTCGCTGGATTCGTCCTGCACTGCTACTCCTGCGGCTTCGACCTCCACCCGTGTTGCGCCGCCTTGCCCCGCATCATCGAGGCCGCTGCCTCGGGCGGAAGCGGCAGCAGCAGAGGGGTGCAGCTCTACCTCTACAAGAAGGTGAGCGCGGAATGCCACCACTGCGGGCGGAAGGGGCGGAGCTGGAGCTACCGGAGTTCGTGCAAGAAGTACAACCTGCACGTAGCGTGCGTGATGGAGATGCTGGTGGAGAGCTGGCACGAGATCTACTACAGCGGGGGTGGGGGCGCGAAGCGAGGATTGATGGGCGTGGGCGGCGGAGGGTACGGCAGGATCCCTAGCATCAAGGGATGGGATAAGAGCCACCATCGAGGGAAGGGGAAGGTGAAGCGGTGCTGCGAGGTGGCGGCACTGGCGGTGCAGTTCATCATATCGGCGGTGCTTGGGGATCCAACGGCGATGATCGCCGGCATCGTGGGATCCTTCCTCTCCAGATGAAGTCCTCGCCTTTGCTATAAGTTTAGCAGACGCTTCCTGTGCAACTTTTCTTAATTAATCTCTACCAAACAAAATTAAGCTTGACTAAAGCTTGATTTATTAGCGATGCATAATTAAGATTGTAAATGAATCAAATCTGCATTAGCAAATTTAATATTGCTTATTTATATTCTTTTAACATATAAAAAAGAACAATTAAACCATTAAATTTAAATAATTCATAATTAAGCACTTTTTAAATTTATAAATAAAATTTAAATGAATAACTAAAATTTGAAATATAAAGTTTATTGGCTAACTAAATAAGTATAAATGTTTTCAATAATTAGAAAGTTTAAATGAAGCAAGTTGAGGTTAAATTTAATCAAACTCAACCTTTAAAAAAAGCAAGCCAAATTTGAATACATAGAGGTGGCATAAAGGTGATTCGCTCACTCAACGCCCCTCGTCATTCCGTTTCAGGACTAACACGAAGGAGATAAATCACGAAGATACTAGCTCGGATGTTATGGCTAGCGCGTGAGTAGGGCGGGCACACTAAGTTTGTTAGATTTTGACCCCCAAACATCAAGGTAATAACACCACACGCGTTAGCAATCAGTTCATCCCGTGGAGACTTCAAATTTGAATACATAGAGAATTTTGTTACCATGGTGGTAAAAGACGATTCGCTTACCCTCAACGCCCTCATCAACCCGTCCCAAGACTAACACGGAGAATGTAAAGCACAAGAATACTAGCAGGGATATTGTGGCTAGCACGTCAGGAGGGTGAACACACTGGCTTTACTAGGTTTTGACCCTCAGATCTCAAGGTAATAACACTGCACGTGTTAGCCATCAGTTCATCTCGTGAAGACTTCAAATTTGAATACATAGAGAATTTTGTTACCATGGTGACCAAAGGCGATTTGCTCATCCTTAACGCCTTAACCCGTTTTAGGGCTAACACGGAGGAAGTAAATCACGAGAGCTATTAGCCCTGATATTGTGACTGGCATGTGGAGAAGGGGACACATTGGCTTTGTCATGCATTGATCTTCAGACCTCAAGATGATAATACCTACGCTCTAAGAATCAGTCCATCCCGTGAAAATTGAGAATTTTGTTATCATGCTAATCTAGATAAGCAATTCATCAATTCACTTACTTTAATCTAAATATTAAATCCTAAATTCTAAACAAAAATAAAATTTAATACTAGATTCCATGGGTTACTCATAAATAGGCGATCTTGGTAACGTTTTTATATACGAGGTTTGTTATTGTGTTCACCCATCTATGGGCAATTCTTGGACATCTAGCATTTTTTTATAAAAAAAAATCACTTCGTTTAAATTTAACACGAGATGTCCATGAGTTGCTCATATATGAATGATGAGGGTAATATTTTTGAGTAATCATACTCACAATACTCACAATGAAAATAAATATTTCAGTAAAAAATTTAACAGTCAATCGATAACATATCCGATATTTGATCATCGATTGGACATCGTCGACCGTCTTCGCCCATTGTCTCAAACCAAATTATATCCTGGGGAGCATGATAAACTCGTCGGGGATCGTCGCAATTACGATCTCACATCATTCACCGTCGATTCAGACGGGTTCATCGTTGCCGACAATCCTGACGGGTTCATCATCTCTCCAAGGTATAGTTTGATTAGAAGCGGCAATTGGAAGACCGCTGGTCATGTTCGATCGATGATTGGATGTCGGACGTACTACTGATTGACAGTTAATTTTTTCACGAGACATCAACATTTTTATATATGAGTTTGGTTACTTATTCAATTATCTATTGATAACTAATGAACCTTTACTGTTAATTTAAAATTTAAAATGATATATATATATATATATATATATATATATATATATATATATATATATATATATATATATATATATATATATATATATATATATATATATATATGATCCGGAAAGATATTATAGGACCAACCACTAGATTTAGTCTAGTCAGTTAGACTCGCGCCTTTTTTGACTAGACTTGAAGGGGAGATATGTGATCCGGGGAGATATTGTAGGACCCCTAAAAAAGACTAAATTAGCAAGCTAATGTAGAGTTAAGACAAAAAGAATTAATGGGATCCGCCACTCTATGTTGTTAAGGGTCAATCGGCAGCTCTTCGCGGCAAACGATTAACCGGCCATTATTTTTGACCGATCCGGGCGACTGGCCGACCCGGACAACCCGACCGCCCCCGACTGGCTGAGTGGCCGACCCTGACTGGCCAACCCCGACCGCCCGACCTCGACTGGCCAACCCCCGACCAGCCGACCCAGACAACCCGACCGACCCGACCTGCCAACATCCCTGACCGGGAGCTCTCAGTCGGGAGCCTTAGCTCCATCCCAAAGACATAAATAGTCCAGAAGTCCGGCTTCTCTGTCTGATCATTTCCACTCGGTCGGTCAGGCTTTGGTAGACTCATAGTTGCCAAATAGGATGAGCCCGAGTGACCAAATGACCACCTCGGCAATGAGATCTCCCCAAATCTTGCCATTATGAGGAAAAAACTTCTGACATAATCATAACTTGTCAGGGTGTCAGGCATTAATGAGGATGAAATTGACTTCCTGATGGACGTTTTGGTGACTATGACAGACTCATAGACTGGCTAAAGACTGTCAGAAGGTCAGACTGTCAGCTGATTCTCTTTTAATTAGACAAGATTGTTGACAAGACAGGGGGCTTCTTCCTCCCCTATATAAACCCCCCTTGGGACTTCAAGGGAGGGGTTCCTGCCATTTGAAATCTTATCTCCACATTGTGCTCTTGTTTTGATCCGACCTGAGCCACTTATGTCCTGTCAGTGCTCAAGCCCGACCCCGACTCACATGTTGTAGCAATCAAGATCATCTTGGTCAGACCGAGTCATCCGAGTGAGAACCATCTTTACTTGTCAACAGAATCAATATCTTTGCGTAAATGACACAGCCTCTATGAGCCTCGCTTCATGACTTTCTCTCCTTGCCCCTCGCGCATAGCAACTCAAATACACACCGAGCGGGTCTCCTTCAATCTCAGTCGCTGAGAATTCCTGATTGATGAAGCACCGACCATAGCGAAAATAGTCTGCGAAGAAGAGAACACATGACTAACAACCATACTATGCCAGATGATCGACTCAATTGTTTTTTTTTATGGTGATAAAATTAAATAAGTTACTCAATTGTTGTACGTCCTATCTTCTTTTGTGTGGCTAGCCGATTGACAGTGCTTCGCTCGTGCTGTCTTCTACGTGGCTGACCTAGCTGTAGGTAGGGCTCCTGTGACAGTCTACTTGGATACCCTCCTTCGTCGGCAATGTAAAAATTCAGATCAGTGACGGTAAGTACGGGACATGATTTTCTCTTACAAGCAAAGACCTTCTGTCTCCAGCTCTCAATTCTCTCATCCTCTCAACTCTCAATCCACCTCTGACCGACTTGACCGTCAAAGAATCACATCGGCCCCGCTGACCTGTGTTGAGGCACAGGATCGTAGGTCTGACTGACCGTGAGATGGACGGAGCAGCAAGAGGAGAGAGTGGGGAAGCCCAGGCGCCAAAGAGAGCACCATCAATACCTGTCCAAAAATAAAAAATAATCACAGCGACATAAACAAAATAAAATATACAGCCACAATTTTCCCCTGCTACACGTCTATCACTCTATTTTTCTTTCAATTTACTTGAGGATACACAAACTCTCTTGACAGAAGATATCTAAACTGGGGATTGTGAGGAATCCATTCAATTGGCTTGTTGAATGTTTGCCATCTTTGCAAGGCCAACTTAAGATTTTGAGGGAGGTTATTTTGAATCATCTCCACCAATTTCTGCGAGCTCAATTTTGAGTCCTTGACATACAAATCTATCAACTTTGGAAGTAGGATCTTTTGGTCCTTCCATATCTCCACATTGCTTCTAATAAATTCTTCCTTTGCCACTTCCAATTGCTTCAATATATTGCTGGAATTATATATTCGAACCTGCAAATTATATATGCATGCTAAAATTAATCCAAAATTTTAAGGTTCAACTCAAGAAGTCGACTGGTTTTACCGGGGGATCAGAATGACTTCCTGAACTGAGTGCAAAATATAAAAGAGGTTCTGACTGTTCAATAGCATAGTTTCGCCGTTTATCGACACCTTTGTACTTCGACCTTGGATTAAGTAGCATCCTTCGAAGCCACTGCAAATGTGCCAATGACTATAAATATTTCATTCATTTTTAAGATCAGATATGCCTATTGCTCAGGAACAAGAGATCTCTACAGTACCTGGGTGGTACTTTTTGTCTTGCCCTCGAAAATAAAACTTTGTATCATGAGTGCATTTATTGAACGACCACCAATAGTGCACATAGCCTTGATGAGCAAAGACGTCTTCTTCGCACCTCCCTCAGGAATTCCATATTCAATGTATGCCTAGGAAGTCAGAATCAATATCTGCTAGAAACATCAAATACATTAAGAATAATAATAGACTTCGCTGAGAAAATTTACATGCATGATTATAGCATTGTAGACATTTATCCAAAAAGCAAGCTTTTGATCTTTCTTCAACTTGCTTGGATCAACCTTGTCCAACTGGTGAAGGATTAACCTGTCAAACAACTTCATTTCAGCGTTAATAATATTCGAGATTACTCGGTCAAAACAATATCATGACTCACTTGAAGTTGCATAGCAAGTCTTCAACATCCTTGAGGTTTTCAGAAATATGAAGGATCTCCACTGTTGTGCAGTAAGGTCCAGTGCTGAATTCTTTGAGCTCTTCGGTTTTGGAAGGACTCCATGGTTCTCCCATAAGTTGAGGAGAGAATCCAGGAATGGTAGAAGTGGTAGTAGAAGAGGAAGAAGAAGAGAAAAAGGTTTGAGAGATCAGAGGAGGGTCTGCAAGCCTGCAATATACACTAACCATGCATCTGACCATGTCTTCTGAGAGTTTATTAGGAGTCTCAGGAATTTGATCAGCGGAAGGACTTCCCAAGTATTCTGCTAAGCTCATCATTCCTGAATCAGCATCCTGTTTCATAACAATTCACATGTAAATTAGTCGAAAAGACATAAACTATGTAGTATACACACAATTTGGGATTAGTATCGGAATGAATCACAATTTGAAGCTTGCCTCAGGGAAAGACACATGTTGAGAATGGAATGAGTGAAGAGCTCTAGCTAGGCTTTGCTCCGAAGGCGAAATCCTAGCCGAACCAACTCCGCGACAAGAAAGGGAAGAATGACTCCGATGAGCACCAGGCCGAAGCAGCCTCTCCTGCCTCTTGATTTGGTGGCCTTCTTCGATCGGAGCCCATCTCTTAGACCATGTTTTATGTTTTGGAGATGCTTGTGGCAATAATTCAGACTTGGAATGCTGCAACTTCTGTAATTTGTGTTCATTGCAACATCCAGATGGTGATGCTGTTTGCTGCTGAAAAGCTTTTCGGTAAAGCATGAGTAGATATTGTTCGAGATGCGTGACCTCTAACTCCAATATAGCTATCTCCCTTATCAGATCATATGTTGCCTGACAGCAAACCATATGTTAGATCACTAAACAAGGAATGGAAGAAAGAGGGTTAAGGCCATTAATTTGACCACTTACCTTTGGCATCGAACTGTCATTTGATGAGCACATTGCAGAAGAACTGTGCCCCAATGCCTTTTCCAAAGCACACCTAATGGTTAACTGATCCTTCAATCTCTTCTCGAGTTGTAGAATCTGGAGTATGTTATACAAGTTGCAGTTTGCTTTATCGCGTAAATCTATAGCAAGTCTTCGAGAGACTTGCTTTGATTCCAAAAAAACAGATCAAAGTACCTCATGCTTCAAGGATCCTTGGTCATCAGCTTCCAGGGAGGACTTACTTTTCATCTCCTTGTTTTCTGCGGGCTGTTCAGTAACCTTTAATTCACAAAAATGATTAAAGTTTTATAACCGAAAACAGAGATCCTGGAAACAAAAATGATCGGATAAGGCACACTTACCAGTTTAGCATGATGAACTGATCCAGGCAATGGATCCAACTTATCTCCTTTGTTTCTTCTATTTACAGAGTCGCTGACATGAAACAGCAGTAGTTTGGTATCAATTTCCACAACCATCTACTTCAAGAACTACTTCAGTGGAAAAGGCTAAGAAAAATGAATACCTGTCGGATCGCCTGTGTCTTGAATGAATTCGGTCGTCGTGCTTCTCCTCGAATTCCATGGGCACAGAGTGAAACCAAATCTTTGGAATGCAAAAACGACGATGAAGGATGAGTGAACCCACCAAGCACTGCGGAATGTATTATGCACTATGATCCAAATAAACAGACAAGCAACGTGGAAGGACGAAGCACAAGACAGGAAGAGTACAAGTGCTTGAGAGGACCTCCACAACACACCACAAACAATCAAAGACCTTCGCTAAAGAATTTCATTTTCCTTATTTTCTGCAACCTCAATTCATGCCAAAATTCACTTCGCTTTGCTTTAAACCTGACCCGTCTGAGATCATCCACCGGGTTATAATATCAATTATAACCAGCTACTCCTGTCTCCGAGTTGGTTTCACAATTTCACAATTATTGGCTGCTAAAAACAAATGGATTAGGCGCATGAGAGGGATGGCTTAAGCATGATGATTTCTCAGCAAAAAGGAGAAGCAGCAAGTTGTTCAGAGAAGGTAAACCAACCAACCCTGTTAGGATTTTGCCCTTGGTGCTGGACTCTGAGCTTAAATGCATGTCAGAGCATGAAGGATAGGTTTTGGCATTTTGCAGCACCAACAACATTGCATGAGACAGCATGAGCAAGATGGTCAGCAGTCGGCACCACATGCCGTCCTCCTTTCTGTTGTTGTCACAGGCAAAAAGCTTTCGCCTTTCTTCAAATCCTGTTGGAGTTGTAGAAGGAAGAAGGCAAAAGTCATACTGTAACAGGCCTATAAACTGGAGAAATGATCTCAATCGAATGCTTTTACTACCATGAATTAGTAGTCGCTTTCACAACTTGGGTTGACTGACTACTGGTCCAAGCTTAGTGATCAAATAAATATTCAAAGTATGGTAAAAGTTTGGCGAGTGGGGTAGTTTCTAGTTGTCCTAATCGAAGAAAAACGCACTGGATTAGTGATCGAAATCCTTCTTTTAACCTTGTTTTCGAGATTGAGAATTGAGATTGAGATTGCTGAAACAAATAAAAAAGGGTACGAGATCCAAAGATAGATGATCATGGAGGATGTACTTTTCAGATCAGCAGTGACTTCTCTGCGCAAACAATATGATGGATCAAAACAATTAATTAATTAGTAGAGAAGAGGAATATGCTGAAAGGGTTCAGAATTTCCATTCACTTTAGCATGATCTAACAAAGTCAATTGGAATCTAAACTTTTTCTGATTTATGATAATGTTATGTAACACTTGGTCTTTGAGGTTGAGATTGCTGAAAATCTAGAGCAGAAATGAGATCTAACACAAGATAGGATGATGATCATGGAGGGTGTTAAGATTTCTTCAGATCTGCATCGGTTTCTGCATCAATTTTTTTTGGTGTCGTTGTCAGAAGGTCAAGTCACGCTCTCCAATTTCAAACAAATGTTGGAGTTAGCTTAAGCTAGAAAACAACTCAAACAATTAAAGCAGTCCTTTCATTTTATTTTCTTTTTAAATTTGTGAGAGAGAAAAATGAATATTTTTCCACGAAGTAAAGCACATGGCGAGAGAGAACCTTAATTAATTTAATAAGTTGATAAAATGCAGATTTAATCTTTTAGAAATAAATAAACTAAACTAAACTAAAATTGAAGATTAGTCGAGGGTCGTTGAAAAAGTAAAGTGCAACTAATAGAAGATTTTAATAAATTAATAAAGTGGAGTTTTATCTTTTAGAAATAAATAAACTAATAAACTAAAATAAAATTGAAGATTAGTCAAGGGTCGTTGAAAAAGTAAAGTGCAAGTAATAGAAGAGCACATGGGAACACACCAACTCATACATATTTTAAAGAGGATATAATCTTCAATTGTAAATATTTGAAATAAAATTGTAATGGTCAAAAATCAAAATTCATTAGAGAATTTCATAGTCTTTTACACTTCCGCTCGGTCACTTCCACTTAAACTTTCTCATTTTATTTCTCTTCCAATGATAATTTATCATTGATTAGAAGTAATTAATGTGACAGTTCCAATTTTTTTAGAAGAGGATATAATATTTTTTATCAACAAAATAGTGATATACTAAACTTGAATATTATGATTGTGATCAATCAAATATAATAATTTTAAAATATTATAATACTAAGATTGCTAAGGGTGCTAGATCTTGTTTTTTAAAAAATGAAAAAGGTAATTCAAATTATGTAAAATGGCATCTTTAAAAAAAAAAATTAAAAGGACGCATGATATTCCTTATCCAATAGTCATTATGGATAGCTCTTTAATGAATAGAAATTATTGGGTAGCTGTGTAATTATTTTCAAGTGATTTTAAGGTTATTATTTAGGATTTAACTATAACTATTTTAAAGTGATTTTAATTAATTAAAAATAATTTGATCAAATTTAAATAATTTTGTTCAAATTTAATAAAGAGATTTTTTATACCATAGTGATTTCTGCGTAGTATTTTTTATTGATTTTCATTATGTAATAGAATAACTATAGTTGCTACTACATGGTTATAGCTGATCGAGGTCACAGGTTCGAGGGTCGCCAATTACGCACGGGGATAATGTCACGCCCTGAGGAGCCGCTCGTCCGGTACCGACCGAACTGCTGCTTCCTCGTCTCGACGGACAATTCAAAAACCCTAGCACTGCGACCCTCTCGGTAAGCCTGTACCCAAGCCTATGGGCTAGAACGAGGCATCGAAACACAAAGCCCACGACGTCATTGGAAAGTTGCGTACCGGTACGACTTATCGCAAAACACACAAACACAAATGGCCACCATGGCACACAAAAGTACAACCATATCAAATATATAACAGCGGAAAATATAAAGTGAAATAAAATGCTAACGGAAAAGGGGTACCAACATGTACCCACAACATGTACAGATAGAACATCGAAATCGTCTCGACATCACACAAACTGGGACAGACAGTCGGGCACCCCAGTCGATCATCCTGAAATGGAGAAAAACAGGTCTAACGGTGTGAGTTCAAGAACTCAGCGGATACACTAATATGCACAGGGAGATATAATAATAATAAGTCACCAGCAACTACAAAATGAAGTGTAGTAATAGTAAGAACATAGCTGAACCAGCGAAGGAGTATACCTACCTGTGTCAAACTAAAGCCAATAGTATGCAGTAATAGTAAGAGCATAGCTGAACCAGCGAAGGAGGAATATACCTACCTGTGTTGAATCAAACTCGATAGGATGCATGTCAACCAAGTGCAACAAGCAAGTGCAGCAAACACAATCATATGCATCAATGCACAGCATGCTCATGATGCAGCATGGGTCACCCCTGACGCCAGTCGGTATAGGTCGCGGAAGCACGCGAACCGAGTGAGTAGGGCTCTGACCTGGTCTTCCCTGCACGAACAGACGGTCTAGATGCGGTACACGCGAGACCGAATGGGTAGGGTCGGAGACCATGAACGTACCCCGCCATCGGGTGGAGTAACGCCCTAAACGCCCCTCACTATCATCGGATAGGTAGGGGACCTGCTGCAGCACCGGAGACCGCCAACGGGGCTGCACGACAGGTCATGTGGCAGGTCTGACGACCCATCTCAACCACTAGGGGAGTCAAAGGTCGCCTACATATGCCCCTACACGAGTAGCAAGTACGACGGTCCATCTCAACCTCCAGGGAGTCAAAGGTCGTCCACCTATGCTACGTGCACAATGATGCATATCACTATCCCATGCATCACCCGCTATCTAACCCTACTGTCAACTACATGATGTGCAGTAGTCCAAGTAGCCGGTATGTACCATAACCTAAACTCTAACGCGAAGTATAAGGTATGATGTCCGTAGATCCAATAAACACAGTAACAGGGTACAGTAAATAGTAATCTCTCAGCAGATAACAAGTACCGAAATAAAGTACATGAACAAAACTAACAGGTATCCCTACCGCTATCATATCTAACTATGCATAACAGGTGACTATATCTAATAAAGATAAGTCAAGGGTACCCGCCTCGATACGAAGAAGTCCATGCGACGAAAACCCCCGTCCAAAATAATATTTGCGACAAGTGAATCAACTAAATGTCCTGCATCTAAAAACAAATAACAAATACAACTTAGCTAATTGTATAATTTATTAAATGACCAAACTCAACCAACCAAGGTTGGATTCAGATTAGGTCTACCCTAAACCAAACCAACCATACCAACACAGATCTAAACACTCACTCGGCTGACCTGTTTCCTAGGATGTAAACCCATCCTATGCATCATACAAACTGCAACCAATACCATGAATAAAAACGTCCCCAACTCGGATAAATGAACAAGATCACAGCTCAACCAAACCATGGTAGATAAGGTCACACAACTAATTGACCAAGATACAAGCATCTCTAATTACTGAGGTTCAGAACCCTAATCCATGGCTACAGAACTTGATCAAGATGGCCCGGCCAGATAACATTCAAGCATCCATCAACTCCAAACCATCAACAAATCTCACAGCAACACAAAATTTACAACAACCTCTAATTCGACAGATCAACTCCACCACTGAAATCTGAGCTATCTTTGTAATCGATCCAAATCCATCAACTCACCTCCTCCAATCTAACCAATCGAATTCACAGCAAAAACGATTCCAAATCAAAACTCAGATTAAACAAAGAAAATCCCAGAAACAATCCAAGAATCATAACAGAAATCCAAAATCACGATCGATCAGTATAGTGATATCAAAAACCCAACATCAATGCACCGGATCGCAGACAGAAGCTAAATCAGGATAACCACAAGAAACCATACCTTTGAAAACCCTAGCTCCCTGCACGAATCGCACGATCTGGGAGAAACAGAGCTCGTCGAAGGAAATATGCTCTCCCACAGTTCCCGCTTGGAACCGACGACTCCCTTGATTCCGCAGTCCTCCGAACCCTAGATCCACAACACAAAAATTCACCCCCAAAACAAAATCCCGATCGCGATTGGAAACATTCGAAATCGCAAAACAGCTACCACTTACCTTCGATTCGCCGGAGGAAGAACCGATCTCAGCCTGTTGTGCTCGCAGAGACCCGGATACGAAGAACTCCCTCACACCCAGGTCATCTCGACGAAGAAGTAGTCGAAGGCGAGAGAAAAGTCAGAGAGAGAGAGAGAGCTCGGGCGGTGATCGGCTCAGCGAAAACGAGGGGAAAAACTTTTTAATATACTAATGGCCTTTTTGCATTTAACCCCTCAAATTTCGATAATTCTCACCGACACCCTTAAGTTTCAGAACTTTTACTTGTTAAACCCCTCAATTTTTCGTATTCTCATAGATAAAATCCTGATCTGTTGGCATTAATTTCCTCAACCCCAGGCGCCTCACTACACCAGTGATAATCGTGGTTTGCTTCCCTCTGAAAACCTATGGGGCCGGAATCAGAAAGTCGTTAAGGTGGCGGTTTTACTTTTTTATTTTGGTACTACATGGTTATAGCTAAACTCTAATCTTAAAATATTGAATTCTAAATTTTAAATTCTAAATACTATTATATCACAATATTATTTACCAACTTGTCAAAATTATTTAAATTTTATTAAAATTATTTTAAATCAATTAACATTATTTTAGAACAGTTGTAACAGTTACTCAGTTACTAATAGTTGTTACATGTTATAAGACCCTTGAATAAAGGGTATTCTAGGAATAGAATTTTTGATAGGGATTATTTACATAATTTGGATGCCCTCCTAATTTTTATCCTAAATTTTTAAAGTTTATTGTCGCCCTTTATAAAAAGCATTTCGTGCCTAAGGTCGAGGAAGGAAGTTTGCATGGACCGCGACTCCCAAACTTGATCGCCCTTGTCGTCAAAGTGAATAGTTAATTTTTCATTATAACAACTACCAAATAACTATATATTATAAGGAAAATGATATTTTTAATAAAAACTCTAAAAAAAAATTTAGTAAATAACGTGATATTATATATACAATGATCTCCGACGGATTCAACGTACCTCGAGGATATAGTTTGATTTGGGATGACGACTGAAGACCGTCGATGATATCCAAATGATAATCAAATACGTGCATATAAAATATCACGTTATTCATAGTATGTTATTAAATTTTTTCACTAAGTGTAGCACAACACTATTGGCAGATCCATAATTATAATTAAATTTTAAATTTTAAAATATTAAAATTTAAAATTAATATATTATTATAACCATACCAACGATCAAAATTATTTAAATTTTATTAAAATTATTTTAAATTAATCAACAACATTTTATAACTATTGTAGCTGTATAATATCGTTGAATAAAGAGCTCTTTTGAATGGGAGCTTGTCTCTAGGGCTATGATGCAACGGTAAGGTTATTAATCACTATTGATTCTGTCGTGAAGCGAGGTAGACTCCCAAGAGCATGCGGCCTCCTCAAGGATCACAAACTGCTGAGGCTAACTCTGATCTGCAAGGAAAGGACCGTTAGTGAATCCGCCGAGAAAAGTCCCCGGCAAGGTACTCTGACGGTCAAGTCAGACCCGGGTGGTGGTGGTGGAAGAGCAAAAGCAATGGAACAGTAGCAAAAATACTATTGCGCATACCCGAGGGATGAGGAGCGGAGAGACTTATATAGCCGGGGCAGCCGACAGCTTCTGCCCGGCCTGCCATTCCATACCGTAAGCGAGCACAGGGCAGGGTGTGACCGGTGTTGGCGGGGGTGAGGTGGTGCATGCCCAAATAAGGCAAGGGACACTGCCGACTCATTAATGTGCATCGCTAGGCGTCGCTCGGTCTGACAAGAACGCAAGTGGTCGTGGTACAGGGTGGCAGGAGAATCAAGATATCGGCGGGATATCCGTGATTTGGGTCTGAATGATGTCAAATCTGCGCCGATCTTGTACTTCTTCTGCTAGTCCTATGTCAGGGAGTGGGTGTTCCTGACCGGACTCGGCTGGACCACGATAAAACCTTGAGTTCTAGCGCCGTCTGGCGGCTCCGAATGCTAGTGCCGACTGGAAGCCTAGAGTGTTCCTGGGTCCTACGGCTGCCGCCCATGTAATGATGTTTCCCGAATTAGGATACACTTGGATTGGCCTACCTGATCGGACTCGGCTGGACACACGAGGGGGTAATCAAAGACCTGGTATCTTTCTGCCTTGGGGCTCCTCTGACTCGGGACCCTCCTGACTCGAGGTTCCCCTAACTCGGAGGCATTCCGTTACGAACCGACAGTCTCGATCGGGGTTGGTGTCTTGCTAGCTTCAGGCCGTATCGCCCACCTGGGCCTTGCGCTCGGCGGGCTCTTGGGCCCCCCGGCCCTATCTCCATCTGACGGGGCGCCATGCTGACAAGCCACGTTACATCCAAGCTGGGCCGGGATCATAAACATCCCCCTCGAGTCTAGTCGAAGGAGGTACTCAGTCCGACTGACTGGACCAATGTTCGGGCAATGAGTCTGGCGCACCCCAGAGGCCCAATCCCTCTCGCCAATCTTCCACATCGAACCTGAATGGGATGTCCCAATGGCGCGACTCGATCTCCTTGCCTCGTCCTTCCCTATTTTACCCCCGACCTGAACTAGATCGAATTGTATTCCTTTCATTAATGACCGCGGTAATCACCTGGACACGCGTCCTCCGGCTATTGCTCTCCCGAGCGAAGAGGAGTCTGTCGCCCATCTTCGCGAATGTCCAATTCGCACGTGTGCTCTGTCGCTTCAGGAGTCACCTCGGGACGGATCGGATGGTCCTAGCTTGATCTCGCCTTTTTTCCGGCTCGTCATCGGACGGTGGGCGTCGTTCTCCAACCACTATAAGTAGGCTCTTCACCCCTCCCCCCCATTTTTACCATCACGTTTTAACTTCGAGACCCAATCATTGCTCCCGTGCGTTCTGCTAGGGTTCTGGCGAGTCCACCCTTCCAATCTTCTTCTCCGGCGGTCTTTCACTCTTCGGTTAGTCCCTCTGTCCCCTTACTCTTCTATGGAGTCTTCTTCTTCTAACCCTGAGCCCTGGTACTCCACCTTGGTCACCGACCTTCATTCCCATGACCTTGACCAGTTTCAGTCGGACTACCAAATTCCATTCAACCATCGACTTCGTTTTCCCGATCCGACTGACCAACCCGACTCTACCCCTTCTGGTTATATTACCTTGGCCCGAGACCACCTACAGGCTGCCCTCCGCTTCCCCATTCATCCTTTTATTTCTTCCCTTTGCACCTACTTCTAAATACCCTTGTCCCAACTAGCCCCGAACGCCATCCGTCTGATGTGCGGCTTGGTTATCATATTTACCCTGTACAAAATACCTCTCCTGCCTGAAATCTTTCACTACTTTTTCTACCCTAAAAAACAAGAGACGGACAACTTATTCTTTCAAAGCCCGAGCTAAAACCTCCTTCTTAGCGAAGCTTCCCTCCTCTAACAAAGGATGGAAGGAACGCTATTTCTTCGTAAAACCTACCCGGCCTCGAGTTGGCCCACGACCTGGGTCGAGGATCTTCCGTCCTCTCCTCCTCTTTCTAAGTATTACCGTATCTCCGCTGCCTACCAGTCGTCTCTCTCCAAGTTGGGCAGTAGGGATTTCCACGCAGTCCACCTGCTAAAGGAGGAGATCCTTTCCACCTTCGCCCCTCAGTCCAGTGCCGACTTCGCAGCCTGCCTCATTCGGTAAGTACTTCGATATTTCTTTTGAACATTTTTAACTCTAATTGAGCGCGTGATACTTTTGCAGCTACAATGATGTTGGCAGCAGCCTTGGAGGAGGGATTCAAGCTTGATGACGCCGAGTTGGAGGCTCGGGTCGCCTCTCAGCTGCAGGAAAGGGAGGGTGCCCCGACCGGGGCTACTCCCACGAACCTGGCTCTTACCGTCCCGGAGCAAACCACAACGACTCCTGCTCCCGACACGGGATTACTAGCAGTGGGTGAGCAGCCTCCCGCCCCAAGGCACCGACGGGCTACTTCCCCGAGCGGGGACCCAACCAAGGCTTCTTCCAACAAACGACCCAAGAAGAAGAAGAAAAGGGCGGTAACCAGCTCGGAAGTTCCCCGAAAAGCTCCTGCTGTTGATGTCTCTTCCGGCACGCCCGACCTCCCGCTTCTAGAGGGGTCGGGATCTCCACCGGCAGAGGGTCAGATAAACCGGCCGACGATGCACCTCTTGGTGCCTACCCTATCTGACTGTCGCTTGGGGATGCCACGGGGCGAGCTACCCAACCGGTCCCAGGAGCTGGGCATGTATGGGCCGGTAGCCGACCGCTGCCTCCAAGGGCTCGAGGGTTCCTACTACCACGGATTGGGTAGTAAGGCAGACTCCTTTTCCCTCGACACCACTCACGTACCCCCTGTAGGATCGGCGTCGTCGATAGAGGGGGGGGTGAATATCGACCGTAAAATCTTAGCGGTAAACTTCGTAAAACTTTCGATCGTTCTAGACTCAGAGTGTTAGTAGCACAGCGGAAAATAAAACAGAAAGAATAAATGACAACACAGCGCACACGGGATTTTTTACTTAGTTCCCAACCCCCCAGAGTCAGTGCATCCAAGGCCTAATCACGGGAACACCCGTCCACTATTGGTCTCCTTTCCGGACTTTCCGGAGGCGGAGAAACCCGTCTTATAGTGCAGTAATTACAATCAAAATATAAGAAATTAAATGCAGAATAATTAAAGCAAACCAAAATGAAATGGTCGAAGGCTCGGCCGATCTAGACCTCCGAAGTGCTGCGCACTTCCTCTTGGAGCCTCCCGGTCGTAGACCCTCGTCGTTAGCGCGTTGTCGTTGCTTAGAAGGCTTAGAATCGTGTCTGAAAGTTGTGTTTGAAGCTGAGGGGTCGAAGCCCCTTTTATAGGCTTCATAGCCTGTGTTGATGGGGGCACTGATAACCGTTTTAGTCGTGTTACGGTTTCAAATACAATTAAAGTATCGAACTCCTCTAAACTAATGTAGTATAGAGTAACTCGAGTCGTCTCTCTCAAGGAATGTAATGACAGGTTAATAATCTTAGGATTCCAAGTTATTGCTTTTGGATTTTGGTTATTAAACTGGGGGTTTGGATTTTGAACGCTAAGACTACGAAATGAAATAGCAAAGCAAATATGAAATCTAATCCTAATTAATGAAAGACAATGCGAGTAAAGAAGATCTACTCTAATCTAAACTATACTTGCAAGAATTAAAAGCAACATAAAGTAAAACAATTAACAAAACCTAGACTAATCAAACATAATTGCATCCAAATAAAGATAAGAACTCAAAGCAATTAGAAGAGACAAGATAAGCAAGAATTAAGCAAAACAAAACACATGAATTTAAACCTAACTATAGAAGCATTTTGTCGAACAACTTGTAAGCATTCTTCCAAATGACCTGAGTGCGTGCAATTCTAAAATATGGGAGAACAATTCAATACAAACATTCCTCAATTGACACAAACATCCAACACATAGCAAACATTCAAGAATAAGCACTGAAACGCAATAAGATCTCCACAAGCTTCTTTGGATCTTCACCCTCAATTGGTGGATATGGATGGAGGGGCTGCCAGAAACGGCTGTGAAGGGCTGCTGATGAAGGATGGAGGAGCTGCGGCACTAGGGTTCTGATGTGGAAGAAAAGAGGGAGAAGAAGAAAGGGAATGGCCTAGGGTTTTGAGGTGAAGAAGATAGCCGGCCGATGGAGGAAATGTCGGAGGTAGGAGCTTCTAGGGTTTGCCCGGATGAAGCTGCCTGCGTGGAGAAGAGAGGAGATGGAGTCGGGGTGTCGCGGATGGGGTTCTTCCTCGTGGTTGGATGAGAAGGATGGAGAAGGAGGTAGCCGAGTGAGCTCCGGCCGGCAGCTGTGAAGAGATGGAGAAGAGGTGGCTGCCGGCCGGAGATGGTGGAGAAGAAGAGGATGGAAGGTGGACGCCGATGCAGCGGAAGATGAGTCGCGTGTGTGAGATGATCCCCGATCCAAAGGAGGTGTGGCGCCCTTCATTACTTGGGTTCGGCCCAGCTTCAACCCACTTCCACAGCCCAGCATTTGGGTTCAGCCCTGCCTTGGGTTCAGCCAAGCCTTGGGTTCAAGGTCCAATCTTTAATTCCCTACAAAAATCATGAAATTCTACCAAAATTTAGAAGAAATTATAATGAGCTCCAAAAATAAATCATAATCGTAAAATATAGTATAAACATGGTTTAAGCGTACGAGAGGATAAAAAATGCTAAATAAATGAGCAAATATAATGACATAAAATGCTAGTTATCACACCCCCATACTTAATTCTTGCACGTCTCGAGCAAGCAAACACAACTAAAAGAAAACAAAATATCTCCCAAACATTACATCCCCTATCGATACTTTGAAAATAATAAAAGAATGTTACTTAGGATCATCAAGTCTCAAGAATCCATGTATTTATGGTTCCAAATCTCACATAAGTCAAAAGGCATGGTAATTTCATCAACTTGAATAAACTAAGCATGACAAAAACCTCACAAGATAGATATATGCACTGATGCTCACAAAAATAACAAATATAAAAGTGGAGTTCTCTCAAAGCATTCATGACATTGCACTACCATATGCTTGCTTATTTTCTACTTCTCCACTACTATAGCATAAGTACACAAATCAAGAGGACTTTTCAATGAATAATGATGGAACCACGTGCAAACAAGAGAATAAGAAAGGTAGATAACAAAGAAAATCACAGAGAATATGAGAGCATTGGGGTAATCAACATGACGTATACACTCAAATAATATGCCAAAATAAAACTCAACCAAACATCCAACACTCAAGATTCTCCTTGCATATTCTCAATGCAATACACAACAACCACTTACAACATCTCTAAAAATGCATGTATGTATTAACACTTAACTCTTATGTTTCTCACTAACAAAATCCCAAATGCTTGAAAAAATTTTCTTCACTCTCTTTAATTTCTCATTCTTTTTTTTCTTTTTTTTTCTTTTTATTCACTTTTTTTTCCATTTCTTTTTTTTAGTACATAGAGAGATTTTTTTCAACAAGCATTCATCCATACACACTTGTCTTCCCCCCACACTTAAAACTCGCCTCAGTCAATGTAATAAAGCATGGACAACATCTAAAACTCACAATAATAGAGGCTAATAATAGACAAATAAAAATGTACTCATCATGCAATCACCCCATGCTCTCATGCTCAAGGAAAGAATAAGCTAATAGAGATATGACAGTGAGAATGTAATGACAATGAGAAGATATGAGAAAGGAAAGACAATGAAACATGAAAGCAATAGGTGAAATGTTCACTAGTAACCATAGCAAAGTAGAGGGAAAACTAAGAGATCAACAAGAAAGTTTGCCTCCATCATATTCATGTAAGCTTATGCTATTGTAATTTCAAAAAGAATCAAAACAAGTTCTAGAGTGTCAAGTATCACAAATGCTATCACACATAGGAGGATTAAGGATAAGCATGACAATAACCTCACTAAGTGAACAATAAAATGTCATGCTTAATCTATCAAGATAGAGTCCATCACCACAACAAATGACTAAATGCAATTAATGTCCCCAAGCATACCAAGGAAACCAAAACTCAATAGTCAGACTTAACCATCTTTTATGATTCTCAAAGCATAATAAAGGAACATGTAGGAAGATACAACTGGAAATCAAGTAAGGTTTATTCAAGACCAAACAAAATGCAGAATGAGGAAGCAAAGTATGAATGCAAAGTATAAAAGCAGACGAACATGCAAGTATAAACATAAAGAAAAATAAGGAAAGGAAATAAAAGGAACAAACTCCCCTTTATTCCTGGCGGTTGGAGTCGGTTCAGGAGTAGCACCCATCCAGGTAATGGTAGGGTTTGGGTAGTCGAGAGAGCATTTCTCACGTGATCACTGTCGTAGTGCACTGCTCCCCCACAGTTCAACTTCGCATAAGTGTGTTCCGGTGGTCGAAGGCGATTCAGGTATAAAATCCACTTAAGAGGTGAAGTGCTACAAGTCAAAGTAAGAGCAACTCCTTCCTCTTGATGCTTTTTGGAAATCCTTCCTGGAGGTTGGAGTCTATTTAGTTGTAGCATCCACTCCAGAAGCCTACGACGCCCTGCAAAACCATGACAAGAAAATACCTCCCGTACGCGTGCAGGGTAAGAAAAAGATGAAATACAATTAGTCTCTATATAAAATGTTTCAAGGAATGCATCACAGCTAACAAAATCAATTTTAGGTACCTCCATAAGTTTTTCACAATGAACCTCTACAATAGATGTATCAAGAATTCCGTCATAACAAACAAAATCAATAGGCACCTCTAACAATTTTTCACAATCAGGCTCTACATGAAATGTCTCAAGAATTGTGTCACATTCAACAAATTCAACACTAGGTACCTCTATGGATTTCTCACACTCAGTTTCAGCATAGTATGTATCAAGATGTGTTTCACAAACAATGAAGTCAAATGTAGGTACCTCCCTAAAATTTTTCAAAGGAAAAGGAGAAATACTTACCTGATCGTGCTGAAAAATACCTAGAGGTTCTACAAGAGTAGATGTATCCATAGCTTCCTCCTGGTCAAGAACAGGTTCCATCTCAGGCTCAAGTTCTGGTGCACATTCAACTAACTCAGGTGATTCTTGGGTTCTTGCTGTTGGAACTTAGATGGCTAGAGAGGGGGGGGGGTGAATATAGCCAGACACTTGAAACTTAGCACTTTTCGAATTTCTACACTCAGAGGTTAGTATCACAGCGGAAGAATTGCAAAAAAACAGAGTAATGCAGAGATTAAACCCTAGGCTAAGCACAAGCACAAAACGCTAACAAAGAGGATTTACAAGGTTCAGGGATAACTTGCCCCTACTCCTTGGTGTGCCCTTAAGGTGAGCGAACCCTTGATCGTCGGCAGATCAAGCCCCGGAAAATCCGGATAAAATACAACCTCTTTCTCGGTGGAGTAACCTCTCCATAACGTTTCAAGATGATGAAGTATTAAGTACAGAAAACACAAGAAGGATCTTACTGAGCACTAAGAACCGCAAGAACACAAGCAAACTCCTCACCGAGCTCCACTCAGCGTAGATCTCACCAAGATCTCCCTTCTTCGTGTCTTCTCGCTGATGGACTCGCCAAGCTTCTTGTTTCTTCTTCCCAAGTGCTCAAGTATCACAAGGTTGCTTAAGATTCACAGTAGAGTAATCGCACAAGTATAGAGCAAAATCTTTTCAATGATGGAGAACAAGAACTCTAGCACTTCGTCAAAAAAAACTCTGCTCAGCTCTTCTCCGCTACACAGCTTAACCAGCTTCCATCGCCAGGTCACACGCTCCTCTGCAGCAGCTTTCAGCTGCTCACCTGCAGCAGCCAGCTACCCCTGACCTCATCTGGACTCACTGAAACCCCTCCAGTCGAGCCCCAGGTCATCAGCTCCTCAGCCGGTGCAGCTTGTGCCAGAGGA
The DNA here is from genome assembly GCA_024364735.1 of Boesenbergia rotunda. Lineage (NCBI taxonomy): Eukaryota > Viridiplantae > Streptophyta > Magnoliopsida > Zingiberales > Zingiberaceae > Boesenbergia > Boesenbergia rotunda. The sequence goes on along the minus strand of JAGFNQ010001447.1, from coordinate 152,575 downwards.
CGTTACAACCTGCGGAAGCAAACGGACAAACCTGCTGTAGCGGAAACCTTCGTTTGACTTCCCTTGGATGATCTCTAAGTCACCTGCACACTTAGCAGCACATTAGAGCAGCAAATCAACAGAAGATCAAACATCAGAGGGCTCAGAACAAGTATCAGTAGTGTATCAGTAGGAATTAGAGTGCGATCAGACGCGATCAGAGCGCTTGACAGCGCGTTTGAATTAAAGTGATCGGTCACCGGACTGATAGAGAGCCTCCTGATCGGTCACCAGACCGATCAGGGTGGGTTCAGACTGATCAGGGTCCATCCTGATCGGTCCCCAACGCGTAATCAGAAATTGCGACTTCTCCGGGACCGATCACCAGACCGATCCCAAGTTGTGGATCGGTCACCAGACCGATCCACCCCTTTGCAGGGTGATTTCTTAGCTTCACAGTCCAACCCTCCTGATCGGTCACCAGACCGATCAGGGCATGCTCAGACCGATCAGGCTCCGTCCTGATCGGTCATAGTGAGGAACTCGCGACACTTGATCGTTCACCAGAACGATCTGAACAGTATCCCTGATCGGTCACTGGACCGATCAGGAGCCAAGCAGTAAGGTTCTCAAAAACCCACTGTATGCTCTCTGATCGGTCACCAGACCGATCAGGAGCTGAGCAGGAAGTGAACTCTATGCTCCCTAATCGGTCATCAGACCGATCAGAAGCCGAGCAGTGGGGTTCCAAACTCACTGTATGCTCCCTGATTGGTCACCAGATCGATCAGACATAGCTGGATCGGTCACCAGACCGATCCATGAGGGAACTTCGTGCCAACTTCCCTGATCGGTCACCAGACCGATCCAGGCTAGGCCAAACCCACTCTAAGTCAAGGGAACTAGCTCCCAGCCTCCCCTGACTCGTGCTCAGTCCCTCGGACCAAGACTCCGTGCCCAGTCTCACTCACTGGGACTTCAACCTAGCCCTCCAAGCTAGGACCTGGCCCTCCAAGCCGGGATTTCATCCAACCTAGCCCTCCAAGCTAGGACCTGACCCTCCAAGCCGGGATTTCATCAACCTAGCCCTCCAGGCTAGGACCTGACCCTCCAAGCTAGGACTTTTCACACCTAACCCTCCAGGTTAGGACTTTTTCACACCTAGCCCTCCAAGCTAGGTTTTTTCCACACCTAACCCTCCAGGTTAGGACTTTTCACACCTAGCCCTCCAAGTTAGGATTTTTCCACACCTAACCCTCCAAGTTAGGACTTTTCACACCTAGCCCTCCAAGCTAGGATTTTCTCACACCTAACCCTCCAAGTTAGGACTTTTCACACCTAGCCCTCCAAACTAGGATTTTCTCACACCTAATCCTCCAAGTTAGGATTTTATCAACCTAATCTCAATCATCTCTCAATCATCTCATCAACCTAAACTAAAATCGATGTCAACACCAAAACAACAATCAGGGTCAGACTGCATCAACACTTGCTTCCACCATGCAAGTCCCTACACTTTCATACTGATTCTCTGAATCTTCTAATGCATCAGTCAATGGTGGTGGTCCCTGGGGCTCAGTGCAATCCTCTACACCTATAGATTCATCTACAACGCATTCTTTATCAACCATATCTGCAACAACCATATTAGAAAAATTAGGACAATCAATAACAATATCATCACAAAATAAAAGATGTGAAAGGTCCTGTGGAGCTTCAGAAATGAGTTTAAGGCTGTCACAAGCTTTTCCATTCATCTCCTCCAATGCCTCTGTCTCTATTGCATCTTCAACCTTATCTGTGCTCAAATCTCCTCCCACTATATCAAATGAAACTGCTGTAGGTGCCCTGATTTTTATGTTTTCTTCTTCTTCTTCCACCAAATTTGCAAGATCAATTGAAGAAGGATTTAGCCATGCACTAGGGTCACCTTGAACTGATATAAAATCAACTCCGGGGCTGGTTTGAGTGGGGAAATGGAATGCTGGAAAATTTTCAGGAAATTCGGCATTTGGAGTGTTTAAACTTGAAACAACCTCTTCATTCCTCCAAGTTAGCGCATAATCATACCCCTTAAAATCAAGAGTAGCTTGAGAAGATGAATGACTTGATCCTTGAGCTTGTATTTGTTCCATTCCTCTAACCATTTGCTCAAGGCGTCCATCACAGTTTTTAAGAGTAGAATCATACTCTTGTTGTTGTAGACTCTTTTGTTGTATGAATTGCTGTAACATCTCCTCTATCCTTTGTTGTTGAGCCTCACTCTCATTAGGATTCTCAAAGCCTTCTTGATTGGTGTGGAACTCCTATTGGTCTTGAAATGTAGCATAAGGTTGCTGAAAACCATTAGTAGGCTGTGAATTCTGAAAATCAAATAGTTGGGGTTGATTAAATGAATAATTGGGCTGCTGAAGTTATTGAAAATCAGTTTGACAACTTGGTGGAGGTTGCTGAAAATTGTGACTCTGAAATAGCTGATCTGCTTGCTGAAAGTGTTGGTTGAAAGGTTGAAAATTCTGGGGCTGTGAAGATGAAAAATCTTGCTGAAAATTCTGGAATGGTGGCTGATAAACTTGCTGTGAATGTGGCCATCCTTGCTGATCATAATTGAATGGTTGTTGGAAATCTTGGAAATTTTGCGGAAACTGCTGTTGTGGCTGCTGAAATGGTTGAAAATCTTGCTGAAAATTTGGATTGTACCCTTGCTGAAAATTCTGAAATGGTGGTTGAAATTGCTGTGGTGGTTGATTGAAATGTTGGCTTTGCTGAAAATCTGAGTAGGGCTGCTGAAATTCTTGAAAAGGCTGAAATTGTGGCTGCCCTTGCTGAAGTTGATAATCTGGTTGTTGAAAATTTGAGTGGGACTGCTGGAAATATTGGTTTTGCTGCTGAAATTGTTGACACGGCTGCTGGTAAGTAGATGGATAAGCGTTTGTCCTTTGTTGGCACTCCTTCAGCTTAAACAAACCTTTTAACTCCATAAAAAGTTTGATCTCTAACTGTTCATTTGAAGACATTTTGAACCTGCAGTCCTGTCACAAAACAAACAAAATGGTAGCACCCGTATACAAAAGGATAAAGCAAATAAGAATAGAATTAAAGGGTATAATTATTAAACACCACTACGATTCCCCGGCAACGACGCCAAATTTGATAACCGTTTTAGTCGTGTTACGGTTTCAAATACAATTAAAGTATCGAACTCCTCTAAACTAATGTAGTATAGAGTAACTCGAGTCGTCTCTCTCAAGGAATGTAATGACAGGTTAATAATCTTAGGATTCCAAGTTATTGCTTTTGGATTTTGGATATTAAACTGGGGGTTTGGATTTTGAACGCTAAGACTACGAAATGAAATAGCAAAGCAAGTATGAAATCTAATCCTAATTAATGAAAGACAATTCGAGTAAAGAAGATCTACTCTAATCTAAACTATACTTGCAAGAATTAAAAGCAACCTAAAGTAAAACAATTAACAAAACCTAGACTAATCAAACATAATTGCATCCAAATAAAGATAAGAACTCAAAGCAATTAGAAGAGACAAGACAAGCAAGAATTAAGCAAAACAAAACACATGAATTTAAACCTAACTATAGAAGCATTTTGTCGAACAACTTGTAAGCATTCTTCCAAATGACCTGAGTGCGTGCAATTCTAAAATATGGGAGAACAATTCAATACAAACATTCCTCAATTGACACAAACATCCAACACATAGCAAACATTCAAGAATAAGCACTGAAACGCAATAGGATTGTTGGATCGAGAGAATACGATAGAGGGGGGGTGAATGTCGTTAAAAACTTTTCGGATTCGAGGTTAAGAGAATACGCAGCGGAATTGAAAACACAGCACAAGAACTCAAGCAATTTTACTTGGTTCGGAGTTGCGGTCAGCTCCTACTCCAAGGCCCACGGTCGTTGACCGTTTACTGCGGGCAATTCTTGTTGGTGCAGTTTGCACTAACGGTCAAACTCGGGTTTTGATGTATGACAAAGTGGTTAAAGTTAGGGTTGTGTGTGTTTAACCTCTTTACCAAGTGTGCAGGGTTGAAAGACTTAGGACCAGACACCAGGCTGAAGTCCAGGATGGTTGAGTCCTGGCGGGAAGTCCAGTTGGGTCCGCGGGACCTGACAACTGGCTGAAGACCAAGTTGGTTGAGACTTGGCAAGAAGACCAAGGTGGTTGAGCCTTGGCAGGAAGTCCTGGTAGGGTCAAGAAGTCAAGCAGAGCTGCACAAAGGGTAAGTAGGGTAAGTCACTGGAGGAGCGACCCAGTGAGGACGAGTCCAATCTTGGACTTTAGGCGCGGTCCAACTTAGACCCATTTAGGTGATCTAAGTTGAGTCCTGGTTAGATCCTGGTCTGGGAGACAGGATCTAATTAACTTAGAATTGTATCTTATTTTAGTCCGTATAAAATTGTGCTAGCCTTGTTTTGGACTAACCCTGGATGCAGGACCGAAGGACTATGATTCTGCAGCTCAGAGAGCCTCAAAGGAGTGAGGCCGTAGCTGAGCAGGGCGCCCCGGATGTGTCGGGCGCCCCAGAGTCAACCCAAGGTCAGCAGAGAGGTAAACGCCCCGACAGCAGCGCTATTCGGGGCGCCCCGCTTAAATCGGGCGCCCCCTGTGCCACCTCACTGCTAGCTGCCGAAGCTCGCCCTCGCTAAGCCCTGAAGATGACGCTTTGACCGGTCAAATCGGGCGCCCCGCGCGCGTCGGGCGCCCCAGTCAGAGCTGATCCCGAAGATGCAGAGATCAGCCTTGACCGGAGGGCTCGCCGGATCAAGAGCCACGTGGGGGGCGCCCCGAGCATGTCGGGCGCCCCCTGCCCTATATAAAGAGGGCCTCGACCCTCTTCAAAGGACAACAATTCTTTCAACGCTTCAAAGTTCTTCTACGCTCGCGCCTTGCTCCGGAAACGCTTCACCTCGAGCCGACGACGTCCCGCTGCCCCGAAAGAGTCGACCTACTCCGGACGTCGGTAAAAAGAAGAATTTCTTTTAACACTTTATTGCACTTAATTACTTGAAAGTGTGGGGTTGTCACACTTTCAATTCATTTGTACTCGCCTACTCTATCGGGGTTGACCGATAGAGAGTTTTAGTAGATTGCCCAACGGAAAGGTCCGAGGGACCTGGGCCTTCGAGTAGGAGTCGCCGAAGGCTCCGAACGAAGTAAAAATCGTTCGTGTTTGCGTGTTTGGTTTTCGTCTCTTTCATTTCCGCTGTGCACGCTTTTTAAAGCACTCTGATTTAATTTTTTTAAAAGTCACGTGATTCACCCCCCCTCTCACGTGCATCGATCTTACAAGTGGTATCAGAGCCTGGTACGCTCTCTATCGGTGCAACCACCGTAAGAGCCGGGGGAAATCCAGTTTTTATCGTTGTCTGTGATTTTTTTTGCTCACAGTCTAAATCTGATATTATTATCAATATTTATATATTAGTTTTTTTTATCGATCGATTTTACACGAATTTGGTGCAACACCATTCGAGTTGGTCATTTTATTTTTATATATTTATATCTGCCGGCACTACTAATCCAAGACCTAGTCTTGGGACTTTGTTTGGTCTATTTTTTGTGTGCAAGATTTCTAAATGGCGCAAAATAAGATGCAAGGGCGAAATGTCAACGAGCCCCCACACTACTATCCAGAAGATTTCGACTATTGGAGGCGATCAATGGAGATCTTCTTGGGCAGTCAAGACTTCGACTACGTGTTAGCCCTGAGATACCAATCTCAAAATGATGAACTGAACAAGCAGGTAAATAAATTAATTTGTGCAGTTTTGCCTAACAAAATTTCCTGCAGACTGGAAAAGTATAACAACGCATATGACCTATGGACTCGGCTGAATGAATTGCACGAGAATTTGAAGGAGCTGGATGAGCCTAAGCTTAAAGCTGAAAATGAGTCTACTAAATCAATCGCAGAACCAAATTTAAAGATGGAAGATCAAGTCCAATTTGCAACTAAGGTTGAGCCTGAACCAACGGTAAAGCCTACTAAATTAGGGGATGCGATTGAGGTAAATTACAAGAATACCCCTAGTATTATTAATACAAATGTCTTGCATGATTTTGAGCAAATCTCTGAAATATCTGACTGTGTAGAAGGTTCTTGTAATAAATTAGATATCTCTATAAATCCTCCCGAAATGCATATTTTGTTAAAAACTTCCTGCAATACTTTAGACTTTTCAGACCAGAACAAACTCAACTCTGACTTGGTTAAACAAAACATTGACCAAGTTAATTCAGATTGTGAAAATCTAACCCTCGATAAAATCAATGTTTATCTAAATAAAGTTTTTAACTCAGTTAATAGTTCAATTGTAATCAAAAATTCAAAAACCATTAAACTTGAAAATAAACCCAAGTTAATTAACAATTCTTCAAAACTGAAAATTACAAACTTGGGTAATTCGAAATTAAAACCCAACAATAATTTAAGCATTACAAAAATTCCTAATAAAGACAAATTAAAAAATTTAACTAATTCAAAATTCAAAGAAAATTTAAGAGTCCACTTTAACAACCCAAAGCACTCAACCTATAATCCAAGGGGAGGCACCAAACTAGTTGGCACCTCAAAATCAGCCTTTGCCCAGGTGGGCACTTAGGACTAGTCTTAAAAGTTAATCTGACTCTTGACCTACTTAGTATTAGGGTGGGTCGAGATAACGGTACGCTAGACAGACTCTCGGGGAGAACTAGCCGAAACTATCTCGACACATCCTAGACTAGTTAGACCAGGGTGTCTCAACAAGTAGGGTTAAAGTACAACTTCCTTAAGCAGCTTTGTCTAGAAAGAGGTTGTTGCTCCAATAAGGTTTCGGCCAAAGAAGGCCCCTGTGCCTCGCCTCCCGCCTGGAAGCTAATTATCGAAGTATACGTTTAAACTACTTTTTGTCAAACCCGAATCTAACAAAAGGTCAGATTAACTTCTTTTATGAATCAAACTCAAACTCATCTCACACAAATCATAGGATCCCTTTGTTTGATAACTTAGATCAAGTGAGATGAATAAGGATAATAAGTTCAAATCATTGATTGATAATTTAAAACTCAAACTTGAATTTAAAATCTTACCTTTTAAATCCAAAATTCAAATTAACGAATTCAAATTTCAAAATTCAAATTAACAAATTCAAAATTCAAATTAACGAATTCAAAATTCAAAATTCAAATTAACAAAATTAAATTTCAAAATTCAAATTAATTCAAATTCAAAAATTAAAATTCAAATTCAAAATTTAAAATTCAAATTCAAATTCAAAAAAAAATTAAAATTAAAAATCAAATTCAAGCTCATCTCACACAAACGATAGGATCCCTTTGATTGACAATATTAGACTGAGTGAGATGATTAGAGACAATAAAATTTGAAACTTGGGTATTTTAACCTAACCGTTACTTAATTAAATTTTAACCGATAAAATTTTACTTTCTTTTCACCAAATTAAATATTAATTAAAATTTTAATCGTTTGAATCTTATTTAAATGTTAAAATTAAACTTTAAAATTCTTAATTAAATCATATTTTAACTGAATCTAAATCTTAATTTTTCACCTAATTAAATCCTTAATTAAAAATTCATCTAATTAAATTTCAACATAAATTAAAAATTAACCTTAATTAAATTCTACTTTAACCTTAACTAAAATTTGCATAATCAAACTTTACTTAAATTAACTTTAATTAAATTAAAATTTAACGTTAATTAAATTTTATATAATTAAAAATCTAACTCTTTACATAATCAAATTTTAATCCTTAATTAATTAAACTTGAATCCTTAATAAACTTTAATCCTTAATCAACTTTAATCCTTAATTAATTAGAATTTCAACCTCTAACTTTAATCCCCAAATAACTAAAGCTTGTAATTAAAATTTTACCTTAATCTTAATTGAAATTCTTAATTAATTAAACCTTAACCTTAAGTCTAATTAAAAATCTTAATTAGTTAAACTTTAATCTTAATCTTAATTAAAATCCAACTTTAACTCTTAATTAAATCTTAATTTAATTTTACCAAAATTGAATCCTAATTAAAATTAAACTTTAATTCTTAATCCTAATTAAAATTAAACTTTAATTCTTAATCATAATTAAAATTAAACTTTAAATATTACTTCAATTAAAATCATGATTAAATTTTAAAACTTTAACTTAATTTTTAATGTTTAATTAAAATTTATCAACCCAACCAACCTTAACCAACTTAACTGAAAACTTTAATTAAACCAAACTTAAATATAATTAACCTAATTAAACTTTAATTAAACCAAACTTAAATCTAATGAATCCAAACCTAATTAAACTTTAATTAAACCAAACTTAAATCTAATGAATCCAAACCTAATTAAACCAAACCTAAAAGCAAACCCACACTAGAGGCTTAATTAAGCCTACACCTAATCCTTAATTAAACCAACTTAACAAAAAAAAAAAAAAACTCTTTTGTTTCCTTTTCTCTTTCTGCTTGTTCTTTTACGAACTTACCCCTAAGGACTTATGGAGAATATCGAGTTGAGGGGGAGGGAAAATATTTCGATACATGTTTTTGGCAAATCCCTTATAACATATTTGAAAATAACTGGTTTAAAAATACTATTTTTTAAAGTCTTTTTTTATTCTTTCAATTACATTCTTTTCAAAACTTCTTTTTCAATTTTTGTGTGCTTTCAAAGATATTCTTATTATCATTTAAAAATAATAATAATAACTTTATTACTATTTTTTTTGTTTCAAAATATTAAACAATCCTCTTGAAAATCTCTCTTCAAATACTTTTAAACTATTTTATTAAAATATGTGATTAAAAATAAAAATGCCCTATATCTAAACCTATGTTAAGAGATGCCATACATGTCTTATTTTTACTGTTTTGTTTGAAAAATATTAGGATTATGCTTATAAATAATTCCTTGCAATTCCTATTTAGCATTGAAAAATCCGTATTTTTGGGTCTTGCAAATCTCCTTTTTCAAATTAACTTTAAAATAAAAACACTTATGTTTTTTGAAAATCCACTATTAGCTTATTCTTATACTAGAAAGTATCAAAATATTTTGATTGATTTACTTCCAAAAATGATTCTTTTGAAATATTTTTATTTGTAGTTTGGATATCCCTAAGACATAATAGAATGTTTACCTTGCCATTGACAAGGAATTCTAAGGGCTTGTCAAGTTAAGGGGGAGTTCAAACTAACTTGGAAAATTAATTTTAAGAATAGTTGGAAAATTAACTTGGAAAACTAACTTTGAAAATATTTCTAATTCATTTGAAAAATAATGTTGTTGAAAACTAATTGTTAGTTTTGAAAGCTAAGTTAATTGATTTAGGGGGAGTTTTCTTTTTAGGCTATTTATCTTACTTAATCTATTTTTCCTAACTCTAGTTTTCCCTATCACTTAGCTTTGGATCCTACTCTCCGTAACTTAATATACGTATGTTTTTTGATGAATGACAAAGGGGGAGAATAGGGTTAAAGCTTAGAAAATTCTATATTTAGTAGGGTTAAGGCTTAGAAAATTCTATTTGCTACTTAATTTTGCACCATGTACTTTCATGCTTATCTTTTATTTACTTGCATGTATCTGCTAGTTTTTCTCTAACTTTAACCTGAGTTGTCAATACATCAAAAAGGGGGAGATTGTTGGTGCAGTTTGCACTAACGGTCAAACTCGGGTTTTGATGTATGACAAAGTGGTTAAAGTTAGGGTTGTGTGTGTTTAACCTCTTTACCAAGTGTGCAGGGTTGAAAGACTTAGGACCAGACACCAGGCTGAAGTCCAGGATGGTTGAGTCCTGGCGGGAAGTCCAGTTGGGTCCGCGGGACCTGACAACTGGCTGAAGACCAAGTTGGTTGAGACTTGGCAAGAAGACCAAGGTGGTTGAGCCTTGGCAGGAAGTCCTGGTAGGGTCAAGAAGTCAAGCAGAGCTGCACAAAGGGTAAGTAGGGTAAGTCACTGGAGGAGCGACCCAGTGAGGACGAGTCCAATCTTGGACTTTAGGCGCGGTCCAACTTAGACCCATTTAGGTGATCTAAGTTGAGTCCTGGTTAGATCCTGGTCTGGGAGACAGGATCTAATTAACTTAGAATTGTATCTTATTTTAGTCCGTATAAAATTGTGCTAGCCTTGTTTTGGACTAACCCTGGATGCAGGACCGAAGGACTATGATTCTGCAGCTCAGAGAGCCTCAAAGGAGTGAGGCCGTAGCTGAGCAGGGCGCCCCGGATGTGTCGGGCGCCCCAGAGTCAACCCAAGGTCAGCAGAGAGGTAAACGCCCCGACAGCAGCGCTATTCGGGGCGCCCCGCTTAAATCGGGCGCCCCCTGTGCCACCTCACTGCTAGCTGCCGAAGCTCGCCCTCGCTAAGCCCTGAAGATGACGCTTTGACCGGTCAAATCGGGCGCCCCGCGCGCGTCGGGCGCCCCAGTCAGAGCTGATCCCGAAGATGCAGAGATCAGCCTTGACCGGAGGGCTCGCCGGATCAAGAGCCACGTGGGGGGCGCCCCGAGCATGTCGGGCGCCCCCTGCCCTATATAAAGAGGGCCTCGACCCTCTTCAAAGGACAACAATTCTTTCAACGCTTCAAAGTTCTTCTACGCTCGCGCCTTGCTCCGGAAACGCTTCACCTCGAGCCGACGACGTCCCGCTGCCCCGAAAGAGTCGACCTACTCCGGACGTCGGTAAAAAGAAGAATTTCTTTTAACACTTTATTGCACTTAATTACTTGAAAGTGTGGGGTTGTCACACTTTCAATTCATTTGTACTCGCCTACTCTATCGGGGTTGACCGATAGAGAGTTTTAGTAGATTGCCCAACGGAAAGGTCCGAGGGACCTGGGCCTTCGAGTAGGAGTCGCCGAAGGCTCCGAACGAAGTAAAAATCGTTCGTGTTTGCGTGTTTGGTTTTCGTCTCTTTCATTTCCGCTGTGCACGCTTTTTAAAGCACTCTGATTTAATTTTTTTAAAAGTCACGTGATTCACCCCCCCTCTCACGTGCATCGATCTTACAATTCTATATGTGTACAAATGTTTACAGAAAAATATTACAGTTGTAGTACAGTAAACTAAATATTAAACTCTTCGTTACCGACGCTCGGTGTGGATCGTGCTTCGGAGCAGAGGGTCGTCGTCGGCGCTTGAATCTCGAGATGGGAGGTTTCCGGAGCAGAGCACTTGAGTTAAAGAGCGTATTGGCGTTGGAAGAATTGTGTTTCGAAGCCTTGGGGGTCGAGCCCCTTTTATAGCAGTCCTGGGGGCGCCCGGGACGCTGGGGGCACCCTCCACGTGTCTCCCGATCCGCAAACCCTCATCCGTAACTCGGTCAGCCCTTATCCCTCCAGGATCGGGCTCGGGGTTTTACGGGGGCGCCCGAGAAGCAGGGGGCGCCTGGGTTGACTTGGTCTGCTGGCTTCTCGCTGACTTGAACTATATCTGCTTCGTTGGCTTGAACCCAGGGACTTGAACTCTATCTGCTTCGCTGACTTGGTCCACAAGCTTCTTTGGACCTTCACCCTCAATTGGTGGATATGGATGGAGGGGTTGCTGGAAACGACTGTGAAGGGCTGCTGATGAAGGATGGAGGAGCTGCGACACTAGGGTTCTGATGTGGAAGAAAAGAGGGAGAAGAAGAAAGGGAATGGCCTAGGGTTTTGAGGTGAAGAAGATAGCCGGTCGATGGAGGAAATGTCGGAGGTAGGAGCTTCTAGGGTTTGCCCGGATGAAGCTGCCGGCGTGGAGAAGAGAGGAGATGGAGTCGGGGTGTCGCGGATGGGGTTCCTCCTCGTGGTTGGATGAGAAGGATGGAGAAGGAGGTAGCCGAGTGAGCTCCGGTCGGCGGCTGTGAAGAGATGGAGAAGAGGTGGCTGCCGGCCGGAGATGGTGGAGAAGAAGAGGATGGAAGGTGGACGCCGATGGAGCGAAAGATGAGTCGCGTGTGTGAGATGATCCCCGATCCAAAGGAGGTGCGGCGCCCTTCATTACTTGGGTCCGGCCCAACTTCAGCCCACTTCCACAGCCCAACATTTGGGTTCAGCCCTGCCTTGGGTTCAGCCAAGCCTTGGGTTCAAGGTTCAATCTTTAATTCCCTACAAAAATCATGAAAGTATACCAAAATTTAGAAGAAATTATAATGAGCTCCAAAAATAAATCCTAATCGTAAAATATAGTATAAACATGGTTTAAGCGTACGAGAGGATAAAAAAATGCTAAATAAATGAGCAAATATAATGATATAAAATGTTAGTTATCAGGCGCCTACACGTCGCCTCTCCTGTGCGATTTCTTATCCGCAGGCTCGATCAGCGCTTATCCATCTTCACAGGGGAGTCTGAGCTGATGGGGGCGCCCGTATGGTCCCGGACGCCTGAATGAAGGCTTATCTCTGCTTCAAACTCGCAGCAACAAATACAGCTTTCATCTTGGGCGCCTGTATTATCTCGGGCGCTTGAATGGAAGCCTGTTCTGTCTTCTTCGGTTTCCCCTTTTTTTCTTCTTTGACCTAGGCGCCCCCATCAATAGGGGCGCCTAGCTTGGCTAGGTTCCAGCCCAGTTTTTTCTTGCTTTGTCATCTATTCTTGGTACCTGCAAGATACACAAATACAAAGCAAATATACACATATTCTTAACCTTAAGGATTTGGTTCTGACTTCGGATTTCCAGGAAATCCTAAGTCGAATCGACACATGTTCCCACCCCCGAAAGCGCGCCTTTCACCTACTCCTTTCAAGAGATGGTTGCCACCCAGTCCTTCGGGTGGACTTTTGCTTAGCCTCCGATACTCTCGGATCTCGAGACGTCCGAACCCTGACCCGTCTCTACTTCTGTCCTTAGTCATCGCTCAGCTAAGTTGCTCAGTCCCTCGGACCAAGACTTCGTGCCCAAACCCTAAGTCCGGGACTTCGATGCCAACCCTCGGTCAGGTCTTCGTGCCCAATTCCTCGAACCAGGTCTTCGGTGCCCAACCCTCGGCCAGGACTTAGTGCCCAATTCCTCAAACCAGGTCTTCGTGCTCAACCCTTGGTCAGGTCTTAGGTGTCTAACCCTCGGCCAGGACTTAGTGCCCAATCCATGATCAGGACTTAGTGCCCAATTCTTCGAACCAGGACTTCGTGCCTAGGTTAATTAGGACTTTGGTTCACCTTTGGTACTCCTCCTTTACTCACCCTTCCTTTGTTCAATGTATCACTGACTTAAGTATATTGTCAAATATTAAAACACTTAAAGGAGGACATCACTGATGCAACATGCACCAACACCCCTCCCCACTTCTCTTTGCTCGCTACTAACTTGGCTTTAGAACTTTCGTAACCTCTCTCCTTTTTAGCAGTTCTGGGGCTCGTGTCATAGTTTATCTATGTCAATCCTGACTCACTCTATAGCTCAGGAGCGAGCCGAGCGATGGGTGGAATTCTTGGAGACTCGACTCAAGCACACTCAACTCATCTCCAACGAATCCACCCTGAGCGACTTGCGAGCCGAGGTTACCGCCCTTCAGGATCGCCTGGCTCACTCCGAAGAGCAACTAGGGATCGCTCAAGGCCAAGCCGAGATGGCGAACTCGACCCTTGCTCAATCGAACGTCCGGATCTCCACCTTGGAGTACACTGAGCGGAAGGCTTGGGCCCTTCAGGCGAAGACTCAGGGTGAGCTAACCAAAACTCAAGCTGAGCTTTGCAAGTCATCCGACGCTGCTGAGTCCCTTAAATCCCAACTCCGGGCTAAGAGGAGGAGGCGACGGCTCAGACCGGGAAGGTGGAGGAGCTGACGCACGAGCCGGCTTCCCAGGATCGAGAGATGAACAATCAGAAGGAAGAGTTTGAGCGTTTGAGAGCTGAGAGGGCGGAGTGGGCGACGGCCAGAGCAGAACTCGAAGAGTTGTGTGCCTACAAGGAGGGGGAAGCCAGCCGATGTGACGCCTGTAGAGTTGAGTACATCAACTCTATGGAGTTCAGCCAACAGGTTTCTGATCGGCTTCGAGCCATGTTGAAGCATCAAATGCTTAACATGTTTGAGCAGCTCAGGCAGGGCGGACATATCACTCCCGAGCTGTACCGCTTGGTGGTTAAGCTTTCGGGCATGTCTCAGAACATGCTCGAGGAGGTCCACCGACCCTTTAAATAAGGATCGGGTTTTTGCCTTTTATTTCTCTTCCTCTTGTAGAGGTTTGCCTCAGATTTTGTAATGCACTTATCTTTAATAGAAAACTTTCTTCATGATGCTCTGTGTGCCTTTACTTCTGAGTATTAATGGCTTGAGCAATTATCAGTGAGGTCGATTTGGGTGAGGAAGCAACTGAGCAATTCGGCCTCACGAGTGACTAGGTTAAATACTTGAGCACAGTAACTTCTAAGTATTGGCCATTCGGGTAAGAGCACCATTGAGCGATTCAACCCCGCGAGTGACTAGATTAAACACTTGAGCGCGATAGCTTCTAATTATTGGCCACTCGGGGAAATCGACAAAGGACTTGATGATCGAAACTAAGCCGGGTACTTAAAGATGCTAGCTTGGGAAGCTCGAGGCATCGCCATTAGGTTGGTCTGATCCTGAGAAGCGCGGATCGCCACACATACATCCTGGGATCTAAGCCAAGGAAACCGTTGGGACCTACCCGCTCGCAGTTCGCACGAAGGTGAGAAACTAGACACTCGGTCGGCTTGTACCCAGGGGGCATGGGCCGCCACACGCCCGATTGGGAGCCGAGCCAAGGGGTGCGCGGGGGCATGCCCGCTTATAACTCATACGAAGACGAGAGTCTGGATACTCGGTCGGATTGTACCCAGGGAGCGTGAGCTGCCACGCATCCGACTGGGAGCCGAGCTGAGGGGTGCGCGGGGGCATACCCGCTTATAACTCGTATGAAGATGAGAGTTTGGACACTCGGTCGGATTGTACCTAGGGAGCGTGGGTCGCCACGAGTCCGACTGGGAGCCGAGCCGAGGGGTGCGCGAGGCATGCCCGCTTATAACTCGTATGAAGACGAGAGTCTGGGGCTCCTGCAAGTTTATCGAGAACCCCATCATTACAGTTAGGCAGTACATTTGTTTTACAAGCTCTCACTCTGCCTCTCGATTGGGTTGGAGGTGGATCGCACTCCAGGGTCGATCCAGCCTTCTCCCCTATTCATTCTCCAGGTAATAGGCTCCAGATCCCAGCTTCTGCACAACCTTGAAAGGTCCTCCCCATTGAGGCTCCAATTTGCTGACGTCGCCGACCGGTTTTACCCTTTCCCAAACGAGGTCCCCGACCTGGAATGTTCTCGGTAACACCTTCCGGTTATACCTTTGCTTCATTTTCTGGCGATAAGCAAACATGCGAGCCGCCGCTTTGTCTCGAATTTCTTCAACCAGATCCAACTCCAGGCGCCTCCTTTCTGGGTTATCTTCGTCGTAGGCCCTTCGCCGATCAGACTCACATCCAACTTCGACCGGCACAGCCTCGCTTCCGTAGACCAGCTGGAAAGGCGTGTGGCCCATGGTTTCTTTAGGTGTGGTTAGCAGAGCCCACAAGATACTCGGCAGCTCATCCACCCAAGTTCCTCCTGCATGATCCAGCTTAGTCTTTATCCCTCTCAGGATCTCTCGATTGGCCACTTTTGGTTGGCTATTACTCTGTGGGTATGCC
Organism: Boesenbergia rotunda; assembly: GCA_024364735.1. Taxonomy (NCBI): domain Eukaryota; kingdom Viridiplantae; phylum Streptophyta; class Magnoliopsida; order Zingiberales; family Zingiberaceae; genus Boesenbergia; species Boesenbergia rotunda. The sequence continues at coordinate 136,943 of JAGFNQ010001447.1, read as the reverse complement.
ACAGAAGTAAAAGCCTGTTGAATGTCGTAGGCCGAGCACCATTCTTGTATTTTCCAGCCCTAGAATTGCCTTCCATTATCCGAGATGAGTTTATGAGGAATTCCATACCGACATAGGATGTTCTACCATAGGAACTTGATCACGGCCTGCTCGGTGATGCGAGCCAGGGTCTCCGCTTCTATCCATTTGGAAAAATAATTGACGGTCACTAGTAGAAATCGCTTCTGAGTTACGACGGTCGGGAATGGTCCCACAATGTCTATGCCCCATTGATCGAATGGGCAGGAAACCGCCGATGCCTTCATTATCTCCACGGGTTAGTGTGGGAGGTAGTGGTGCTTCTGGCAAGACAGACACGTGGAGACCATCTTGTCAGCATCCTTCTGTAGGGTTGGCCAGTAATATCCGGCCATCAGTACCTTTCGGGCCACAGCTCGGGCTCCAACGTGACTTCCGTAGACTCCCATATATATTTCCCTCAACACATAGTCGGCGTCTTCTTCGCCCAGGCACTTGAGTAGGGGTTGGGCGAATGCCCTCTTTACAGCACATCCCCTACCATCGAGTATTGAATCGCCCACTTTCTGAGGAGTCAGGCTTCTTCCCGGTCAACTAGGAGCACCCCTTCTGTTAAGTATGCAATGAGCGGCGCCCTCCAGTCGGCCCCCAGCTCCAGCTCAGCCTGCTGCTCCACATGCATCACCATCATCGCTTGGCCACTCGATTGAGGAACTACCCAAGAGCCGACCGAGCTGACCAACTTGGCCAACTCGTCCGCCCTTAAGTTGCTTTCCCGGGGGATTTTTTGTATCTGCACCTCCTGGAACCCGACCTTCAGTTTCTCATAAGCCTCCACGAAGGCTTGCAACCAATCACTGTTGATTTCGAACCGCCCGGATATCTGTTGGGTGACTAGCTGGGAATCTGAGTACAAGATCACCCGAGTGGCTCCCACGTGCTTGGCGGCCTGCAATCCCGCTATAAGGGCTTCATACTCGGGTTCATTGTTCGTAGCTCGGTACTCTAGTCAGACGGATAAGTGCAACTGCTCCCCCTTTGGGGAAACCATCAGGATGTCGATTCCACTGCCTGGCCGAGCTGATGAGCCGTCCACATAAATTTGCCATGCTTCTTCAGCCTCTTCTGAATGTAACTCACTCAAGAAATCTGCCAAGGCCCATGCTTTAATGGTCGGGCGAACCTGGTACAGGATATCATATTCACTTAGTTCAGTGGTCCACTTGATCAGCCGGCCTGACGCTTCTGGATTGGAGGCTACCCGACCCAGGTTGTTGTTGGTAAGGACCACGATCCGGTGCGCTAGAAAATAAGGCCGAAGCCTCCGAGCACCTAACAACAATACATACGCCAACTTCTCGAGTGTCATATATCGACACTCGGCTCCTTTCAGTAAATGGGCAAAAAAATACACGGGTTGTTGCTCAGCCCCCTCCTTCTTGACTAAAACCATGCTAACCGCGTCAGTCGAGGCAGTTAAGTATACAAACAACACCTCCCCGACCTCGGGCTTGGCTAACACCGGCAGCTCGGCGAGGTATGCCTTCAACTCCTCAAACGCCTTGTCTCAGTCGGTGTTCCATTGAAACTTGGTGGCTTGACGAAGGGTTTTGAAGAACGATAGCCCTCGCTCAGCAGATCAAGAGATGAAGCACGATAGAGCCGTGATCCGCCCGGTGAGCCTCTGCACTTCTCGGAGATTTTTTGGTGGGGGCATATCAAGCAAGGCCTTTACTTTGCTAAGGTTGGCCTCGATACCCTCTCGGTCACTATGTAGCTGAGGAACTTCCCGCTCCGAGCTCCAAAAAGACATTTAGCAGGATTCAGCTTGAGTCCATACCTGCGTAAAGTCTGACAGGTTTCCTCCACATCAGCTACCAGGTCCCCCACTAGCCGGACTTGATCAAGATGTCATCCACATATACTTTAATATTCCGGCCGATCTACACCCGGAAGACTTTATTCATCATTCTCTAGTAGGTAGCTCCGGCATTCTTCAATCCAAACGACATAATTGTGTAGCAGTAAGTGTCGTCAGCCGTGATGAAGCTAACCTTCTCCTGATCTTCGGCAGCCAGGGGTACTTGGTGATAACCTTGATACACATTCATCATGGAGATAAGCTCACTGCCTGTGGTCGAGTCGACCCTCTGGTCAATCCGGGGCAGAGGGTAACAATCCTTCGGGCAGGCTCGGTTGAGGTCCCGGAAGTCGATGCAGACCCTCCACTTATTGTCAGGCTTGGCCACCAATACCACATTGGCTAGCCAGGCTGGGAATTGGACTTCCCAAATGTGGCCGGCTTCCAGCAGCTTTTCGATCTCGGCCCGGATCACCTTATTTTGCTCTGTGCTAAAGTCTCGCTTCCTCTGCTTGACTGGCCGAGCATTCGGATATACATGGAGGTGGTGCTCGGCCACCTCCGGTCGGACGCCCTTCAACTCCTTGACTGACCAGGCGAACACGTCTTGGTTCCTGGCCAGACACTCTAGCAGGGGCTCCTTCAGCTCAGTTGGTAGTCCGGCGGCAATCTTGACCCGGGCCTCCTCCCGCTCGGGCAACAACTGGATCTCCTCCTTGTCGTCGTGCAGCTCGACCCAAGGGGAAGCATGTACCATGTTGTAGCTTGAGAAGGGGCGTAGGGCCTTCTCCCTCTCCACCCGGACGTCATCCACATAACACCTCCGGGCCACCCTCTGGTCCCCTCTGACCTCTCCTACCTTGTCACCAACTGGGAATTTAATCTTGAGGTAGAAGGTCGAGGTAACTGCTCTAAACTCGTTGAGGGCCGGTCGGCCCAAGATGGCGTTGTAGGTCGTGAGGGCGCCCACTACCAGGAAAGTGGACCATCTAGTCCTCTTCAATGGCTCCTCGCCTAAGGAGATGGCTAGACGAATCTGACCAATGGGCTGCACCTGGTTCCCCGTGAACCCGAACAACGGGGACATCTCGATCTGCAGCTGGTCGAAGGCCTTCTTGTAGAGTATGTTGACCGAGCTGCCGGTGTCTACAATAGTTCGTGGACTTGGTAATTGGTGATGACAGCCGTGAGGACCAGGGCATCGTCTTACAAGACCTCTAGTCCCTGTAAATCTTGGGGGCCGAAGTTGATTTGCGGCCTTTGTGCTTGGGTGGCACTTGTGCCGACCTGATGAATCTCTAAGCGGCGTACTTGTGCCTTCCGAGCTCGATTGGAATCTCCCCCGGTAGGTCTGCCCGAGATGACATGCACCCCTCCCCGGACAGCATTTTGCTAATTAGCTTGTTCTTTATCCATCTCCTCGGCCTCGGCTCGGTCTTCCTGTGGGAATAGGTTGCGAGCGACCGAGGGATTCCTTCGGGGTTCCTCAGCTGCGGGGGCCATGGCCGGGCGGCCTCGACCCGAGCCATGCCAGGGAGATGCTTGTCGCCCACGACCTCAGGGAGCAGGAGCCTGACCCCTACCGGCTTGTCGGCACTCCTTTGTGGCATGGGTGTGGCTTTGGTGGAACGAGCAGTAGGGTCTCCAGCGAGTCGGCAGGCACCCCTGCTCCACCTGCTGCACGTGTCGTCGTTCCACTCCCATCCGGTCGATGAGTCCTCGCGGGCTACAGATAGGTCCGCCCGGGGATCTGTTGCTTTGGGCGGGGTTGGGTGTCGCTGCGCTGACCGACTCCTTCTTTCGAGCGGCCTGTGCTTCCTCAACATTGATATATTTGACAGTCTTCCCTAATAGGCTGTTGAAGTCCTTCGGCAGCTTCTTGATCAATGAGTGGAAAAAATCTCCCTCCTGTAGTCCTTGGGAGAAAGCACTGATCAGAACCTCAGTGTGGCGGTTGTCACGTCTAGTGCCACTCCATTAAACTGCTTGATGTTGGCCCGGAGAGATTCTTTTGGACCTTGCTTCAACGCGAACAAATTGAGGCTCGTCTTGTGATGCCTTCGGCTGCTGGCAAAGTGATGGAGAAAGACTCTCCTCGGCTCCTCAAAACTTGATACCGACCCATTGGGGAGTCGATTGAACCACCTCTGGGCTGGTCCCAAGAGGGTGGTTAGGAAGGCTCGGCACTTCACGCCCTCTAGATATTGATGTAACAAAGCAGCACTCTCAAATTTCATCAAGTGCTCTTTCGGGTTGGTGGTCCCGGTATACTCGGGGATCGTAAAGAATCGGAGATGTCGGGGAACTGGGTCTTCGAGGATCCATGAAGAGAAAGGGCTGCGTACCAGGGTGGCTGGAGAGGGGTCGGCTGGGGCCTTTCCCTTGTCTATATGTGGCCCGTGCATCTGGTTGGACGCTGATGCTTCGACCGGCATCGAATCAGCTTCGTCGTCCAGATCCCGATACAAAGCCGCGGGAAAGGGAACGGAACCACCCTCGGGTCGGGCAGGCTTCCCCGACCTCCCGAATGCCCGTACATTGCTGGCTCGGGGAATCTAGGTGCCTAGCTACCGACCTGCGAATGCCTCTGGGGGGACTTCTGAGCTCGAGCAGCCATCAGGAGCTTATACTCCTCGGGCGTGACAGTCATCATGACTCGGTTGGGATCTTCCATCTTTCACTTCCGATCAGGCGAACGTCCCTTTTTCTAGCACCAAATTTGATCCTGTCGCGAAGCGAGGTGGACTCGAGCACGCGGTCTCCCCAAGGATCACGAACTGCTGAGGCTAGCTCTAATCTGCAAGGGAAGGACCGTTAGCGAACCCGCCGGGAAAAGTCCCCGGCAAGGCACTCCGACAGTCAAGTCAGTCCCCGATGGTGGTGGAAGAGCAAAAGCAATGGAGCAGTAGCAAAAATACTATTGCGCATACCTGGAGGACGAGGAGCGGAGAGTAGGGGTGAGTATTCGGTTAAAACCGAACCGAACCGAACCGAATAGACCAAAAACCGAATAAATCAATATTTTTCAAAATAACCGAACCGACCAAATTTCTTAATAAAAACCGAGAAAACCGAACCGATAAAATATCGGTTAATTCGGTTTTAACCAAATTAACCGATTTAACCGAAATTTTAAGATTTTATTTGATTTTAATAAAAAACAAGATTTTATTTAATTTAATTATATTTTTAAATAAAAAATAATTAAATTAATATCCTTATTCGGTTAATTCGGTTTATTCGGTTTAACCGAATTACAAAACTCAAAATCGAAACTGAACCAAATTAACCAAAAACCGAACCGAATTTTGAGAAAAAAACTGAAAATCGAATTAACTGAACCGAATTTCAAAATTCGGTCGGTTCGATTCGGTTAATTCGGTTTTTCTGAATTTTTGCTCACCCCTAGTGGAGATGTTTATATAGCCGGGGGAGCTGGCAGCTTTGCCTGCCCTGCCATTCCATGCCGTAAGCGAGCGCAGGGCAGGGTGTGGCCGGTGTTGGCAGGGTGAGGTGGTGCATGCCCAAATAAGGCAAGGGGCACTGCCGGCTCATTAATGTGCATCGCCAGGCGCCACTCGGCCTGACAAGAACGTAAGTGGTCGTGGTACAAGGTGGCAAGGGAATCAAGGTATCAGTGGGATATCCACGATTTGGGCTTGAATGATGTCAGATCTGCGCCGACCCCGTACTTCTTCTGCTAGTCCTGTGTCAGGAGTGGGTGTTCCTGACCAGACTCGGCTGGACCACGACAAAACCTTGAGTGCTAGCGACATCTAGCGGCTCCGAATGCTAGTGTCGACTGGGAGCCTAGAGTGTTCCTGGGTCCTACCGCCGCCGCCCATGTAATGATGTTTCCCGAATTAGGATATACTTGGATTGGCCTACCTGACCGTACTCGACTGGACCCAGGAGGAGGTAATCGAAGACCTGGTATCTTTCTGCCTAGGGGCTCCTTTGACTCGGGACCCTCCCGACTTGAGGTTCCCCTAACTCGGAGGCATTCCGTTACAAACCGGCCGTCCCGATCGGGGTTGGTGTCCTGCTGGCTTCAGGTCGTATCGCCCACCTGGGCCTTGCACTCGGCGGGCTCTTGGGCCCCCGACCCTATCTCCATTTGACGGGGCGCCATGCTGACAAGCCACGTTACATCCAAGCTGGGCCGGGATCAGCTATCCTTGATATCCGCCATTCGATCCCTAGTTATAGCATATTTGTATGAATTTTTTCTCCAAATGAGACGTAAACCCTGGGAGGCTGGGCTTCTAAATCACTCACTGCGAGTGCTTCTCGATTTACCTTGATGCCTAATAAAATTTTTTTATAAGACTGAACCGTTCGAGATTAAAAAGAACCTTGTTAATCATTTTTGTTTTAATGAGAGCTCTTTGATGGAAATAAAATTTTGGATGGGAGCTCTTTTGATTATTATTTTTAAAAAAGAGCTTTTTGATTATTTGTATTATTTAGGCGCCCTTATAATTTCTATCTTAAATTTTTTAAATTTTATTTTTTTCCTTTATAAAAAGTATTTCGAGTCTAAGGTCGAGGAAGGATATTGCATGGACCCGCGGCTCCCAAACTCAACACGTATCCGAGTGTCGGGCTAAGTGTTGCCCGACTTATTTGTGCCTAAGTTGGGTCGAATACAGTTTAGTTTAAACTGTGTCAGATTCAATCCGGTCCAATCGACCTGAACCGTGACATCCCTTTGGAATTTATTAATTTAGGTGGAAATATTAATATGGGAAATCCATAAATTGCGTTTTTGCCGTACGATGACTCTAAATTGTTGATCCACCGTCCATTCTTACGATAGGTGTCCCTGCCAATTCGTAATCGTAACCGATTCGTTCCCGTTTGTTATCTCGCCTCGTTACTTTGCGCTAAGGTAAAACCCTAGCGAGCAGGAAAGGAGATGTCGCGTCCGCCTTCTGCGGCCGTCGGTGCATGGTCGTCGGAGCTGGATCTGGGGAAACTCTTCGTCGGTGGCCTGGCTTCGGATACGAGGGAGGAGGCGCTGGCTGACTATTTTGCGAGGTATGGCGAGGTGAAGGAGGCGGTGGTGATTAGGGACCGAGTAACCGGGAATGCGAGAGGGTTCGGCTTCGTAAAGTTCGCTGACCCCCAGGTCTCCGAGAATGCGCTCAAGGAGGACAAGAAGCATGTCATTCGCGGAAGAACGGTGAATGTTCCTTGTTTCTCTTTCTCAGTTTTCGGCATCTTTGAAGTTTTGAATCTTCGTTATTGCTCTACGTTGAGCTTGCATTTCCTCTAAAAATGACATCTTTTTTTTTTATTTAAAGTTTTGTCAAGTTTTAATCTTTTTTCGATGTAAAAAATGAATTGATCTAACCATTATTTTGTAGCGAGCTACGGTCGGTATGTGTTTAGTTGATAGTTTTAGCCAGTTTTTTGATATGTTTAGGTCACAGTGAGAAGAGCCGCTCTGCGCCGTCAGCTGCATCAAAACCGGGAATTCCTGAATCCACATCAGAATGGTCAATTCATTAGATCAGTCGAGGTGAATGGTGATAGCGGGTTCTACAATGTCCATAGCACTAGCACAAAAAAGATTTTCATTGGAGGTTTGCCAGACAATGTGGATCAACATGACCTCAGGAGGTATTTTGAGAAGTTTGGTTCCGTTGTTGATGCCGTAGTAATGTTCGACGGCATAACCCGACGATCAAGAGGTTTTGGTTTCATCACATTTTCTTCTGAGGAACCTGTAGCAATGGTGTTGCAGAACAGCCACCATGAGTTGAATGGGAAACTTGTGGAGGTTAAGATTGCCACTCCTAAGGATGACAGGAGAAATGCTATTAACAGACATGATCATGATTATCATATCGCGAGAGAGGATGAAAGAGGTGTAAGAGGGCCCTTTTATGGTCCTCATCCAGGCTATCTTTATCCCAGCTATGGATATTATGGATATGTTAATTATGTAGCACAGCCTTTTCCTCCTTACGCATATGGAGGACAAGTTGGAGGAGTATATAGCCCCACTGGTTTACATGGGATTCAATATGGCGGCCTGACGAGCATTCCGATGAACTTTTGGAACAATTCAAAGAGAATTTCTGGGCAGGTTATGCATCCTGATGTTGTCAAGAGAAGCGGCGGAGAAAGCATGTCGGTTATTGATAATGAGAACCAAAGCAGCCTTGATGTTGAAAACCAAATTGGGGCTATGGCAGGGTTAGATTTAGAAGATGTGCAATGTGATGCACAGTGAATTAGATCGTGCAAATTTCTTCTACTTAGTTTTAATTTTTTAGTTGGTTAGGTTTCTCATGATTGTAAAGTTATGCATTGCACTCTTTGATGACAAAAGAAGCAATGATAATGTGGAGGTGTGAAATCTTAGTTAGTCAAATTTTTTTATCAGGATTTGTCCTTTGATTTTGTTGGGTTTTGTTCATTTTCCAAGGTTCTACACTGCCAGAAGAAAAAGGAGCTTGTTTAGGGGTACTAATATTCTGTTTGCAGTAGTTGTGCCTCGAAATTAGAATGCAATACTCTACTCACCTGTGATGTTCTTAATTGTAATTAATTGTAATCATTCTGATCCGGAAGCTGATAGGTGGGATGACAATGTCTGATGATGTGATTAATAAGCTGGCGGAGATGATATGAGAAAGAAATTTCAGAGAACGTTAGAAAGACGCTAGAAGAGTTTCCGACGATCCCATTCCGATGCTTAAGTCAGTGGGACTTTTAAAGAAAGAGGAAGCAGTATATTTGTAAAAAAAATAAGAGGATTTTGACCGTTTCAAGGAGTCTTAATTATCTTTTATTCTATCTCCTAATCATTTTTCTTTTTGGGATTTTAATAATATTTAATGTAGTTGTTATGTTAATATTCTCATAACGGCCAGTGCTTATTAAAACGTAATAATTTCTCTTTTCTTATCATTTGATATATTGATGACGTCCTCAAAAGTATTAAAAACTCTTTCTAATGAATAATTCTCATACGGGACGCTTAATGAAACTTGCCTTGACTGAAAGGAAGTTAACCCTATCGATCGGACACTACCCAGGCATCCCTAACCGGGAAGGCACTCCCGACTTGGGAGCACATACTGCGTCAATTATGTTGTTCTTGATCGGGGCCAACATCATGCCCCGACCGATGGCTAGCGTCAGGTTCTCAATCGGGATATCATTTGACTATACTGACAAATTCATATGGGCATCCTCGCAATAGTTTTTGATCCATATGACAACATACGACTGCCCTCCCAATCACAATCACATTTCATGGAGAAACAAATTATCTACAGTGTCCTGTTATATAGTGAATGCCAAAGCTTTAGCAGAGATGGATGATTTTTATTCCAGATTGATGACCAGCTAGTCCCATTGACTACCTGCAACGTGATATATCTTCCTCGAAGATTGAACATCACGCCTGAGTTACACTGCTAGTCTTACTGATCATCATTTCCAGAAACTTCGCTGCCTGTCTGCCTTCAGCAGGCAAACAATTGATCAAAATAGTGAATGAATCCTTCCTGTCTTCAGATTAGAGCAGAGCAGTGTAAAGATCACTTTTGACCGTCAATGCCAGGTACCTGAAACTATTGGTCGTAATGGTTTGGAATTAGCGTTGTTGTTTCAACATGTCCAAGATCAAAATTTTCGTTGTTCGAATATTGTCTTCATGAATGAACACGATTGACCAAAACCCACTCTCAATCACTTAATTCAAACATTTATTGGTCATCAACAGGCACACTCGTTAGGATATATAGAGAGTTAGAATGGGGAGGAGAGGATGATTAGATTCGATCTTTGCTTGATACAGATTTATCACGGCGGAAGAATTGAACAATATTTGATCATGTCGGTAAAGGAAAGGGGGCTATTCGGTAGTGACTCGCTTGAGTGTTGACCGAAGGCTGATTGCGGGGCCGCTGACCGAATGATTGGGATGGCCGGTCGAACGGTAGAGATGTCCAGCCGGATGTTCAGAAAGAACCACTGACGAATGATTGGGATTATTGGTCCCACTGACAATATAGCGGCAACCTCTGTTTCTAAATTTCAGTGAATTGAGTCCTAGCAACTCATACAACTCAGTTGAAATACCTCCACTTGAAGCTTCTGCTAAAGTAGGAACTGTCCCCAAGCAAATTGGATCAACCATAGATAGCATGGCAAAGCAATTTCCATCCTTTTCGTGATGCAATATTGGCACAGTAGCTTCGTGGAGCCAACCGTTTCAGAGATTTGATCTCACGCTTTCTTCCTCTTTTGCTTGTTTGGTATATGAGGAACAGTTTCCTTAGTTCTGTTCGCATGTTAACTATTTAAGTGGCTATTCAATATAATCTTTAAAGACTTGACAGAAAGTCTCTCTTACAACAAAACGTCACTTGCTTCTTGTGCTAATGTACAATTTGCAAATGATGTTGCCCTTTTCCTTCGAGAACAATCCCTGCTTTACATTCAGCCGGAGGTAGCTCAGCCATTGAAGGCAGCAACCCTTGCCGTGCATACCTGTTAATTTAACACAGCAAAACTAACATAAAAAATGCGATCCACTTGATTTGTACTCATTATAGTAATCAAATCATGTCTGCTTCAGGTATTTAGAATGTCACTACATGAATCGTAATTCTCTATTGAAATCTATGCCAAATTATATCATTAAAGATTGAACGGTGTACTGATCTATCATTACAAATTGAATAGCATACTGTTCTTTTGAGGGAGGGAGATTCAGTCCTTTTTTATGACCATTCTCTAATTGCAATCACTTGACAAGATGCCAATGCTATGAACGAAGAGGCGACCATGACAAGCACAAAGACAAATCAAAGGACATTTGGTTCTCCATGACAATTAATATGAGAGAAAACTACAATTTGTTTTTATTCAAATATCATCACGTCAGCACCTAAACGACAAGGGTTACAATTACATATCTGCATAAATACCTCCTTTTCTTTTTTCGTATAATCAATTGAGCTCCTAGTTTGGAATCATGAGCAAAGGCAAATAAATGGAAAAAAAATTCTAGTTGTGCTCGACAAAATGACACTCAGAATTGGAAAGTGATCACCAGAAATCTTGAAAGAGGAAAAGGACCTACCCAGGTGCACCAAAAACTAGAGGCATCTGAAAATCGCAAGTCACATGGAAGGTAAAAGAAGACGCAACCTGTCCATAGCAAACTTTTATATGCATATGAGCTTTGGAAGGATGAAGACATACAATATGGTTTGTTGGCAATTTGTATATGATACCTGAATTAAGAGTTTGAAACTTTTTAGGACAAGCAACAACGCATGGAAGCAATCCAAAATGGAACTGCTGTTGGTTCAGTGCTGGAGCAGTAGTGGTATTGTAGTAGATGAACTAGTAGCTCCAACACCGTTTGATCTTTGAGGTCTTGCTACATAATGCATTGTTAGAATGGCAGTCATAAGGCTTTGTTTGCTTGTTAACATTTGATTTTGTACGCCTGTATATTATATACACATATAGAGAGATTCCTTGTTTCTTTCTAGCATTAGTCTCAAAAGTGATGTATGTGATCAATCAAATGTTACTAGGATATTTGCTTTCAAATATCATCTACTAACTCTCTTTTCCTTTTCTTTTATTATTGTATGTTTTTCTTTAATGCACAATGTGTGATTAACTATAATGCCTTAGATGTCCGTAGCTATTAAGATATTGCTGAAAGTTGATATCTATTAACCAAAAAGATAAACCCTAATCGGATACTCCCATACAATTATAAACTTGATACTCAAGAACAAAACTAACTTGGTTCAATACTAGTGTGGAACAAAGTATTAACAAGTACAATTTCAATGACTAGTCAATCAGATTTGTCACTGTCTGATTTGATTTCTATATTATTGTTTCAATTTTGAATTATTATCGTAAGGCACTAAGAATGAGGAAGGTAGCGTTTTCTTGTGTTTTGTTTTTTGTTTTTTCAGGTCTTAAGAAGAAGAAATTTCTAATTTTGTGTAAAGAACAAATGATACTTGCACGGATATATAATTAAGAAGGAAGGGAAAAGGACGAGTGAAATAGTAGTCAAGCAAAGCTGATAAGCAACGCATACCAAACAAGCTGATTGCATCCGGCGATGGAGGCCTCTTCGCTGCTACAACCGCCGTCGTCCTCTCCGCTTTCGAAGCAGGCTCATGGATTCCCGCCGCTGGTGGCGGAGGCCTCTCCGAGTGCCTCCAGCTCCGCCAAATACATCCTCTTGATTGCTTCGGCCGTCATCGCGTCCATCTTCGTGGCCTCCGCCTTCGTCTATCTACTCGTTCGACTGCTCTCCTCCTGCCGCCTCGCCTCGTCCATTGCCGCGGCGCCCCGGCTCCACCACGGTCAATCTGAATCTTCTTCTTCTTCTTCTTTTGCCGCCTATGCGGGCGAAGACAGCGCGGCACTCGTCGACTCGCTCCCACTGCTCTCCTTGGCCTCCCTCGCCGTCATCCCCAGTTATTCTCCTGAATGCGCAGTCTGCCTCTGCCCCTTCCTCCCTCGCGACGAGCTCCGTCTCCTCCCCTCCTGCCGCCACGCCTTCCATTCCCAATGCGTCGACCCCTGGCTCCGATCCGCCCCCTTCTGCCCTCTCTGCCGTGCCTCCATCGATATCCCTGCTCCGCCGTGGCCGCAGCCTGGAGCGACGACCGCAGATCCGTCGACTATCGGAAGCTACCGAGTGGAAATAGGAATCGTCAGCCAGAGAAGCGCAATTTCAGAGCCGGTCTCGGCGAGGAACCCTCTGTCGCATCTGCAGACGTTCTCGTTAGGATCTTCGTTCGAGTACATCGTGAACGACGAAGAGGCGGTCGTGGCGCGGATCGGGACAGAAAATGGGAAGGAGGAGGAGAGTGAAGAATCTTACAGGCAGGATCCTGGTGCAGAGGCGGCGGAGGCAGCAGGTGGAGGAGGGAGGGGTTGGCTACGGGATCACCTGGACCGGCTGGCCTCCTCAGCTTCCTCCACTTTCTCGTCGATCCACTTCTCTGGGAGGTGGAGCCACCGGTACAACGGCGGCGGCGGAGGGACGTGGTCGTGGGATTTGGAAGGGAGCGCCCGGCGGGAGGCGGAGGAGGGTGGCTACTACAACTTTTACCGGTGGCTGATGGGGCATAACCGTCATTTACTACTTTTACATTTCGAATTATCGTCAGTATATACATACTCGGTGAATTCAGTTATTTGTATTGATGTTATTTAAATATATTCTGAAATTCAAATTAATTCGCTACCATTAATAAGTGAAAACCTAATAATTATTTTTAGATATTAAAAAAAAGTAATTGCTAAGTTTGTTATGCGATTTACAAATTATTAGTTTATCATATGTTTTAATACATCTTTAAAAAAATAAATCCATTTAAATAAATTCTAAACTAAATTCTGTGCGATGTGCATAAATTAATACTATTTAAAATTGCACATTATCTCACCAGTCAATTTCTGTTTTACTGTTATTTGTTACATTATTTATCATACCAGTCCGTTTCTGTTTTACTGTTATTTGTTGACGTCGCCCATTTGATCTGCCACGTCAATAAATCCACAAAAATGGCCCTACCTAACACCGTCCCACCCAACCGCCGCTCAGCGTCCCCCTCTTCCTCCGCGTCCTCCATTCTTCTTCCTCTACTTCGAAGGCTGCCCATTTGCAGTTGGTCCAGCGTCCTCGACAGCGATTTGCTCCTTTTTACAGAAGTTCTTTCTTTTCGACCTGGAGATCCATTGTTACGGCGAAGATCCTATTTACACGAAGGTGGGTCGTGACGCATTCGATTCCGGCAGAGAATAACACGCATCGTATGAGTATTGATGTTTAAAAGGCGGATGAAAGAAAAAAAAAGATTAATCAGGTTGGATAATTTTGCATCTCAGTGATCGGCTCGAGTCTATTGAAATTTTTCATCGACCACCAAAATAAATCAGATAATACTCACGATGGACGATCCAAAATCCCAACATCATAAGAGATGGATGAAAGAGATTGTATTGTTCATGCGTTTGTAGTATCATCTTGGGAGTTTTATATATGATTTTCTTATTGATTTACATTGTATCACATGTATTATGATTGTGAATATATATGCAGGGGAGAGATTCTCTTGGTATGTATGTGCAAAGGTGGATTGTTCTGAATCAAATTGATCAGGTGCTAGCATGATCTATGCACGTTGAATATCAAATTGATTGGTGTAAAATTTATCCAAATGGAACCATTAATATTTTACCATGTGAATCTTTTTACTACTATTTAATTATTCTAACATATGCATTAATCGCCGATTAATGGAAGATCTGTAATCGTCGAGTAAAAGGATGACCATTGATGGTCGACAATTATCGTTTCGAGTTTGGCGAGTTAAGGTGATAAATGATAATTAATTGACCATTGAACGCTGTCATAGGGTATGAGCTCATATATAAGGAGGTTGCGACCACAAACAAGAGACATTAATGAGAAACAGAAATAACAAAGATTTTTCTCCACCTTTATTTCCCCAAATCTTCTCTCCGTTGTACATTTTCACTCAGCGGTTTATCCGTGATAACAATTGAAAATTTATCAGTTTGCCACAAACATTCGATGCTTGGTTGTGTTCATGGTTCTACTGTTATACGCTATAAAAAAATCAGCTTTTAGCGACGGACTTTTTAAAAGCCTGCCGTTAATAGCGATAGATTAGAGTCATCCGTCGCTATTAACGAAGGATTAGAATCATCCATCGTTATTAACGACGGATTAAAATCATCCGTCGCAATATTAGGGTTTCCCCCTACCAAGGTCTGAACAATATCGATGGACAACTTAAATCCGTTGCTATTAGCGACGGATTTGACTTGTTTGTCGCTATTATTAGGGTTTATTTTCGACCGGGGACTTTTTTCTTACATGCGTGCTCGTGAATCCTCCTTCGGCAATTTCCTCCTTTGACGATCTCCTCCTCCGGTTACAGGTACGCAAGTATGGGAAGGTTTTTTTTGACATTGGTGTCCCCTCCACGCGCGCGGCCAATTGGGTGTGGCCAACTGCAGTCGCGTGACGGGACACGTATGATCATCATCGATCATCCATTTTAGATGAATATTTGCCTTGATTCTGTAAAGAATCACCAAAACATATTTTGGTTTAAGTTTTTAGCTTAGTTTTTTGGATCTTGAGATGATTTGCCCTGTGATACCATATTAGATGAATCTTGATTAGTAGGATAGAGCTAGCTCCGTGAATTGTAGAATGAAATATCACTTATGTTTTATGACTAAGTGTTGTTTTGATTAATCGGATAGTAATTTTGATTAATTGAAACTAGCTAGTAGTTAAGGGTAATTGATGAACATTGCAATTAAGGATGATCCTAATCAAATTTAAAATTTAGTTAAGCTAGTTTGTTATTGTTAAAGTAGTTAAGTTGTATATTTTTTATATAGGATATTGATTAGTTATGTATATTTGTGAAAGTAGCTAAATATGTTTGAATGAGTATCCATATTGAATATTTTATTGTTATTAGAATACAATGTATATAAACAAGGTATGGATGTGTAATAGGTTAGATAATGGATTTATCCGTGAAGAATTTTTTATGAACTTTGTAAAGTCTCATCCTGAGTGTTTGAACGACGCCGAGTTAAAGTGTCCATGTAATCAGCACAGATGTAGAAATATAATTTTCCGTGATGAGGATACAGTGAAAACACATATCTGTAGGTATGAGTTTGTTCTAAATTATTACAACTGGTATTGTCATGGAGAGCTGTATGTATTTGAACTCGTTAGACCTTCCATCGGTTCATCATCCAACCCAATTAGTCTAGAAGCATCATATAGGTTTGTTGATGCAATGCAATCAATGATTTATGATGCAATAAATGCATTTGATCAATCAAATGTAGATGAAACACCTACGCCTGAAGTTCAAAAAATATATGACATGCTAAAGGCTAATGAAAGAAAAGTATGGGAAGGTATTGTCGGAGCAATCTAGGTACCTTGAGTTTTGATATTTGGGCAAAAGTTTAAGTTAGGTTTATTGTTGTATTTGATATTGCATTGTGAGAACAAAAAATCTGACAACAAAAATCGAGGCCGAAAAGTTCAAGTGGCATCTTGGCAGAAGAAGACCCGACAACAAAAATCGAGTATTTGAATGCAGTATACAGGTACGAAGGAGAAAAGTTCAAGTGACATCTTGGCAAAAGAAGACCCGACAACAAAAATCGAGGCCGAAGGAAGCTCCAGAAGGCAAGACGTGAAGGATGGAGAGGCATCCAAGGGACGCAAGACTGATAGAGGAAGCTAGAAGGCTAGATCTAGGTTGGTCGGGCGAGAATGAGTGTTGAGTGATTGTACTCGGGGTTGAAACCTTAGGTTTAGGGTTTGGGCAGTCGACTGTTGCTGGGAGCAGTTGACTGGTGTTGGGCACAGAAAGATCAGCCGACTGATCTTCTATGTAGTCGACTGGTGTCGGCTGGAATTCGAA
Organism: Boesenbergia rotunda; assembly: GCA_024364735.1. NCBI lineage: Eukaryota > Viridiplantae > Streptophyta > Magnoliopsida > Zingiberales > Zingiberaceae > Boesenbergia > Boesenbergia rotunda. The sequence goes on along the minus strand of JAGFNQ010001447.1, from coordinate 120,563 downwards.
CGTTGGGCTGTAACGTTCGAATTCGGGTGAACCAATTGACTGGTGTTGGCACCAGCCAACCTTAGGTTTAGGGTGTGGGCAGTCGACTGTTGCTAAGCAGTCGACTGGTGTTGGACACAGAAAGATCAGTCGACTGATCTTCTGTTCAATCGACTGGTGTCGGCTAGAATTTAAAGTTGACGAAATAAGCTTGGGTAAAGCTTATTAGTAGTCTACCAAGCTCAGGTGTGTGTCAAAGTATTGTGGTGAAGTTTCTCCACCCACAAGGAGCGACACCAACTAGCCGGAGGCTTTCCGGGGAGTCATCCACTGATAGATCGAGATCGTCTACCTTACGGACAACCGTGAAGTAGGAGTGTCATCTCCGAACCACGTAAAAGTTTGGTGTTAGTGTTTGTGTTTTTATTTGTAATTTGTCTTTTCTTTTGTGCACGCTAACCGTGTAGGAAGAAACGACGCATTGGGGGCAACAGGCTATTCACCCCCTCTAGCCGGCGCACCGATCTTCAACAAGTGGTATCAGAGCGAGGTTCACTCTGGTTGGACTAACCGCCAAAAGAGCAAAGGGGCTAAAGGAAGATGGATTCGGAAGGTTCGCTAGGATGGGATACACGGATCTCACCTCCATACGATCGAGACGACTTCAATTATTGGAGGAAGCGTTTAGAGACGTGGTTCTAAATGGATTGGGACTATTTGACCGCATTGGAGGTTTCGTTCAAAGCTCCAACGGACAAAAAGGAGAAGCGCCTCCGACCTCGGTATTGGACAAAGGATCAAAAGGAGGAAGCGGAGGCGAATAAGGAGGTAATGAGAATTGTTTTAAACTTATTACCTTCTTAGATTGTGTCTCATGTAGGTGATTACAAGAATGCTTATGAGCTATAGAGAAAGATGATAGTTCTACACAAGAACAAGGAGTGGAGGAGCCCAAGGATAAGGGCTCATTAGTCCAAGAGAAGAAGAAGGACCAATCGGAAGTTGAATCAAGTTCAACATCCAAAGAGGAGAAGGAAGTGGAATCGTCCACATACTCAAGTGAGGAAGAAGAAGAGCAATCCAAGGTGGATGAGATCTTGGAAGCTCAACCCTCAACCTCAACTACCAAGAAGAGTGAGATCCCACATAAAATGCATTGAGTGTGGGGAAATAGGACGCTACAAGAGTAAGCGTCCTTCACTCAAGAAGACAAAAGAGGTAAATCCTAAACCCGGTAAAATTTATTTAAAAACTAATGAGGGTTGTAGGGATGGAGCTAAGGATACGAAGCATATAATTTGCTTCACGTGTGGCGAGCAGGGCCACTACCACACAAAATGCCCAAAGAAAGGAGAGCTCAAGAAGCTAGGGAATTTAAAGAAATTGGAGAAGAAAAGGAGCTCAAATCAAGAGGGAGCTTCAAAGGTAAAAGGGAAGGTAATCTCTTATTTAAAATTTAATTCAATTTTTAATTCTTATATGCTCGATAAAAATAATGTAGATTATTTGCCTAAGCATAATCATGAAATATGGTTAACAAAGTAGATAACCCTAGAAAATCATTACCCAAGACTAGACCCAATAAGACCCAAACTACCATGCCTAAGGGGAGGAAGGTAGTAAATGATAAAGGAATTAATCCCGAGAAAGGGAGACATATGTTGGGTTCTCCCGGCACCAAAAACATAAAACGCAGCGGAAACAAGAACCCTCGAGCGATCCATGCGAAAGAAAACTCGTACAAAGTATATCTATCAAATAGATCTATCTACAGTGTATACCTTTGGAGCGTGCCCTTTGCTTATCCCGCTCGTCCAAGATGCGCCGGATCTCTTGCACGTTCAAGTGTCCGTGCCTCTATTCATATCCACACGGACACAATCTCTCAACTTCGGGAGAGCTACCTTAGTTGTGCTAGCAACTTGAGGTAGCTCGCAGAACACCAAGAACCCTACAATAGGGTTTCGGCCAAAAGAGGAATATGAGGGAGGGAAGAAGAAAAGGGAAGAAGAAGAAGAAGGCAAGAAGACCTCATCCAAAGTCACAAGACCCTCTTTTATAATCATCACATGAATATGAAGAGGTTTGTGTCTCTTTAGCTTCCTTCATTAATACCAATAAAGAGCACATCTTTTCATCTGACTCTTCATCTTTTCCCATGCAAGAAAAGAATCTTTTCATCCAATGAAGAGAGACTTTTCTCTTTCCTTCATGCAACTCTGACCGGGCCTCTCGGGCTTCCGACTCGGTCTCCCGACCAAGTCTCCCGAGTGGCGAGCTCCCGACCCAGTCTGCCGAGCTCCGACCCAGTCTGCCGAGTGCCGACCCAGTCTGCCGAGTTTCGACTCGGTCTGCCGAGCTCCGACTCGGTCTGCCGAGCTCCGACTCGGTCTGCCGAGCTCCGACTCGGTCTGCCGAGCTCCGACTCGGTCTGCCGAGCTCCGACTTGGCCTGTCGAGCTCCGACTCGGCCTGCCGATCTCCGACCCGCACTCTCGAGTTACCAACTCGAGCCCTCGAACTGACCTCCCGAGTTCCCAACTCGGGCTCAGATCTCCAATCAGATTTCCCGAAGCATTGCGTCCTTTGTATGTGACCCAATAGGTTCTCGTGACGTTGGCAATGTGCCTAAACACTTTAGACACATAAGCAATGAGCGGCATCTAGCAATGCATCAATGCTACCCAAGTAACAAGAAAAGTCGAGATCCGACTAAACCTCCGTGACTATGATAGTGTATGACCTTGTCCATCTATCCTTGATATCTAGATTGACCAATGAGGCATAGACCGTGTCATCCTCAGACAATCTTGTGTTTCTTGATCCCCGAGTAGACTCACTCAAACAAATGAGCTCAATATCTCATATTGACTCATTCGAGCATGGTCATGCGTTTTAGTAGTTTTACTCAATCAAGGGGCCCACAGATATCACTCCCGTTATATGGGAGGGATAAATCCCATCTACATCACTCACATCCCTCCGCATAATTGATTACATACCCAGTGATCGCCTTTATAGTCCACCCTGTTACGGGTGACGTTTGACGATACCAAAATACATAACTCCTTATGTAGGGAACTGTAGTGACTTCAGGTCTAAGGACTATTCATACAAATAGTCACATGAGAAAGTTTATGACACTCATATGACAATCTATGAAACTTTCTCATGGCGGGTCAATTCAGTACATATTCTCCAATGTATACCCATGTGTCAACTTGATATCACATATCCATGACTTGTGAGCTCAAGTCATCAGTTGACCTACATGCTAGTCTCCATGCATTAATATTGTCCTTGAATATTAATGCTCGACTAGGAATAGTTTAGTATAGTGTTCTCTACATCATCTCACTATCAATTCAACCAATCGATATGATGTAGATAAGAACCTACTACACAAGGACATTATTATACTTAGTTATTTGACACAAATACAAAATAAGTATAATAACCAAACATACCTTTACTAATGATAGAATATGATACAAAATGTCCCTAGTCAATCATCATATAATTGGCTTTAGGGCTCCTACTAACAATCTCCCACTAGCACTAGTGCCAATCACTGTAATATCTAATACCCAGTGACCTGGTATGACCATCATGCTTCTTTTGTGCCAAAGCCTTGGTCAAAGGATCTGCGATGTTAAAATCAGTGTGTACTCTGCATATCCTCACATCTCCTCTATCGAAGATCTCTCAAATGAGATGGAAGCGCCGTAGTATGTGTTTGGTCCGCTGATGAGAGCGAGGTTCCTTATGTTGGAAACCGGATGGCTAGAGGGGGGGGGGGTGAATATAGCCAATCACTTAGACTTTTGGCACAAATCGAATTTCTGCACTCAAACTTATCAGTAGCACAGCGGAAGAAATAATCACAGAGTAAGCAGAAAACAGAGAACGAAAGCAAAGTCGACACACTAGCAAGATCGCTAACAAGGAGGGTTTACAAGGTTCGGGGATAACTTGTCTCTACTCCTTGGCGTGCCCTTAAGGTGGGCGATCCCTTGATCGTCGGCAGATCAAGCCCCGGTTATCATCGGATAGAAAGCAACTTCCTTCTCGGTGGAGAAACCTCTCCACAGCGTTTCAATCACAGATTTAAGTTTAAGCACAAAGAAACAACAAGAAGGATCTTACTCAAACACTTAGCAAAGACAAGAACACAGCAAGCTTTCCTGAGCTCCACCCAGCGGCGATCTCACGCAAGAAACCCTTCCTCGTGTCTTCCCGCTGTTGGACTCCAAGCCTCTTGTTCTCTCCTTCAAGCGCTCAAGTAATGGATGATTGCTTCTCGATTGCAGTAGCTTGCTCAAGGTGATGAAAACTTCAGAACGCACAAGCTAGATGTGGAGAACACAAAGGCGCAGACAGAACTTAGTTCGCAAACTCTAGAACCTTGCTTCAACGAAGCCTTCTTCCGCCCTTTTGTTTCTCCACTCAGCACCAGGTGACAGCATCTCCTGCAGCCTCCAGCTGCTTCCCTGCCAACGCCAGCTACCACTGAGCCCTCCCTGGACTTCCTGAGCTCCCCTCAGCCAAGCTCCAGTCGGCAGCTCCAGTCTGCAGCTCCAGCCGTTGCAACCTGAGATGGAAAACGGACAAACCTGCTCCAAGGAAAGCCTCCATTGACTTCTCCTTGAGTGTTTGAATCCTCCCCTGTCACCTGCAGCTTAATCAGAGTGTTAGAGTAGCATATCACATAGTAAATCAAGTATCAGATGTAATCAGCAGAGAATCGGATACGATCAGGCGCGATCAGAGCGTCTGACAGTGCAATTTGAATTAAGGTGATTGGTCACCGGACCGATCGGAGAACCTCCTGACCGGTCACCAGACCGATTAGGCTGGGTCCAGACCGATCAGGCTCCGTCCTGATCGGTCCCCAACGCTTGATTAGAAATCGCGATTTCTTTGGGACTCACCTGGATCGATCACTAGACCGATCCCAGGTTGTGGATCGATCACCCGACCGATCCACCCATTTATCGGGCGATTTCTGAGCTTCGCAGTCCAGACCTCCTGATCGATCACCGGACCGATCAGGAAACCTTCTGATCGGTCACCAGACCGATCAGGCTGGGTCCAGACCGATCAGGCTCCGTCCTGATCGATCATAGAGAGGAACCTGCGATACTGGATCGTTCTCCAAAACAATCTGCACAGTGATCCTGATCGGTCACCAGACCGATCAGGAGCAGTTCAGCAAGGGAACTCAACATCACTGTTTGCTCCCTGATCGGTCACCAGACCGATCAGGAGCAAAGCAATGGGTGAAACGCATACTCCCTGATCGGTCATCAGACCGATCAGTCATCGCTGGATCGGTCACCAGACCGATCCACGAAGGAGCACCGTGCCAACTCCCTGATCGGTCATCAGACCGATCGAGGGGCTCCAACCTAGCCCTCCAAGCTAGGGTTTCATCCACCTTAGCCCTCCAAGCTAAGGATTTTTCACCTAACCCTCCAAGTTGGGAATTTGCACCTAACCCTCCAAGTTAGGACTTTTCACCTAGCCCTCCAAGCTAGGACTTTTCACCCAACTCTTCCGGATTAGGACTTTTCCAAACCTAGCCCTCCAAGCTAGGACCTGACCCTCCAAGCCAGGACCTTTTCACCTAATTCTCCAAGATGGGAATTTGCACCTAACCCTCCAAGTTAGGACTTTTCACCTAGCCCTCCAAGCTAGGACTTTTCACTCACCTCTTCCGAATTAGGACTTTTCACACACCTAGCCCTCCAAGCTAGGATTTTCAACACCTAACCCTCCAGGTTAGGATTTTCCAACACCTAGCCCTCCAAGTTAGGATTTTCCATACCATGCCTGATCCCCGATCAGGACTTAATCATAATCAATAATCATCCACCTAAACTAAAATCGGTGTCAACACCAAAACAACAATCAAGGCCAGACTGCATCAATAATCTTCCCCTTTTTGTTGTTTGACAACCCGAATTTAAGTTTAGGGATTCAAATTTAGAATCATAGGGGAATCCAGATCCTCCTCCTACAACATGATCATCCTAAACTTAACCAACCAACACTCTTCCCCTTTGTCGAACACCGAAAAGGGGTCTAGAAGGGCTGTTAAGTTTAAACCATACTCCCCCTCAACCCTAGGGGTATCCCAAACCAACAACAATTTGATATTTGATAAGCATATGAATACATATGACAAACAGATACAGAAGTGGCAAAATAAGCATATGTATCATATGAGCATGACATCATAATCATAATCATGGTAGTGTAACAAATATGCAGATAGTACTCATCATAGCATCAACAAGAAGCATAATGAGAGGTTTTTTGTGAAGTTAATCGGTTGGTGGATCGGTCCACCAACCGCAATTTAATGCTATGGAACGGATCACTGTTCGATCTGATAGCGCTCAAACCGATCAGGTGATGGCCTGATCGGACTGAACCGGGCCTGATCGGTCGGGTGACCGATCAGGCGCGCTCCTGATCGGTCGGCTGAACGATCAGGACAGGACAGGAACAGTAGAGTTCGGAGAGAGACCTGTGAGCCCCCTGATCGGTCTGTGGACCGATCACCATAGGGTGCCAGATCGGTCCGGGGACCGATCCAGGCTGGCTCAGTAAGGTTGATCAGAATTTCGTAAAGTCACTGATGCCCCTCTGATCGGTCTGTGGACTGATCGTTACAGGGTGGAGCCAGATCGGTCTGGGGACCAATCAGCCTTATGCCTGATCGGTCCGGTGACCGATCAGGGTTCCTGATACTCCCTGATACGATTTGAAACATTCAGTTTCAGATTTTCTGAATCTTTCCTACGAGATCTGATGAAGTTTATCGAACTTGGACATGATCTCATGACTAAAATTGATCCCTGAAAAAGGATCAAAAGTCCTTATAGGTTCAACAATCACTTTGATCCATCCAAATGGAGTCAAACTCAATCAACAATCATTCAAGCAATTTCAACTAAGTTTGTATGAAATTCAGGTTTCCAATCAAGTTTCCTTGATTGGAATGTCCAAGTATGATCATGGAGCCAAATACACATGTGTTATGCATTGGTTTTCCCCACACTTGGTCACCGAAGTGATTATTATCTCGTCAACTTAATTTTTCAAGGGATGCAATGACATTTTGAGAATTTTAGTTGATCCTAACATCTCACCCCATATCTAGCAAACAAAAACGTTTTGTTAAACCTTATAGTTTGTGTGAGATGTCCCCAAGTTACCCAATTGTTTCCCAACAATTTCAAATAATCATGAAGGGTTTGAATGCATTTTGAAATTCATG
>JAGFNQ010001447.1:0-107025 GCA_024364735.1 Boesenbergia rotunda | reverse complement strand
TGATGATGACTAGAAGACAATCAAAGCATACCAGAGGACCCTCCAGTAAGCTCCAATTGAAGAAAATGGCACGCGATCGCAATGAAACCGATCAGATCACAGAAGTTGCTGAAACCCTCACGCAACTCTGCTCCAAGGCAATTCTGAGCTTGAATCTCCACTGAAACCTTCTCCCAAGGATCTAGATCTTGCTCCAAGATCGTGATCGAGTTGGTCACGCCTTCACTGAAGAAAATTTGAGAGAAAATGATGAACTGATGAGAAACCGGGAAGAAAGCTAAGCTAGAAATGCGAAGACGCGACAGAGCAAATGAGATCTGATTTCGGTTTAAGTAGTTAAACAGTGGACGACTGAGATTGATTCCGCTTCATCCAACGGTGGATCCTTGTCCGATTTGATTCAAAATTTCCAGATCTCAATCAGAGGTCAGGATCATCCTCGTGGTAGCTCGGATCTGCCAGATCTCCAACGGATGGTTCAGATCACCTTGATCTTTGTATGGATGGTCCAGATCACTCTGATCATGATCCAACGGCTAGATGATCTCTGATTGGGTTGAAACCTTCAGATCTCGATCTGATCGCTCGATTAGCCTTAACCCCAGCTTGGATTGATCAGAAGTTCTCAGATGGTCTAGATCTAATCGTTCTTGCATCGACGGTCCAAATGAGTCGACCCTTGATCACTTGATCTAGTCCATTTTTGAACTCAACATTTGACCCAACCTAACCTAAGTCCATGATCCCTTCAAGCCTACAAGAGTAGATCAAAAATTTAGTGACACAACAACTCAAAAATATCAAAATTTTCAATTAAGTCCAAAAAGAGTATAAATCCTAGAACCTAGAGTAAATTCACAATTATACAAGTAAAATATGGGTCAAATACGGATTTAAGCATATGAAATGATCAACAAAATGACACTTATCAACTCCCCACACTTAGGCTTGAACGTCTCGCAAAAAGTACTAAATATGTATCCCCTAGTTTATCTCCAAACATAAGTAGAAGCAATTGAAAAGAAATTACCTAGGGTTGTTAATTCTCAAAAATCTAAACTCTATGGATTAGTATCTTGTCCTTAATCAACAACTTAACAAATTCAACCTTCATGATTCATTGAGATGAATTTCACTCACTAAACCTCTCAAGGGAAACTTTTGGTGGCTCTCTTCCTAAGTTTTAAGTACATGATGAAATTGGAGCTCACTCATACACACATGCTTCTTACACTACCATAGGCTTGCTTATTATCTACTCTCCACCATTATTCATGATTAGAATCAATCATCTATAAAAGCTTATTCAAACAAGTGAAAGATATAGAAGATGGTAAAAATTGAAATAGAAGACATGAAAATAGCAAATTTGATGGGATGGAAGACTTGAATGCTTAAGGATATTTTTGATGCCCTTTGCCCCTTCTTTCAGTCCACATAATGAAATCCAAAGTGTGATGGAGTGAGTCTTTGCAATGCCCTTCAAAAATTGTATGAGAAGACTTTATTAATTCCTTCGTGCCAATTCACTCTTACGTGCCAAACTTGTGTCCTCTTTTCCTTTTCTGATTTTTTTTCCCTTTCTTTTCGTGTCTCTAAAGATATCAGAATGATGGTGCAGATCTTCAGTTTGAATGAACTTTCTTCACTAATTGCATTGTGCCAAAACTTCAATTGGATACCAACTTGCTTCTTTGTTTCTTTTTTCTGTTTTTTTTTCAAACTGTTTTTTTTAACTCTTCTAATGGATCACTTCAGATCAGGAACACAATTTCCTATTTCAGATTACAACTCCACCTTCCAATCTAATTCGTGACAGCAAATTGCATCAAATAGAAATGACAGATTTAAATGCCTCAATTCTTATTTTGATTCCATTCACACTGATTTTTCTTCCTTTCGAATTTACAGCAGTTCTTCAATAGATTCAGCAGCACGCAATCCATTCTAAGAAGCTAGAATTGTCAGGCTCTTCATCCCTGCAAATTCCCAGTTATTATCAGCAGTAATTCAGCTAGTAGTGGAGAATTCATTCCAAACTATTTTTTTTCTTTCCTTTTTCAGGTCTGATCTGAAAATCCTAGCAGCTGCATTTCTTTCAGTTTTGATCAGCAGTGGAGACACTCAACATTTCTGATAGATTTGTGTACTTATTTCCTCAATTCACAGCTTCGGAAAATCAAATCAAGTCTCAAGTTGATACAAAAACTGTCTTACCAACATTCCATCTGATTTCTCTGCTTTTCTACTGCATTCTCAGCTTATATTCTCCATTTAATTGCTCTCCACAATCTCTGATAGTTGTCGAGTGATTTGGCTTAAGTTCTTATCAGCAAACATTGCCATAAACTCAGTTTCAGCTCACCTTAGCCCAGCTGCACTTCAATTACTAACCTCACAGATTTTTCCTGTTTTGCACCAATTTCCACCTTGACTTCAAATTGCACAGCTTTAAATCAGTCTCATAACAAAGTGTTGCTGATTCTAACTCCATAATTCCAACTTGAGCCTAATCACTTCAGTCCCAATATAATTTCACAGATTTTCTTTCTTTGGCACAGTTTTTTTTTTCTCTGTGTGCCATTTTTTTTTCTTCAATGCAGATTTTTTTTTTAATGTTGCTCGCCACTTGGATCTTCAAAGAATGATGGAGAAATCTGAATCCCTCAATTGTTTCCATCCTTAACCAATACTTCTTGCTTATTTTTTTTTACACCAACTCAACTCCACTTGATTTGGCACCTTTTGGCTTCAATTTGAAATGAAATGAATCTTGTTTTTTTTTCAAAATGTTTCCAACACACTAGTCACTCCCCCACACTTAATTCTTTGTCCATCTCGGGCAAAATAACATCAAAGAACATCTCCAAACAAACAAGTCCCTAGAAAGCATGGTTAGGAGTAGGAAATAAGGAAAGAAAATAGAATGAACATGATTATTGTCAAAAATTGACATGGAAAGGTAAACAAATTTATTAGCCTCTATAGATGTGATCTAATCATTGAAATATGATTTTGAAAGAACCTAAGCAAGTTCTAGAGTACAATCACATGTATGTGTCACAAAAATAGGGCTACGCCTCACTAGGTACAAATAATTCATCTCAAGTCCTCAATCAAGAATCTATGGCCAAGTAGTACTCAAGCATCCAAGATTTCATCCACGAGCTCAAACCCTAAGTTTTAACAACTAAATTTAATTTATTTTCAAAAGACTATAAAATGCTATGAAGATAACCTAGAGGATACATTTATTCCTACTCATGAAGAAAAAATGCCAAATGATATAAAATGATATTTACAATGTCTATTTATTAATTCTACCCTATTCATGCATTTATTAGCAAGAATTCATTTTAAAAGAAAATTCTACTTCTAGCACGCATAAAGATGAAAAAGGAAATGAAAGAAAATGTAAGAAAAAGTAAACTCCCTTTTATTTCTGGCGGTCGGAGTCTATCTAGAAATAATCTCCATCGTGGTAGTGGAGGAGTATGGGTAGCTGAAAAAGTTTCCTTCATTTGCTCAATTTTATTTTGCATCACTCCCCCACACTTAAACTTTGCAATAAACTGTTCAGGTGGGCGAAGGTGATTTAAGTACAATAGCCACTTCAGAGGTGGAGTGCTATAAGTCAAAGCAAGATCATCTCCTCCCTCTTTATTCTTTTTGGAAAATCTTCCAGGTGGTTGAAGACTGTCTAGATGTAGAACCCACTCAAGAAATCTCTGGGATCCTGCAAAAACATGTAAAACCCTTCTCAAGCGTGCAGGGTAAGAAAGAAGTGCAATATCATCAATCTCTACATAAAATGTATCTAAAAATGCATCGCATCCAATAAAATCAATTTTAGGTACCTCAGTAAATTTTTCACAAGCATATTCTACATGAGGTATATCAAGAAAAGTTCCACAGTCAATAAAGTCAATCTCGGGTACCTCTAACAGTTTTTCACATTCAATTTCAGCATAAGAAATAACAAGAGTCTCTTCACAATAAACAACTTCAATTTCAGGCTCATAAAATTTTTCAAAATCAATTTTAGCATAATCTGTCTCAAGAATATCATAACAATGCATAAAATCAAGCCTGGGTGCCTCTAAAGAATTTTCACAATTATTTTTCACAAATGATGTATCAAGATATTCCTCACATGCAAATCTAGACATCTCTCTAAAATTTTCTAAAGGAAAAGAAGAAATACTTACCTGATCATGATGAAAAATGTCTATTGGTTCTACAAGAAATACCTCCATCTCAGGCTCAAAATCTGGTGAACAATCAACTAGAATAGGTGATCCTTGGGTACTTGCTCCAGTCATGCAAGTCCCTACACTTTCTGGAAATGGTGGTGGTCCCTGGGGCTCTGTGCAATCCCCTACACCTGTAGAATAATCTCCTGTGCATGCCTCTTTAGTAATACCTTGTAGAATAATCTCCTGTGCATGCCTCTTTAGTAATACCTGCAACAACCTCATTAAAAAGATTATGGCTATCAAAAACAATATCATCACAAAATACAAAGCAAGAAAAATCAGGTAAAACCTCCTCTGGAATCAACTCTCCTCTCATTATGTCAAATGTACCATCATCATCAATGATCTGTGCCTCAACAGTCTCATCTGCGGTGTCTATGCTCATAATAGAATGATTTCCCTTAGGGTCCTTCATGGCGTCGAAAATGCTAAACTGGACTACTGTGTCTCCCACCTCCATCGAAAGGGTGCCAGCATATACATCAATTTTAGTTCTAGCAGTCTTCAGAAAAGGCCTTCCAAGGATAAGTGGGGATCTACGTGCAAGGTACTCTCCCTCCATGTCTAGAATGTAGAAGTCCGCAGGGAAAATCAATTCTTTCACTTTAACCAAAACATCTTCGATAACTCCTGCCGGGCGGGTCTGACTCTGGTCTGCTAGCTGAATCACAACTCCAATGGGCTGTAGAGGACCAATGCCAAGCATCTGGAAGACTGTCCTGGGCATGACATTAATAGAAGCTCTTAAATCAAGCATGGCATCATGTAGCGTGGTGCTCCCTATCTCACAAGATACAGTAAACATGTCAGGGTCTTCACATTTCTGAGGTATGACATGGATAAGTGATGAAACATTCTTCCCCATGCTGACCATTTCATTTTCCTTAAGCTTCCTCTTGTTAACACATAGATCTTTCAAAAATTTTGCATATTTAGGAACCTGTTTAATCATTGTCAGCAAGGGTACATTAATTTCAACTTTACTAAAAAGTTTTACCAGCTCATTGTACTCTTTTGCTTTCTCCTCCTCCCCTTGTCTTCTGGTTGGAGTTCTCCCATTTGGAAAAGGCAAAGGAATAGGAACTTCCTCCTCATGAACCGAAATGGGAGGGGCTGATTTTTGAGTTGTTGCCCTGTTTTTTGGAGCTGCTGTAAAATCTGTTTCGGGGCTGATTTTGTCACGCCCCGAGACCCAGGAGCCGCTGATCCAATATAAAATCGGACAGCACCTCCCCTGTCCGGCGGACAATTTACACATACACAGAACACGACCACGCAGTTTAATTGGCCTCAGGCCTCAAAATATAGATAGACACAATATAAAACACAAGACAACTAAGTAAATCATACCTGACTGCGGACCGGTCCGACTTACGATGAAACAACCAATACACAAACCCCTTAGGTTACAAAACAACACTCCCAAGACATATACAAACCCAATAACTGAATATGAAAATATAAACACTACTAAGTACAAAAACAAACTTTATCGTCGCGATGGGTAGGGACTGGCTGCTGGGCTCTTCCGGCGACTCCAAGTATATCAACCTGAAATAACAATATATGGCAACGGGGTGAGTCCATAACTCAGCGAATACCCAGCAGATATGCATAGTATGTTATAATAACAATAGGAGTCTACGCTGATATCGTCTCATATGAACAATAGGAAAGGGTATACTGAAGATACTGAATCAATACATACCTGAATCCATCTAACCTGGAAAGAGGGTAATAAATACCAAATGGAACAACAATAGACATATAAGCAGGATATCAAGTCTCCAATATATGCAATGTCAAACAAGTGCAAGAATCAAGTGCAGCAAACAATGCACGATGCAAAGTATGCACATGGTGCAATGACATGTGTCACTCCCTAGTCCCAGTCAGGATATCGTCCACGATGTCCGCGTGGGTAGAGCTGTGACAAACTGTACCCAGTCAGGACATGGTCCACAACGTCCGCGTGGGTCAGCATGCAATAATGCAAGGATGGTGCATGACCCAAACATATAAAGCACCCTGGTGCAATGACATGTGTCACCCTTAGTCCCAGTCAGGATCGTCCATAACGCCCGCGTGGGTAGAGCTGTGACTACCTGTACCCAGTCAGGACATCGTCCACAACGTCCGCGTGGGTCAGCATGCAATAATGCAGAGATGGTGTATGATAGATACACATACCTCCCTCACCAAGTCCTCAGTATACTAAGTCTCAGCCTGAATTCCTATAACAGGAAATACTGGTGACCTACAAGGTATACTGGCCGAAATCTACAGATCTCTCATGTCAAATGCAAGAGATACATCTCGATATCTAAGCATACATATAGATATGGCAATACCTGAGACTGTATGAAACTAACAGCATAATAACTCAGGGATAAACAACAAGTATCCAGAACAAGCATAATAACTCAGGGATAACTAACAAGTATCCAGGACATGCATAATAACTCAGGGCTAGCGTATAATCTTACTGCTATCTATAACCAACCATGCATAGCAATATGACAATATCTAAAAGATAAGTCAAAGGGTACCCGCCTCCAAAGAAAGAGAAGTCCGAATAGACAATGAAGCTCCACGACCAAGCGGAGTAACCAAGTCAGTCCTGTATCAAAGGCATATTTATTTAGCTATTTATACCAATACCAAATAGCTAATATAACACAACCACATTAGGATCATCCTAATCCTAATGATAAATCCTAAATTTAAAATCGAAAACATAGAGGTTAGTTTTATTCCTTAGTCCAATCCCAAGTCCAATCACTTGTCCAATCAGTATCTAATCCAAAACCAAGGTCTCATCCCATAAGGTAGCTCTCAATATGCGCACTGCAACACCAAATGGAAGACGCCATTACAACCTAATCCCAACATAAACCAATCTCCAAGTATATCTCTCGATGGAAGCATTACAAGATCAAAGAACTCATGGCAATACTCAAATAATACAAGGTTAGGGAAGTCAAACCTATACCAATTAACTTTCCAAATCAGAACCATACAAACATATCCTTAATGATTTAACTCACAACATCATATCCCACCTTACACTTCCGGAAAAATAGAACTATGGTAGTGAAATCAAAAATCTGAGCAGAAATCCCAATACCATTTCTACCCAACTTATACACAATGTACACACCAACACATGATCAACAAAGCTACACTATTAAAACCCAAATCCATTACAAACACTAAAGCTGATGCCAAAACATAAAATTAAAAGGCCAATTATCATCCAACTCTAAAGAAGACACTAACCTAATAACATCAACCATTAGATTCACCATTCGTATCCAAGCTCACGGCGAATACAAAGAGCAGGGAAGACTTGTCAGATCCCCGCACAAACCATCCGAAACCAACCCATGCACACATCCAAAAACAAGGATCCAATTCGAAACAAAGTTATCCCATGATCCTCCCTCACAAACCTCACGACATCAGGTTCTAAATCCAAACTCAAGAACAAACGTATCATGAATTAGTTCCATAATAAATTCAAAGATCAGCACTGATCATGGTCTTCTTTTCTCATAACAAAGCAAAGAACTCCGAATCAATGTGAAACAAATCCTAGAGTATGCCCATCAAGACTTTCAAAATAGAATTCCTTACCTGACCTGTGATCGACGATGAAGCAAGATCGCGCAAGGGAAAGCAGGCGTCGACTCACGCTCGAATTGAGGGATCACCCTCCTTTGTCGAAGAAGAAGAGAGCCGCCAGTAGCTCGCTGAAGAGGGATGAAGGGGGTCGCCTCCTCGACTGGTGGCTGGCGACTGGAGACAGGGCGGCGCTTTCTCCACTCGCGGTGGTGGCTAGGGCACGCGAAGGTGAGCAGAGGAAAAAGGGAGTCAGGCGTGTGTTGGCTGCGCTGCGTCTGTGAAGGCAAGAAATAGGGTTTTTGGCTTAGCTACGACCGACTGCGAAGAGAGGAAACCAAAGTCCTTTATAGCGGGGGCCTTTTTGCAAATAAGTCCCTCAAACTCTTGAAATCCAAATCATACCATTAGGGTGGAGTTTTTAACAGTTTTCACCCTCTAAATTGAGTAATGCACCATAATTTTCTAAGGTTAAATATTTTATAAACTTAACCCAAACCCTAGACTCTATCCGGAAAAATTCTGAAAAATTTTTCTGGCTCGGATTCTCGAATTGCCGTATTTTACATTCTCCCCTACTAATAAAAATTTGGTCCCCAAATTTCGTTCATTCCTCATATGACACACACTAGCAGCTAAACA
Organism: Boesenbergia rotunda; assembly: GCA_024364735.1. Lineage (NCBI taxonomy): Eukaryota > Viridiplantae > Streptophyta > Magnoliopsida > Zingiberales > Zingiberaceae > Boesenbergia > Boesenbergia rotunda. The sequence goes on along the minus strand of JAGFNQ010001447.1, from coordinate 98,506 downwards.
TGTCTGTACTAGTCATGAGTAATCACTTCATCTGATACCCTAAGATGACACTGGTACGGAGCATCTAAAGTTATCCATCTAGGGGTTATCTGATAACCAGGTACACCCGAACAACCATTCAGTCATCACACTATCCAGGGCACTCAATCCTAAGATCACTGGTGCCAAGTCTATACACCGATCCTCAAACGTAAAATGTAGAATCCATGAATATCACCTAAGTATCCCCAAGTCAATGACATCGTCCCAAACCTCACAAGTCATATATATGTATTCATATCCTTCAATAGACCGTCAGAAGATAACTTATAATTTCAATATTGTGCCAATATGTCGTACCATATGCACCCATGAATACAAACTTCCTAGGGACCCAACCACCGAAACATCATTTATCCACCCAATAATCCATCAAAATACAACAAATCATAGAGATTCATCAATCTCAATCCATCCCTCAGCACCAACAAGAAAGTCAACGGTGATAACAACCTTATCATCCTGTGAATTAATAGATCCACAATGGGAGTATAATAACCGAACCGGTGGACATCTTTGACCTCCTGATTAATGTCCAATATCTCAACGGAAGGTAAGGATATAGCTAATTCCACATTCTCCGCACCCTAGCGGATCGTACATCCTGATGCACCATCGAGATTATCCAACAACTACACCCAATCTATGAGTCAAAATCCCTCATAGAATAGAGTAGCAACTAGCAATCACACCGACCATCGCTTCGTAATCCATTAAGTCTACTCCTCCACTCTATGGTCAAAACCCTCTAAGGTCCTACTCCATAACAAGGAGATAGAGACATGCTATCTCTCAGGAGTATCTCAACATACTCATAAAGCAATTCCTTTATTTTTCCACAAGTTGTCCGCAATAATATCTAACTAGAGGTGACCTAGTCTTATAAGTGATTTGCCTCCACGCAAATCATAAGTCCGTATATACCTTTTTAGTTATTCAACCAAGTACAAGCGGTAACTCATAAGTGTCAAGCAACTAGCTTCACACTTTTCTGTATCGGCCTAAATCACCAATCAAGCTGTACCTCTAGGTCATCACCAGTACAGGTGATTCATGGTCAAAGTTATCAGGGAAAGATGTAACAATCCACTAACGTAATAATATGTAGCTCTGCTACCCTTCTACATAAATAGGTCATGCACTATACACGTGCCTTCCAGGTCACCTAACTAGGCACGAAGACCCAACTGTCTGAAACTCCTTGAACTAGGTAAGTCGATCCTAAGCTGATCGAGCCAACAACAATAAGCAATCCCTAGTTCTCGCTTAGCTACAATAGCTAGAACGCATACTATAAATAGTAAGGTCTAGAAGGACCAAAAGAATAAACCTCCAATAGATTGTCGACATATTCGACCTTGGCTTTCCGATTCAACAACCGGGCTACTAGAGAATTAACATTCTCTGCTCTAAGCTCTCATCCGTAATATATCATAATCGCTCACATGAACGATCACGAATAGGATAGATTGACAAATGTCAATCCAACTAACCCAAGTCTACATATCTCTATTCATCCAGCATGATATATGATCCCACCAAGCTGGGATAGTCTAACCCATCCAAATCTAATACTGAGCATTAAAGCTAAGATAGTATTAGAAAGATATACCTTTTGCCGCCTGGAGAAGTCCTGTCGCTGCAAGTCCCCAAATTGCCGTCGTATCGCAACCACGGCTTTAAAAATCCGTAATGTACTCGATGAATAACATCAAACCCGAGCTCCGACACCTACCAGTTCAGTGTCAGATTAAATTCCGAGAAATCCACGAATCGATGGTATCCCGCATCCTGGGCTTGATACCAAAATAAATTGGTACCAGATAAACACCGTAAATCCAAAAGCACTCAAGGTATCCGACAACCTGGGCTCTGATACCAAAATAAATTGTCACGCCCCGAGACCCAGGAGTCGCTGTTCCAATAGAAAATCGGACAGCACCTCCCCTGTCCGGCGGACAATTTACACATACACACAGACAATATATCACAACCACGCAGTTAAAGGCCTCAGGCCTCAAATCCATACAGAATAACAGTTATATGACTATAACTATCGTAAACCAAAATACGATCTCACCTGAGCTGCCAGGGGGCAGGAACAAAGCCAAAACTCCACGAAGTCCAACATAGGACTCAAAAGTACAATACCATCGAATTAACATGAATACATGTTCGAAACACCACAACGGAAGCATGGAAATACTACAGGTCCATAAGCACAACAAACATAAAATAAAACCAAGCGGAGCTCCTCTGGAGCTGGGGACTGGCTGCTAGGGATCTCCTGGCAGGCATCAACCTGAAATAAAATCATATGGCAACGGTGTGAGTCCATAACTCAGCGAATACCCAGTAGATATGCATAGTATGTTATAATAACAATAGAAGTCTACGCTGATACAACCTCATATGAACAATAGGAAAGGGTATACGAAGATACTGAATAAAGATACATACCAGAATCATCCATCCTGCAAAGGGTAATAAGTCCCTAGGAACAAGTATAACATATATCCAAGGTATACAGGTATCCAGTATATGCATGTCAAACAAGTGCAGAATAAATGCAGCAATCAATGCACGATGCAAAATATGCACATGGTGCAATGCCATGGTCACCCCTAACTCCAGTCAAGCACTGAGACAGGCGATACGTGTCGGCCGGTGGGTAGAGCTGTGACACTGTACGCACTCTGCCATCATGCTCGAGTGACCGAGTGGACAGATGCTGTCGGGGGACCGCCCCCTACCCATGATATATGAGGAGCGTCGCTCTCATCTCCTCTGGTCTATGGGAAGAGAAGGGATCTCCGCCTGCTACACGCTCCGAGCCACTACCCCTGAGCGTCGAGCGGAGCAGTACAGAGCAATGCACACATCTACGGTATCCACTAACCCATGAGTGGCGTGTGCGCATATCATGTACCGGAAGACGATAGCTCAACCACAAGGAGTCGCTGATCGCCGGCATGCAACAATGCAAGGATGGTGTATGATAGATACACATACCTCCCTCCCAAGTCCTCAGTATACTAGGTCTCAGTCTGAAATCCTATAATAGGAAATACAGTTAACCTACAAGGTATACTGGCCGAAAACTACAGATCCCTCAAGGTCAAAGGCAGGAGATACCTCACGATCTCAAAGCATACATATAGATATGACACTACCTGATACTGTATGGAACTAACAGCATAATAACTCAGGGATAAACCACAGGTACCTAGGACAGCATAATAAACAGGGAGTCAACAAGTATCCAGAATAGGCATACTAACCAGGGATAACTAACAAGTATCCAGAACAGGCATAATAACCAGGGATAAATAACAAGTATCCAGAACAGACATAATAAACAGGGATAGCGTATGATCTTATTGCTATCTATAACAACTATGCATAACAAGATGACAATATCTAAAAGATAAGTCAAAGGGTACCCGCCTCCAAGAAAGAGAAGTCCGAATAGACAATGAAGCTCCACGACCAAGCGGAGTAACCAAGTCAGTCCTGTATCAAAGGCATATTTATTTAGCTATTTATACCAATACCAAATAGCTAATATAACACAACCACATTAGGATCATCCTAATCCTAATGCTAAATCCTAAATTTAAAATCGAAAACATAGAGGTTAGTTTTATTCCTTAGTCCAATCCCAAGTCCAATCACTTGTCCAATCAGTATCTAATCCAAAACCAAGGTCTCATCCCATAAGGTAGCTCTCAATATGCGCACTGCAACACCAAATGGAAGACGCCATTACAACCTAATCCCAACATAAACCAATCTCCAAGTATATCTCTCGATGGAAGCATTACAAGATCAAAGAACTCATGGCAATACTCAAATAATACAAGGTTAGGGAAGTCAAACCTATACCAATTAACTTTCCAAATCAGAACCATACAAACATATCCTTAATGATTTAACTCACAACATCATATCCCACCTTACACTTCCGGAAAAATAGAACTATGGTAGTGAAATCAAAAATCTGAGCAGAAATCCCAATACCATTTCTACCCAACTTATACACAATGTACACACCAACACATGATCAACAAAGCTACACTATTAAAACCCAAATCCATTACAAACACTAAAGCTGATGCCAAAACATAAAATTAAAAGGGCCAATTATCATCCAACTCTAAAGAAGACACTAACCTAATAACATCAACCATTAGATTCACCATTCGTATCCAAGCTCACGGCGAATACAAAGAGCAGGGAAGACTTGTCAGATCCCCGCACAAACCATCCGAAACCAACCCATGCACACATCCAAAAACAAGGATCCAATTCGAAACAAAGTTATCCCATGATCCTCCCTCACAAACCTCACGACATCAGGTTCTAAATCCAAACTCAAGAACAAACGTATCATGAATTAGTTCCATAATAAATTCAAAGATCAGCACTGATCATGGTCTTCTTTTCTCATAACAAAGCAAAGAACTCCGAATCAATGTGAAACAAATCCTAGAGTATGCCCATCAAGACTTTCAAAATAGAATTCCTTACCTGACCTGTGATCGACGATGAAGCAAGATCGCGCAAGGGAAAGCAGGCGTCGACTCACGCTCGAATTGAGGGATCACCCTCCTTTGTCGAAGAAGAAGAGAGCCGCCAGTAGCTCGCTGAAGAGGGATGAAGGGGGTCGCCTCCTCGACTGGTGGCTGGCGACTGGAGACAGGGCGGCGCTTTCTCCACTCGCGGTGGTGGCTAGGGCACGCGAACGAGATGGAGAAGGAGGGAGGAAGGAGAGATCGGGTTGTGGGCGTCGGCTAGGGCACGCGAAGGTGAGCAGAGGAAAAAAAAAGAGTCAGGCGTGTGTTGGCTGCGCTGCATGTGTGAAGGCAAGAAATAGGGTTTTTGGCTTAGCTACGACCGACTGCGAAGAGAGGAAACCAAAGTCGGGGCCTTTTTGCAATTAAGTCCCTCAAACTCTTGAAATCCAAATCATACCATTAGGGTGGAGTTTTTAACAGTTTTCACCCTCTAAATTGAGTAATGCACCATAATTTTCTAAGATTAAATATTTTATAAACTTAACCCAAACCCTAGACTCTATCCGGAAAAATTCTGAAAAATTTTTCTGGCTCGGTTTCTCGAATTGCCGTATTTTACACCCAAGAAGACCTCCATTATTGGAACCAAATGAGTCTTCAAGAACAAATTGAACCATAAGGGAGAAATCATTAGAAACAAGGCACGCTTGGTAGCCAAGGGCTACAGTCAAGTTGAAGGCCTTGATTATGATGAGACCTGTGCTCCTGTGGCACGATTAGAATCTATCTGATTGATGCTTGCATTTGCAGCACATCGTGGCTTCAAGCTATACCAAATGGATGTCAAATTGGCCTTTCTAAATGGTTTGATTAGAGAAGAGGTCTATGTCGAACAACCTCCGGGGTTTGAGAGTACCGAATTTCCAAACCACGTGTTCAAGCTCAAAAAGGCACTTTATGGCCTTAAACAAGCACCCCGAGCTTGGTATAAGCGGTTGTCGACATTTTTAATTGAGAAGGGCTTCGTTGGAGGCCAAATAGACCCTACACTATTTCTACGAAGAGATGGTGACAATATTTTTGTAGCCCAAGTATATGTCGATGACATAATTTGTGGCTCAAACAATAAGAGCTATTTGAATGAATTTATTGGACACATGGAGAGTGAATTTGAAATGAGTCTAGTGGGAGAGTTGACTTTCTTCCTTGGACTCGAAATCAAGCAAACTCACGATGGGATCCATGTGCACCAATCGAAATACACACAAGAAATGCTTCGAAAATTCAATATGAGTGATTCAAAAGAGGTAACCACTCCTATGGCTACAAACACAAGATTAGACAATGATGAAAGTGGTAAACCTGTTGATTTGACTCAATATCGAAGCATGATAGGCAGTTTGCTATACCTTACAGCTAGTCGACCTGATATACTATTTGCTGTGGGTATGTGCGCTAGGTATCAAGTTTGTGCCAAGGAATCTTACATAATCGCTGTTAAGCGAATTTTGAGATATCTCAAAGGCACGATTGGAGTTGGTCTATGGTACCCCCGTACCGAATCATTTGATTTAATTGGCTATACGGATTCCGACTACGCTGGATATAAGCTGGACCGGAAAAGCACAAGTGGGGGTTGTCAATTCTTAGGTTCGTCCTTAGTGAGTTGGTCAAGTCGGAAGCAACATTGTGTTGCTCTCTCCACGACCGAGGCAGAATATATCGCCATGGGAGAGAGTGTATCACAATTGTTGTGGATGATACATACTTTAGAGGACTATGGATTGAGTTACAAGGGTGTGCAAGTGTTATGTGATAACATAAGCACAATTAACTTAACTAAGAATCCAGTCCATCATTCTAAGACCAAACATATTGAGGTGCGTCACCACTTCATTAGGGATCATGTAGCTAGGGGAGATATTGTACTCTCACATGTAGAGTCCAAGTCAAACCTAGCTGACATTTTCACTAAACCACTCCCCGAAAATGAGTTTAGTTTCCTAAGACGGGAGTTGGGAATGTGTCGCGCTTCATGATTTTCAAAATGCTTTCAAACGCTTCATGATTATTTTGAAATTGTTGGGAAACATTTGGGTAACTTTGGGGACATCTCACACAAACTATAAGGGTTACCAAAACGTTTTTGTTTGCTAGATATGGGGTGAGATGTTAGGATCAACTAAATTTCTCAAAATGTCAATGCATCCCTTGAGAAATTAAGTTGACGAGATAATAATCACTGTGGTGACCAAGTATGGGGAAAACCATTGCATAACATATGTGTATATGGCTCCATGATCATACTTGGACATTCCAATCAAGGAAACTTGATTGGAACATTGGATTTGATACAAACTTAGTTGAAATTGCTTGAATGATTGTTGATTGAGTTTGACTCCATTTAGATGGATCAAAGTGATTGTTGAACCTGTAAGGACTTTTGATCCTTGTTCAGGGATCAATTTTAGTCATGAGATCATGTCCAAGTTCGATAAACTTCACCAGATCTCCTTGGAAAGATTCAGAAATTCTGAAATTGAACATTTCAGTTCGTATCAGGGAGTATCAGGAACCCTGATCGGTCACCGGACCGATCAGGCATAGGGCTGATCGGTCCCCGGACCGATCTGGCTCCTTCCTATGGTGATCGGTCCACAGACTGATCAGCGAGGCAAGCAGTGACTTTCCGAAATTTTGACCAAGCTTACTGAGCCAGCCTGGATCGGTCCCCGGACCGATCTGGCACCCTGCTGGGACCGGTCCACAGACCGATCAGGGGGCTCACAGTAAGCCTCCCGAGCCTACTGATCTCTCCCTGATCGATCAACCGATCGATCAGGAGCTTGCCTGATCGGTCACCTGACCGATCAGGCTCGGTTCAGTCCGATCAGGCTATAGCCTGATCGGTCTGGGGGCGATCAGATCGAACGGTGATCCGTTCAGACGCATTAAATTCTGGTTGGTGGACCGATCCACCAACCGATTAACTTCGCGAAAAACCCTTTCTTGCCGAACCCTAGCGCCGAAACCTCTCCCTTGCGTCTCTTCATCCTGAGCAAGAGTGTTCCTGCGTCTCCCTTCCCGTGCGAGCGAGTGTGTGCGAAGGTCTCTACAGGCGTCCCCTGTTCTCTGCAAGTTATCGATTTACTCCGAGTCTTCTGCGTTTCTGTCTTGCGCCGAGGCTTCTCTTGTGCAAGCGTTTTTCCCTTCCGACTCAAGAACTCTACTAATGGCACCAAAGTGAGTTTTTGGTTTAGCTTCCTTTACAAATCATTTCATAAATTATGTTGTGGAGCTAATCATGTTTTGGTGCTTATTCTTGGTGTGGTGCCGTGACCCTCTTGTATTTGCCGTGACCTTACTTTCTCACCAAATGATCAAATCGGTTTTTCACCTCATTATTATCCTACTTTTGATCTTGATCTAATGTCTACCTTATAATTGGGTCTTATCTTTGTATGATCAATTCTTGAATTTTTGTGATTCAATCTATGTTCGTGTCAACCTTGCTCTATTGATTCAAACTGTATGTCATCAAATTCCTGATTAAATCCTCTGTTATGACCAATTCCAATCTATAGAAAGTTTTCTAAGGGTAAAGAACCTATGGTGGAAAGCTCCATGGGCACAGGCCTTTCAATATCTACACCTTCTCCAAGGCCTCCACCACCTCCACATACTCGATTTCAGAGTATCACCCTTGTGTTAAATTTTGAGTGGCACAATTTCAAATTAATGCCATGTCGAACTATAGATCAATCCTTCATCTATGAACATTGTCCGACTGTCCGACAAGTTATCACACATTATAATCTTCAATCCATTCTTTACCTTGAGAGGTCGATCAACCTTGACTTGGTCTCTGAATTCTATAACAACATGGTGAGTGGAGAGGGCATGGGGTGGAGGACCCGTGTTGCCGGTATTGATCTTGATTTTAATCGATCTATTTTCACTGATTTTCTCGGTTGTCGCCGGTCAGACAATGATTTCTTTCTCTACCCTTATCCTCCTAATCCCCTTCCGGTTCCATTCGATGGAGTGACTCCTGATTCCATCTACGAGTACTTTCTAGGCCATCCCAGGCCAGGGGGTTCTGGTGAGCGCACCCGTGACTTTCCCACTTTTCCTGCTCTCCGTCTTTCCCCTGTTGACTATGTGTTGTTTAAAATCATAACCAAATGTCTCCTTCCAACTACTTCGAAACACCTTGATGAGATTCATCCGTTCCACTGCTTGATGCTCTACGGTATGCATCAGCAGTTGGACTTTGACCCAGTGGCTTCAGTCTATTTTTCTATCATCGTCCACAGTATGTCGTCCTCCCAGTCAGTCTATATGCCATTCGGCCATATCATCACTGCCTGGCTGGAGTCGGTTGGCATCGACGTTTCACAGGGCCGCATTGTGCCCATGGTTCGCCATGACTGCCGTCTAGACCGCCGCATGCTTGCTCAGTCCGGTATTGTTCTCGGGCCCCAGGGGCTAAGGTGGAAGGATCGCAGATATGAGGGAGAGTTACAGAGAGCAGCTCATGACCAGGAGCCGCCAGCTGCTACTGCCGACTACGATGAGTGGGCCCCTGATCTACGCTGGCAGATTGCAGAGATAGAGCGGATGATGACACACGAGTTGCATATCTCCGAGCTCTGGCGACAGGAGGTCCGCTCAGAGTTTCAGTCTTTCGATCGCCGTCTCGATGATCTAGCCTCTGATGTCTCTAAGATGCGCTCATTCCAGGACAGATGGTATGAAGAGTGGTATCATCATACATTTCCTGATGGTGCATCTCCCAGTGGCCCTTCACTAGGAGATATCATATACATTGACGATTCAGACGATGATCCAGCTGACAATTGACTGCTCTATGTTTGTGTTTGATGTTTTTGACGGATGTGTACGTCCTGACTGTTGCCTGTTATAGCAGGTTATTTGGCCTATCTTGCTTAGGATGTTGCTTGTATAAATGCTCCCATGATTACTATTTGTCGATATGCCTCGTTCGACTTCGCCATGATTATGCTTATGATGCTATGCTCATATGATACATATGCCTGTTTTGATATGATGTATGTGATGGTTTCATCTTGATCTAGCTTTTCCACATGATATCATATGCTTCAAAAACAATTCCATCGAATCTTTGTTGTTCTGGGATACCCCTAGGGTTGAGGGGGAGTTTGTTATAAACTTAACAGCCCCTCTAGTCCCTTTTCGATGTTCGACAAAGGGGGAGAGTGTGGATTGGTTAAGTTTAGGATGATCATGTTGTAGGGGGAGGATCTGGATTCCCCTATGATTCTAAATTTGAAAAACTTGATTAAGAATCCCTAAACTTAAAATAGGGTTGTCAAACAACAAAAAGGGGGAGATTGTTGATGCAGTCTGGCCCTGATTGTTGTTTTGGTGTTGACACCGATTTTAGTTTAGGTGGATGATGATTGATTATGATTAAGTCCTGATCGGGGATCAGGCATGGTATGAAAAATCCTAGTCTGGATGGCTAGGTGTTGGAAAATCCTAACCTGGAGGGTTAGGTGTTGAAAATCCTAACCTGGAGGGTTAGGTGTTGAAAATCCTAACTTGAAGAGCTAGGTGTATGAAAAGTCCTAATTCGGAAGAGGTGGGTGAAAAGTCCTAGCTTGGAGGGTTAGGTGAAAAGTCCTAACTTGGAGGGTTAGGTGCAAATTCCCATCTTGGAGAATTAGGTGAAAAAGTCCTGGCTTGGAAGGTCAGGTGCCTAGCTTGGAGGGCTAGGTTGGATGAAGTTCTAACTCAGAAGGGTTGGGTGAAAAGTCCTAGCTTGGAGGGCTAGGTGAAAAGTCCTAGCTTGGAGGGCTAGGTGAAAAGTCCTAACTTGGAGGGTTAGGTGCAAATTCCCAACATGGAGAGTTAGATGGTGAAATCCTTGGCTTGGAGGGCTAAGGTGGATGAAACCCTAGCTTGGAGGGTTGGGTTTGACTCCTTGGATCGGTCTGGTGACCGATCAGGGATATTGGCACGCTGCTCCTTCGTGGATCGGTCTGGTGACCGATCCAGCGATGTCTGATCGGTCCGGTGACCGATCAGGGAGCAAGCAGCTTCCTCACTGACTCGTTCCTGATCGGTCTGGTGACCGATCAGGGAGCGAACAGTGAGTGAGTTCTCCTCCGGATCAGACCCTGGATTGGTCCGGTGACCGATCAGGGACTTAGGATCTGATTAAAGAATCACTGTTCATTTGTCCTGATCGGTCTGAGTGATCGATCAGGCTTCACTCTGATCGGTCTGGTGACCGATCAGGCTTCACTCTGATCGGTCCGATGACCGATCAGGAGTGTATAGCTGCGAGAGCTGGGAATCCCAGCGAAGTAGTGGATCGGTCTGGTGACCGATCCACAAGCCCTGGATCGGTCCGGTGACCGATCACTTTAATTCAAATTGCGTTGTCAGACGCTCTGACCGTATCCGATTCTCTGCGCTTCACTTCTGATAAATGATTTGCTGCTTCATATGCTGCTCTAACACTCTGATTAAGCTGCAGGTGACAGGGAAGGATTCAAACACTCAAGGAGAAGTCAATGGAGGCTTTCCTTGGAGCAGGTTTGTCCGTTTTCCATCTCAGGTTGCAACGGCCGAGCTACAGACTGGAGCTGAGACTGGAGCTTGGCTGAGGGAAGCTCAGGGAGTCCAGGGATAGCTCAGTGGTAGCTGGCGTTGGCAGATGAGCTGCAGGGATGGTGTCATCTGATGCTTGGTGGAGAAACAAAAAGGAGAAGAAGACTTCGGCTGAAGAAGAGAAGTGTTCGACAGTTTTCTGAGTTGAGCTTGCTGAAGTTCTTGCTGCGCTTTGTGTTTCTCCACAACTTGCTTGCTGTGTTTCTGAAGTCTTCATCACTTTGAGCAAGCAACTACAATCGAGAAGCAACCAACTCTTACGTAAGTGCTGGGAGGAAAGAACAAGGAGCTTGGAGTCCAACAGTGAGAAGACACGAAGGAGGGAGTCCTTGCGTGAGATCGTCGCTGGGTGGAGATCGGGATAAGCTCGCTGTGCTCTTGTCCTTGCTAGGTGCTGAGTAAGAGTATTCTCTGTGTTTCATTAAGCTTAAATCTATATTCTTGTTTGAAACGCTGTGGAGAGGTTTCTCCACCGAAAAGGAGGTTGCGTTATATCCGGTGAACACCGGGGCTTGATCTGCCGACGATCAAGGGATCGCCCACCTTAAGGGCACGCCAAGGAGTAGGGGCAAGTTATCCCCGAACCTTGTAAACCCTCTTGTTAGCGATCTTGGTAGCTGTCTTTGTTTGCTTTCATTTTTGTTTTTAGTTTACTGCACTGCTTCGTTTTCCTTTGCTTCTTCCGCTGTGCTACTGATAAGTTGAGTGCAGAAATTTTGATAAGTGTTTAAAGTCAGAGAGATTGGCTATATTCACCCCCCCCTCTCTAGCCATCTGTTTCCAACACCTGCACGGCGTTCTCCATCGAGAAAGGCTCCTATCGGAGAAGGTGATGACCCACTCGACTGAGGTGAGTCAACTGACTTAGGAGAACGGGCGGCTCCAAGGTCAGACTAAGGAGCAGGCAGGCCATCTAGCAAAATAAGAAACGGTGATACAAGCGGCTGCCGAGCGCATGTACGACCTACAAGAGGACCTCGAGTGGCCTAAGTCGTGCCTCCTGAAAACCTCAGAGTAGCTTGAGGAGGCCCAGACGTCTCAAGACCAAATGTCCTCTGAAGCGATTATGTCACCGGAGATACACCGGTGTGGTCTTGTGTTTGTAGAAGAGTCACCTAGGGAGGTGGCTAAGGCTAAGAGCTGAAGGGGGAGCTCTAGGAGCCAAGTTGGGACCCATGGTAATTGGATCTCGGGAGGATTTCTCCCGAAAATCTAGATGGACCATGGAGTGTGTCAAAGGATGTGGAGACAGATTTGAATCTCAATCCTAGGGATTTGACACATTGGATTTGAGTATCATGCATAAAATATGACATTTGGGGTTATATTGCATGGAAGTTGGTTTTTGATGTATAGATGTCATGTAAAACAATGTTGGGGATGCATTGTGGTTTGGTATGGGCAGATACATCAAGAGAAGATCAAAACTAGGACTTTAGGTCAAGGTTCAATTGAACCAGTTAGCTAGTTTTAGGTTTTGTGACAATCTTGGGATTAGTGATAGATATATTTTTGAATGTATTTTTCCTAAGTAGATATAGATATCATAAACCTCTCCACAAAATTTGAGAATTTTTGGAGATTTATGAAATTTCTGGTGTATTTCTGAAATTGGGTCAGAAATGTTGAAAAATGAAGTTTCGAGTACCAGTCGACTGGTTCAGGGGGCAGTCGACTAGTAACAATGCTGTCGGAAAGAGACTAGCTACTGTATGGTTTTTTGATGTGGATCAGTCGACTGGTAACTGTCGCAGTCGACTGACATAGACTGAACCTGTTTTCAGCAATCGAAAAGTGTTGTAATGATGTAAAACAAGTGTATACTCTAATGAGGGGTTAGTACATTTTGTTTATGATCATTAGAGGTTAAAGGATCTAATAAGAGGGAAATTGTTAGAGTCCTTTTTATGTGTGGCAAAGGGGGAGAAGTGTTAGGTTTAAGTGGGAAACCAAACACGCATTTGCAAGAAAACCTAGGTAAAGGGGGAGCTTAGGTAAAGGGGGAGCATTGTTGCTCATTTAGTGGCAAAGGGGGAATCTTGGAAAGGTTCTTAAAAAACATTTGTAAGTCCAATATAGAGGGAGCTTTGCAGAGGTTCTTAAAAAGCTCATTTTGGTAAAAGTCCTAAATTCATTGGGGAGGTTTAGGTGTGGGGATGCCTTGTGATAGGATCCATGCATGTTTGCATTGCATACGCATTGGCGGTATAAGTCCAAGGTGAAGTCTTGGCAACGTAAGTCTAAATGGTTATTAGCATTGTATTTGCTATTTGTTTTCCCTAACTTAAACGTATTGCCAAACATCAAAAAGGGGGAGATTGTTGGGACAATCTATGACTCGGAGTGACCATGTGTTTTGATATTTGGGCAAAGGGTTTAAGTTAGGATCATCCTTGTGTTTGATATGTGTATTTGAGTGTGCAGGTTTACATGATACATATAGACTTAGCTGGACGGCTTCGGGTCCGGTGAAGGATGGCATGAGGAGACAAGCCGTGGGTATGTATGCATCCGAGGGACTGTGGACAAAGCAGGAACGATGAGCCGAGGGAAGCAAACTTCGAGGCATACGCGAAGGATGGCATGGGGAGACGAGTCGTAGGCTTGCATGCATCCGAGGGACGAGAGCCAAAGTCGAAGAAGACTTGAAGGCAACAGGTCGAGGCTACTGGAAGGAGGAACGATGAGCCGAGGGAAGCGCACTTCGAGGCATAAGCGAAGGATGACATGGGGAGACGAGCCGTGGGCTTGCATGCATCCGAGGGACGAGAGCCAAAGTCGAAGAAGGCTTGAAGGCAATAGGTCGAGGCTGTTGGATGAAGGGTCAGCTGAGTCGTGAGGGTTCGAGTGCTGAGAGAATTATACTCGGGAAGGGAAACCCTAGGTTTAAGGGTAGAGCAGTCGACTGGTGTTAGCACCAGTCGACTGGTAACGGTCATTACAATATTTAGCACTTTTTAAGAGGGCTCGTTTTTGGCTGAGTTTCCTTGGCGAAACAAGCTTGGGTAAAGCCTGTTAGTAGCCTACAAGTGCTCAGAAGTTGTCAAGAGATTGTGGCGAGGTTTCTCCACCCACAAGGAGTGACAGGAGCTAGCCGGAGATGTTCCGGGGAGTCATCCACCGACGGATCGGGATCGTCCACCTTACGGACAACCGTGGAGTAGGAGCCTTATCACCGAACCACGTAAATCAGTTTGTCTTCTTAGTTGTTAGGTTTGTTATTTATTATTCCGCTTGCGTTTGCTAACATGTGTAGGAAGAAAATCGAAAAGTAGCTATTCACCCCCCTCTAGTCGTACGTCAAGGTCCCAACATATCCTTCCACAGGATCTTTATCACAACAGCCTCAATGATATGCGCAAGCGGCTCAGCCTTAACCCATTTGGAGAAGTAGTAGACCAATACTAATAGGAACTTCTTCTGCTGAGGTCCGATCGGGAAAGGACCCACAATATTCATTCTCCACTGATCAAAGGGGCATGAGACAGTGGAGGCTCGAAGTAGTTTAGTCGGGCGATGAGTGATATGTTGATGCTTTTGACAAGCTTCACACCCGACAACAAATTTGATAGCATCTGCTTGCAGTGTGGGCTATCCGACCAGAATAATCTTTCTAGCCGTGGATTTTCCCCCAATATGGCTTCCACATATGTCTTCGTGAACCTCCTGCATGATGTAGTCGACCTCCCCGAACCAATACACTTGAGAAATAGTCGGAAAAATGCTCTTTTATATAACTGCTCTCCGATCAGCGTAAATCTGGCAGCCTTGCGACGGAAGAGCCGAGCCACCTTATCACTCGCCAACACTATTCTACTGCATAGGAACTCTACATAGGGTTCTCTCCGGTCAGGTAATACAGTGTCAACAATTTCTTTTCGATCTGGGCTATGGCTCCTATCGGGGCGCTAGGCTCTTCTAGCGTCCATAGTGCAAGGGAAATCTTCTGCAGAACAACTTCAGTGAAAGAAGACCTCAGTTGCTCATATATGGTCACATACCACTACAGGCGCTCATTTTTAACTTCCAACTCTCCTTTTAGTTGCCGAGCTACAAGCTGAGAATCCGAGTGCAGGATAACCCGAGCAACTCCCACTTGCTTGGCAGCTTGGAGCCCGACTAGGATCGCCTTATATTCGACTTCATTATTGGTGGCTCAGAAGTTGAGTCGGATAGACAGTTGTAGTACATCTCCTTTGGGAGAAATCATCAGAACCCGACCCCCACTATGTTTGTTATTGGAGGAGTCATCAACATAAATTTTCTACACTTCCTAAGCTTCAGGTCCTGGGACAGATTCGACCATAAAGTCAGCTAGATCAATCGGGGTGGTACTCAATTCCATACTCATTCAGCTCTACCGTCCACTTGATTAGTCGTCCTGAGGCCTCTGGATTTGTGAGGATGCGCCCGAGTGGATTATTAGTGAGCATCATGATAGGATGAGCCAAAAAATATGGTCTCAATCTTCGGGCCATTAGTACTAAGGCATATGTCAGCTTCTCTAGGGTAGTATACCGAGTTTATGCGTCTTTCAGGAGGTGCCCAAAGAAATAGATGGGATACTGAGTAGTACCTTCTTCCCGAATAAGCGCAGAACCTACAGCTTGCTCAGCTGCGGACAGGTAGAAAAATAACGTTTCTCCTTCTAGTGGCTTATATAGAATGGGGAGTTCAAAGAGATATGTTTTTAAATCTATAAAAGTCTTCTCGCAATGATCATTCCATTTGAATTTGACAGCTTTCCTCAGAATTTTGAAGAATGGTAATGTTCTGTCAGCAGATCTGGAGATGAACCTGGACAGAGCTGTAATTCTGCCATTAAACCGCTATACGTCTTTGAAATTGCTAGGGGATGACATGTTGAGAATAGCTTGCACTTTCTCTAAATTCGCTTCAATTTATCTCTCTGTCACCATGTACCCGAGGAACTGACCACTTTTCACCCCAAACAAACACTTAGCGGGGTTTAGTTTCAATCCATTGGCCCTCAAGGTAGCGAATGTCTCCTCAAGATCGACTATTATATCCTTTCCTTTCTCCGTCTTGACTAGAATATCATCCACATACACCTCAATATTCTTTCCGATCTGGTGACGGAAGTCCTTATCCATCATCCACTGATATGTTGCCCCTGCATTGCGCAATCCAAATGACATGACATTGTAGCAGTAAGTGTCATATGTCGTTACAAAAGTAACCTTCTCTTAGTCTTCTTGAGCAAGGGGAACCTGGTGATATGCCTGATATGCATTCAACATTGAAATAAATTCACAGTCGGAAGTCGAATCAACCAGCTGATCAATGCGAGGCAAGGGGTAACAGTCATTAGGGTAGACTTTATTTAAATCACGAAAATCAATACAGACCCACCATTTATCCCAGGGCTTAGGGACTAGTACAACATTCGCCAGCTAGGTCGGGAATTGAACTTCTCTTATATGCCCGACCTTCAACAACTTTGCGACCTCCTGATTATCTTGTCTTGCTCTGGTGCAAAGTGTCTTCGCCTCTATTTCACCGTCCGGGCTCCCGGGGTGATATGCAACCGATGCGTGGCCAAGACAGACGGGACTCCCTTAATTTCTTCAGTAGCCCATGTAAACACATCCCGATGGTCCATCAAGCAGCCGATCAACAAACTTCTAAGTTCTGGCACAAAATCAGCAACAATTCTTGTGATTCCTCCAGCCTGTTGAAGATGAATTTGGATTTCTTCGCTTTCGACCTCCCTGCATTCCTCTTTAGCTCCTTCTTTTTCTGGAGGATTGGCCAGGTCGATTTGCAAGGCTTCATGTGTCCTCGGGTTCTTACGGGCTTCTGTTTTAACTTCCCCACTGTAACACCGTCGGGAAGCCAGTTGGTCTCCTTTGACTTCAGCCACCTTCTCTCCCATCGGGAATTTAATCTTCTAGTGGTAAACTGAGACCACCACCTGAAATAGGCTGACGGTCGGTCGCCCCAGAATAGCGTTGTAGGATGATGAGGCATCCACGATCATGATGGAAGTCCTCCTTGTCCTCTGTAGCGTGTCGTCCCCCAGCGACAAAGACAAGGAAATCTGTCCCATCGGCTGTACTCTGTATCCAGTGAAGCCGAAGAGCGGGGTGGAGACAGGATGCAACTCATCCTCGTCGACCTGCATCTGGTCCAACATCGCCTTGTACAGGATGTTGGCGGAGCTATCTGTATCCACAAAGATGTGTTTAACTTCGTAATTAGCTATTCGGGCGAAGATTATCAGTGCATCTTCGTGGGGGCTTCCACGTCCTCCATATCATCAGGGCTTAAAGAAATAACAGGGCCCTGGCACTTCTCCTTGTCCGTCCCAATAGCGTAATTTTCCAGCCGGAGGGTATGGGCCTTCCTTGCTCGATGAGAGTCTCCTCCCGTCATACCTCCTGAGATTACTCTCACATGACCCGATGGAGGTCCGCGAGTTGGAGCCTTGCCTTTCTTGGGATTAACCCTTTCAGGGGAGATGGACTGGTGGGACACTATCTCCTGACTTCTTCCTCTCGATGGTGACCGAGAACGACGCCTGGATCTATCCTCCCCCGACTATCATTGATGAGGGGAAGAGCTTCGGCGAGAAGATCGCCATCGATACCCCGCTTTATTCCACCTTTTGCAGGGCTTGGCGTCTGCGTCCTTAGATCTCCTCTTCTTCAAGATGTAACACTCTTCTGTAGAGTGAGTTATGCTGTAATGGAAGTTGTAGTACTTCTTTGGCGGCTCGAGTCCTTCGGTGTCGATCGTCTCCACCAACCTCTTCTTGTCGACCCAGTGATCCTTCCCGGAGCGAGGATCTTTCGCTCGAGTAGGGGCAGGCGTCTCTCTCCTCTCGGATCGTACTGAGATTTGGATAGGGACTCCCGTCGAGTCTTTGCGACTGGCATACTGCACCTCCTCCGTGTTGACATGCTTGACCGATCGCCCCAATAGATCATCGAAGTTGGCGGACGGTTTCTTCACCAGTGACCGAAAGAAATCTCCTTCAGAAAGTCCTTGCATGAAGATGGTGATGAGTATCTCTGAAGGGTCGTTGGCACGTCCTGTGCCACCCGATTGAACCATTGGATATAGTCCTTCAGCGATTCTTTGCTCTTCTGCTTTAGGGCGAGCAGGTTCAAAGTCATCTTCTGGTATCACTAGCTGCTGGCGAAGTGGTGTAGGAAGACGGTTTTAAACTCCAAAAAGGAGTTTATCGAATTTTGGGGCAGCCTCTGAAACCATCTCTGGGTGGCCCCTGATAAGGTGTTCAAGAACAACCGGCACTTCACACCATCTGTGTATTGGTGTAACAGAGTCGCGTTCTCGAACTTGCATATATGGTCCTCCGGATCCGTCTTCCCATTTTAATCAGCAATTCCTGGATCGCGAAATTGCTTGGGCATGAGATTCGTTACAATGTCCGGAGACAAAGGAGTAGATAGAGATTTTAGGAGAACTTTGGAGGCATCGATCTTCCCCGGTCCCTCCTCTTGTCATAAAACGCTGGAGGCGGCGGAATGCGCCCTCTCCATTTCTCCCATCAAATCCCGCCTGGGCACTGGGGTTGTCATTGTCGGTCTCGCCTGTGGCGAGACAGATCTTGGATTTCGATGATGCGAGGTTGACACCCTAGGGATCTCGGCCTGCACTGGAGCTGCTCGTTGAGAGACGACTTGTTCAATCTGATGCTGCTGACGGCACTGGCGACTAAACGATCTAACTCCTCCCGCATCAAAATGATGGGTTGGCCCTCTGGATCTGCCATCACGGTGTTTCTTATGGTGCTTTGATGTTTTCCACATACGACGTCAAACTTATTTCGGAAGCGGACGATGGGGATGACGAATCACCAAAGCGCAGCCCACGACGACGATGACGGGGAGAGGATGTACATGCCTATGAGATTAACACGAGCATTAAAGGGGATGCACTGGAAGATTTTCCGGTGGAGTCCTCTCCGATGCTCAAATCAGAACTCCCTCTTTTTGGATAACAATGAGGAATCAATGTGTTATAATTCTGGAAAGCTTACCCCTTTTACTTGGGTGTCGAGATATCTTATATACATGATGCCTTTCTCACACGTGTCCCCACATTTTTTAATCATCGATTACTTGATAGTTGTTCTCTTCTAGTAACGACTACTTTGACCATTTAAACCTTAATTACCATGCGTTGTGAATAATAATTACCTGATGACTTTCTTATTCTGGAAGGAAGAATGGGTACTTGATACCTGATGTTCCATTTATTGAAAAAATCTCGTTAATCATTTTTAATTCTTTGAGCATAATGTGACTTGACGTGATATTTAAGAAATGCATTAATGATATTACAAATGAAATCCATTTTGAAAAAAAAAAACAAATGAATATAATTTTTCAACCGTTATAGTTAATGTCAGTGGAAGTCGAAAAATAAAATAATATATATAATATGCATATAAACCTTCTTTCACGAAAATAATTTATAATTCATTATAAAGGACAAGTATAGTACTAGCATCATCATATTTTTGCCCCCATACGTTGTGAATTAAGGACTAAGAGTATCAATTTTTTTTTCTTAAACGTCGTACTAATTGTAAAGTACTAATTTATAAAAAAATAAATGGACCAACCTGTTGAATACGAACTGAGGATGTTAAATTAAAATCAAATTGAATCTAATGAGTAGGTGAGAAAATAAAAATTATATTGTTTCAAATAGAAATTGATTTGGATTTCATTTCATCTTATTATGACTAAATTAAATGTTAAATTAAATCAATTTAAAATAAATTATGATATTTTTGAAAAATTTTATCTTCCTCTCTTCCACGTACATGCAACAACCCACTGCCTTGCATCGGCCCTCTTCCACGCGCCAGCAGCTCCACCCCATATGTCTTTTTACTTTGTTCTCTCTTCTTATCTTGTTATTTTTTTTCACCGCAGAAAGCTGCAACCCCTTCGCACACCCCCTTAATCAAGTCAAAAGTTAAGTGGGGCTGGGGCGCATCCTACCCCCAATAGTGACTCGACCCCTGATTCTATATCATTCTAAGTTTTTTTTAAGTATATTAAAAATAATAAATTTTTATATACGAATTAGATTTTTTTAATCAATTATTATGATGTGTAAATTGATTCAGAATATTACTGATGAATAATGTATGAACTAGCAAACAATTCGCGAGAGGTAAAAATGAAATTGGGTAATGTGATTTAATAATTTTGAAATTTGAACATGCATGTGATTTGGATATTTGAAATTTCAAATACTTGGTTCAGTAATTTACCGTTATAATTTTGGACGGTGGAGTGTAGCAAATGATATCTGTTATAGTCATTTTTAATCTCGTCAGATCATTGGCGGAGCCTATTAAGGCCCAGTGTGGGCAGCTGCCCACACTGGGCCCTACAAGAAAATTTTATTAGTAATAAAATATTAAAAAAAGAGAAAAATTTAGTAGTAATAAAATATTTAAAAAAAGGAAGAAAAAGGTGATCATGGCATTGACGGCAACAAATTAAAAAAAAAGGAAAATAAATAAATATTAACATGTCTCGTGAGTCGTGACATGCAGATTAAAAAACAAATAAAATCAGATTAAAAAGAAACAAAATTTCGTTTGCCACTCAGACGAAGGACGTTGCCCTCGCCGACTCGCCGACTTCCCTATCGCCGGATCACGCTCGTCGCCTCGCGCCTTCGCCGCCCTGACACTCCATGGGAATCAAATTTTTCAATCTTTATACTTAATACTCTACAAGATCGCATAAAAGCGAAACGGCTAAAGGTAACCACCTAACCCTAATTCCTAAATCCTTATTTGTTTTTTTCTGTCAATTAATTTAGTTTACATGTAACTCATGATTATTTTTTATTTTTTTTCATTAGGAAATCATTTTATCGACAATGCATAGATTTTTTAAAAGAAAACATTCAGAATTAGATGAACAAAATATTGAAGAGGACAAAGATGTTAGAGTTGAAGAATTTGATTTTTCACAATTACCGGCAGATCCTGGACTAAGAATTCCAATTTGTGATTATAATGCTAACATTAGAGATCAAGTTCGAAGAATATATTTGCAAAGGGGTCCATGTCAACCTTCAGGATATGAATTCCCAAAACGAAAATTTGGAGTAAGTCAATTTAGACGGTTCAATCCTTCTTGGTTTAAGGAATTTGGTGATTGGTTGGAGTATAGTATAGAAAAAGATGCTGCATATTGCTTGTATTGCTATCTCTTCAAGACAACAAAGGGAAAACAAGCAGGAGGAGAAACTTTTGTTAGAGAAGGCTTTACAAATTGGAAGAGTAAAGATAGGTTACATATTCATGTTGGACAACATGATAGTGAACATCATAAAGCTCGAATGAATTGTGAAGCTTTGATGAATCAAGATGAGCACATTCAATCAATTCTGCATAAACAGTCAAAGCAAATGCGGAATAATTATCGTATCCGTCTCAATGCTTCAATTGATTGTATCAGAGTTTTGTTGCGACAAGGAAATTCATTTCGAGGTCACGATGAAACTGAAGGTTCTCTTAATCCTGGAAACTTTCTTATTCAATTAGAGTTTTTAGGTGCTCATAATAAAGAGATTAATGATGTGATATTGAAAAATGCTCCTAAAAATTGCAAGTTAACATCACCTGATATTCAGAAGGATATAGTGAGTGCTTGTGCAACTGAAACAATTAATATTATTATCAGAGATATTGGTGATTCATTGTTCTCTATTTTAGTTGATGAATCTCGTGATGTGTCAGCAAAGGAGCAAATGTCAGTTGTTTTGCGTTATGTGGATAGCAGTGGGCATGTAAATGAGCGTTTTATCGGAATTGAACATGTTACTAGTACTACAGCACTCTCACTTAAAGTTGCCATTGATAAGATGTTTTCTAAATATAATTTGAGTATGTCTAAGTTGAGAGGACAAGGTTACGATGGAGCAAGTAATATGCAAGGTAAATTTAATGGTCTAAAAACACTTATTTTAAAGGAGAACCCATGTGCATTTTACATTCATTGTTTTGCCCATCAACTTCAACTAGCTCTTATTGCCGTGTCAAAGAAAAATCTTCCGATTTCTAATTTCTTTCGTGTTGTTGGTGATGTGATAAATGTTGTTGGATCATCCTGCAAACGGTCTGATCTTCTTAAGGAGAAACATTCAGATTTTATTATTGAGGCATTAGAGAGGGATGAAATTTCTACTGGTCGGGGACTCAATCAAGAAACTTCCCTTCAACGTGCTGGGGATACACGTTGGGGGTCACATTATAATTCTTTGATCAGATTGATTTCTATGTTCTCTGCTGTCAGTGATGTACTTGAAATGATTTCAGAAGATAATTCCAGTTCTCCTGATCAAAAAACTGAGGCTTTTAATTTATTGGAGTCAATACTTTCATTTGATTTTGCATTCAATCTACACTTGATGAAACACGTCTTAGGGATTTCAAATGAATTGTCAATGGCATTACAAAAAAAAGATCAGGATATTGTGAATGCAATGGATTTGGTACAAGTATGCAAACACCGACTTCAAAAAATGAGAGATGATGGTTGGGATTCATTTTTAGAAAAGGTTCATTGTTTTTGTCAACAACATTATATTGATGTTCTCAAAATGGATGATATGTTCACACGTTGGGCACCACGTGGTCGTCCCCATCGTAATCCACCAGAATTGACAAATTTACATCACTATCGTGTTGATTTGTTCTATGGTGTTATTGATATGCAACTTCAAGAGTTAAATGATCGTTTCTCAGAGGCAGGTATGGAGTTACTTCGTTGTGTAGCTTCTTTGTGTCCACAAAATTCATTTTCAGCTTTTGATAAGAAAAAATTGATACAACTAGCTGAGTTTTATCCACAAGATTTCTCTAGGTTTGATCTCCTTGTACTTGATGATCAACTTGATACTTATATATGTGATATGCATTCTAACAAAACATTTCAAGAATTGAAAAGCCTGGGTGATCTTTCAGAGAAGTTAGTTATGTCAAAGAAAAATTTGGTGTACCCGTTGGTTTATAAGCTTTTGACATTGGCATTAATTCTACCGGTTGCGACTGCGACAGTAGAGAGGGTATTTTCTGCCATGAGAATTGTGAAGGACAGGTTGCGTAATCGAATGAGTGATGATTGGATGAATGATAGTCTCATTGTTTACGTAGAAAAAGATATATTTCTATCAGTTGATAATGAAGCTATTGTACAAAGGTTTCAAAATATGAAGACTCGAAAAGAACAATTGTAAGGTAATTATTTTGTGATGCTTTATGATTATAAAATTTTATATCTTTTTCATAAATTATATTATATTGTTAATTGCCTATACTGAATTAATATTTTAGCTCCGCCCCTGGTCAGATGATATTAGAAGTATCTGTGATTGTAACAGTCGAAATATGTATAGCTGAGAACGAGCTGAGGAAATAAGTGATAATAAGAACATGACTTTTTGGGATTATTAAATCCACTTAGCGACATTGAAAATGAACATCATTTGACTAAGATTATTAATTAAGCGTGTAAATTGTCATATATATATATTGAAAAATCAAAAGAGACTATGTTATGTTTAACTATTTCACTTCAATAAAAAAAATATTACATATAGAATATTATTATATCAAAAATATTTTTTTTTACCAATTTAATAAAAATTACTTAAACTTTATCAAAATTATTTTAAATTATAAAAATTATTTAGTAACTGCTCAGATAATTACTACAAAGCTAGATTAACTTTCTCAAAAATATTTGAATTATTTTAAAATCGCTTTATGCAGCAATAATACTAAAAAAAATAACAATATTGTTATAAATAACGGTTACTCATGGTAATAGAAAATCATAATTTCTACAATAATGCTATAAATAAAAATATTTTTTGGATAAAAATAATATAATGGGGTGTCCTTAGCGAAACTTTACCTTAAATCCCCGATCAAAAACATAAATCCCGAATCAGTTCCCATGTCAAGTTAATACTGTTTCCACTCCCTCACAACGCCTGCTTCTTCTTTTTAACTCCCTCTCATATGAATTTATCGAATTGCCCTTCTTTTACTTTTAAACTCTCTCCACTCCGTGTCTTCTTCCCGGCTTGGAGCTGCGTCGAAGGAAATCGACGATCGTCGAAATCACTTCTGGTGAGCGTTGAAAACAAAAATCAGAGAGGCGACAGCCAGAGGAAGACCCGCCTATCACTTTCAACCCAAGAATCATCGATTCGAAGTGCCGTTCATCTTCGACCAAGTGAAGACCCGCCTTTCACCTTCAACCCAAGAATCGTCGACGAACGTCAAGTTTGAAGAAGTAAAAAGGTGGTAATCGGTACAACCAGAGGAATACTAACGCGAAGAAGTGGTCTGCGTGTATTCCAAAGGCAGAAACAGAGATATCTCAAGTAGAAGGTCGGTTATGTTTTTATGCCCTAAATTTTGACCTCTTGGTTAATCTTGTTTGTAGAATGAAATTAAGATAATTGTTTATGTATGTTTCTGTAAAATTGTGTCAAAATTCGAAGTTTTAGTTCATGGGTGTTGTTGATTTTGTTAGGTTGAATTAAATTAGGTTTTTTGGTGTTCAAATTATAATTTATCTGAATGTGTTTGTATTATCTCTTCTTTAATTCAAGTAATGAATGAGATATCTGTGTATTTTGTAGTGATTATCAATAAATTGAGTAATATACCTAATTTAAGCACTTTGATGGCCAGAAGGTTAGGATTTATACTTTAGGGTATGAATGAGTAAATGTGTTTGTGTTTTATCTTCTCTAATTGAATGATTGAATGAGTTATGTGGTGATTATGTAATTATTATCAATAAACTAAATAAGATACTGAATTTAAGTGGTATGATACCCAATTTTGTATGGTTTGTACATGATGGTATGACTGATAACTTAATTTATTTTCGGTTAATTTACTTTTTATGCAGATAAGAGAAAAAAAACTCTTACATGGAGCACCATGGAGGCTAAGGCTAAATCTATGGTGAAAGATAAGGGGAAGAGAGTAATGCAAGATGAGGGGAGACCAAAAGCAGCAAACAATCTTGTTCGCGTTGCTCTCCTGGATATTTCAAAGATGTACTGGGTGAGGTGATACCAATTATGAATGATAAGCAAAAAGAGAGGATTAAAAGCACTCCACTTGCTCCATGGCTCGAGATGCCTGAGATGTCTATCAATAGTACCAGAGTTGATTTAGTTTTAAAGAGATTCCAATTATTGTCTTCTCGTTCTTTCTTGTTTGGTGACAACATTGTAGTTCTATTCACTTCGACTGAGTTTAGCATTGTCCTTGGTTTGGCCCATGTGGGGCAACCGGTTGATCTTGATGCTAGCATGAAGTCCAATTTTGTTCTTAGGCTATTTAGAGGGAAACTTGGCAACGTAAATAGGACCATGATTCATAATAATATGCGGTCATTAGCTAGATCTGAGAAGGAATCTGAAGTGGATGATTTTGTTAGGATGTTTATTTGTCTTCTATTTAACTGTGTTATTTCTCATATTAGCAACTATTCCACTCCTCGATTTATTATGTCCTACATTGATAACTTGACGATGTTCTTTGATTATTCATGGGGAGATGCAGCATATAGATTTTTGTGCCACCAAATTATCTTGCATACCGGTAATGGCAAAGGAAAGGCTGGTTGCAAAATGTATTTAGATGGTTGTACTGTTAGTTTGATGGTGAGTTTTTAATATTTCATGTGCAATTGTGATATGTTTAATATTATTATATTGCTCTCTATATGTATTCAGGCATGACTGTATGAAAGAATTCCCTCATTTGGACATATACGTTCTTTATGTTGTTTCCCCCGGTTGTTTCGCTGTGAACGGAGTAAGATATCAATCAAAGATGATGTTGCTGAGAGATTATTTTCTAGAATTGGTTTTAGTAGGGTAAGTTGTTATATTTTTAGTATGTTTTTTATAGATATGATTGTAGAAGTGACATTTTATTTATAATTATGAAAATGTGTTAGATATTGTATCATTTCCAGATGAGGAGATACTCTTAAGTGGCAAGTAGGTAACTTCTTCTCTAAATATAGAAATAATAAAATTATTATGTTAAATAATGATGAAAACACATTTTTTTGACTAGATTACTTATATTTTTCAGGTGTCACTTTGTGAGAGATGTTCTGGAATTTCTAATACTCAGAGGTTGCTTGAACCAATTGTTGCAGTTAAGAGCACTGAGCTGGAGGTCGAAAAAGTTAGTAAGGATTTGATTTTAGAAGAGACTAAAATTGTTGAGGTTGAAGTGGGTGGTGAAAATGAACTTGCTGGGTTGCAGAAGTTGAATGTGAAATTGAAAACTGCCAACATTAATGATAATGTTGATTTGATGATCAAAGATGTTATTTCTGATTTGAATAAAGAACATGTTTCTGGTAGTGACATTGGTACTTCGAAAGCAGAGAACATCAGTCACTTTCAATCTTCTATTGTGGATAATGTGAGGACTAGAGCTGATCGTGTGCCGAAAAGAAAGGAGTTATGTTTGTGACTCCTCTTAGCTCAACACCAAAACATAAGAGGAAGGGAAAAAATTGGTAGATGAAGTATAAATCCAAGATTCATTGTTTTGAAATTTACTAGTTTTTGCATGTTATTGTCTATGTTATTCATTATTGATCCACAAGTTATTATATAGGTTAATTTGATAGTAGATGTTAAGGATAGGGACAGTCCTCCCAAGACTACATTGGATGCATATAAAAAGAGAACTGATTTTTGTAGACATCAAGAAACAGCTGCAGAAGAGAAAAAGTTGTTGACTGGCTTTCTCAGTAGGGAAGAATTGGAGTACATTTATTTTCAATATGTGAAATTTTGCTAAACATTCTTATCAATTTTGTAATGTTATTTTTTACTCCCCGCAGTGTTGTCATATGGCAAGATGAGTTCCTAAGCTTAACTGGAGAAGAAAAAAGTTGTTGATAGACTTTCTCAGTAGAGAAGAATTGGAGTACGTTTATTTTCAATATGTAAAATTTTGCTAAACACTTCTTATCAATTTTGTAATGTTATTTTTTACTTCCCGCAGTGTTGTCATATGACAAGATGAGTTCCTAAGCTTAACTGGAGCTACATTTTGTTATTTTTTAATTGGTGAGCCTGTTGATAGTCAAATCATAAATGTTTATATGAAGATTATGAAAAAACACAGTCCAAATTATGGATTTGAGATTTACTGTATGGACACAAATGTACAGGTTTGTAGCAAATCAAGATAATTGATAGTTGATATTTGAGTTTTAATTCTTATTAGATTAAGAAACATGATTATATCTTATTTTGAATATGTAGAAAGAAGTCTTACAGCATTTGCAGAAATATGACAAATATAGGCAGATACACAAAGCAGATTATGGTGCTTTCCTTGTAAGGTTGACATCCACAACGAGGAGCAAACTACAGGAACTAAATGAAGATCTATTTAGAAAATGTAGATATATCATTTTCCCAATTAATGATAGATGACATTGGTATTTATTAGTTTTTAGTCCATTTGAAGGGAAATTCAGATTGTGGAATTCAAACCCTGATTCATTTGCATTTGGGACCGCTAAAGTTTATGTGAGTTTGACAATATTCTACTCCAATATGTCTTAACAGATCACATTATTAAAGCATTTACTTTTTTGCAGACAAGATTTTTGGCTGGATGCATTTTGCATCTTCAAGCATTTGCCATAGGTAGTGAATGTTAGTGATATGAGAGAAGTGTCCTAAGGCAATCGCCTTATGATGTAAACATTTATTTTAATAAATGATAATTCACTATTTGAGTATACATGTTTTGTGTGTTTGATTGGGATCTTAAACTCATCTACTGAATGTCCGCAATACAACTCACAGCATAAGAGAATTTGTGATGGGATCACAACTAGTGATTATCTCTAATGTGCAATTGTGAAGTATTGAAATTATCCCTAGTCGATGAATTGATAAAAACGGACACTATCAATTCTGTTGAGACTAGCATGGGTTATTCTCTAATCAGCTGATTCTCACTAGCTGGTGACATTGGGATGTCCGGAGATAAACATGGATGCTAGTTAAGGGAACTAGTTCATTGGAGTGACTAGCTGTAAGACTTCATATGGGAATCTACATGTAGATATGTCAATGAAGATCTTACTGCGGCTTAAGTGCGATGTTCCTTTGACTTGCGGTGTTCAAGTCATCTTGGTCATGAAGACTTATACTTTGACATCTTAAGCAAGCATCTCCAAGGAGGTGTGGACCCAGGATGATCGGGTATAAGCCGAAGTGCCCGAAGATGTTTGAACAGCCTACAAAGGATTCACCACTCCTTGCGAGGAGATGTATACCCAGGCCTATCGTCGGATTGTTACTCAAAGCCTCTGGCCAGAGCATATCATGTTAAGAGTGCGAGTCTCTTAAATACATGAGAGTAATTAGAAATCCAAAGGACGAGGAAGACACTACTTGGGCTAGGTGTGACGTAGTCAGCCTAGTGGGGACTGACACCATAGACCGTGTCCTGAACCAAGTGGGTATAAGGTGGTGAAGGGAATGAGGCACGACTCATTAGAGCTGCTGAAGGGTTTCAGAATAATTTCTTCTGAGGTCAAACCGTTGATCTTTCGATTAATTGGGGATCATGATGTACTACTAGGTGCCACTCATGATCGTTCTATAATTAATGGGTTAATTATAGACGGCCAACATAAATCGAAAGCCTATTTAGTCACACGTAATACGAGTAATCCGAGGGATTTAAAACGAGTTGAAAATTGGATTTTCCGATCAAGAGAAACAAGTCAAATCTGAGTTAGTCAGAGGCGCAATGGAAGCCAAAAATGGCTAAGTCTTTTGAAGGCTTTTTGGGCGAATTAAATGAGTTTAATTCGGGGTTTATTGGGTTGGTTTTGGCCGGCCAAAGAGGGTGTTAAACCCTCTTTGGTGGCCGGCCAAATAAGAGGAGAAAAACCAATTTAATTGGTTTAATTAATAAAATAAATCTAGTGTAATTTATTTTATAAATTATGGATAAATAAATTTGTATAAAGAAATTTATATAAATAAAATTTATAGAAATTTATTCTTTTATGGAAGATTAAAATAATCCATGAATTGGTTTATTTTAATCAATTATGAATTGATTTTTCCATAATAAGAAAGCTTATAAATTTCTTATAAAAATTTATTCCATAATTTAAAGAGAAGAAGAATTAGTTTTATTATAAATTAGTTTATAATAAAGACTTGGTTTAAACGGAATTATTAATAAGAAAATTTATAAGATAAATTTCTTATAACCAATTCCGTTAATTCCGTTAATTCGGTTTAGAGGGAGACTTAGCAAAGGAGTTGCTACTATATAAAGGAACCAAAGGCTAGCCCTTTATTCCAATTAAGAGATTAAGAATTCTCTCTCTCTCTCTCTTAATCTCTCCTCTCCTCCTTCTCTTCTTCCTCCCTTAGGGCCGGCGCACCCTAGCTCCTCTAGGGCCGGCGCCCAACCACAACCAAGGAGGTGGTGCCGTGAGCATTAAAGAAGAAGGAGAACCCGAACACGAAGAAGAAGAAGCGGATATCGATTCCTCTCTTCCCGGAATTCGATTCCATTACTTCGTTGGTTAGTTTTTCCATTATTTCTCTTATTCTTCTAGTTGTGCCTTCCGAGAATCTAGTAGTTCTCGTCGGCACAAAACTCGTGACTTTGTGAAGTCATCCCGAAGAGANTGCACCTAGTAGTACATCATGATCCCCAATTAATCGAAAGATCAACGGTTGACCTCAGAAATTATTCTGAAACCCTTCAGCAGCTCTAATGAATCGTGCCTCATTCCCTTCACCATCTTATACCCACTTGGTTCAGGACATGGTCTGTTGTGTCAGTCCCCACTAGGCTGACTACGTCACACCTAGCCCAAGTAGTGTCTTTCTCGTCCTTTGGATTTCTAATTACTCTCATGTATTTAAGAGACTCGCACTCTAAACATGATATGCTCTGGCCAGAGGCTTTGAGTAACAATCCGACGATAGGCCTGGGTATACATCTCCTCGCAAGGAGTGGTGAATCCTTTGTAGGCTGTTCAAACATCTTCGGGCACTTCGGCTTATACCCAATCATCCTGGGTCCACACCTCCTTGGAGATGCTTGCTTAAGATGTTAAAGTATAAGTCTCCATGACCAAGATGACTTGAACACCGCAAGTCAAAGGAACATCGCACTTAAGCTGCAGTAAGAACTTCATTGACATATCTATGTAGATTACCATATGAAGTTTTACAGCTAGTCACTCCAATGAACTAGTTCCCTTAACTAGCATCCATGTTTATCTCCGGACATCCCAATGTCACCAGCCAGTGAGAATCAGCTGATTAGAGAATAACCCATGCTAGTCTCAACAGAATTGATAGTGTCCGTTTTTATCAATTCATCGACTAGGGATATTTTCAATACTTCACAATTGCACATTTAGAGATAATCACTAGTTGTGATCCCATCACAAATTCTCTTATGCTGTGAATTGTATTGCGGACATTCAGTAGATGAGTTTAAGATCCCAATCAAATACACAAACATGTATACTCAAATAGTGAATTATCATTTATTAAAATAAATGTTTACAATCATAAGGCGATTGCCTTAGGACACTTCTCTCATATCACTAACAAACTCCCACTTGGCCTAATGCCAATCGCTACGGTATCCAATACCACAGGCTATAACATGACCCTCAAACTTGTTTTGAGGCAAGGCCTTAGTTAAAGGATCCGCTAAATTCCTTTTAGTGGGAATTTTCTCAATTTGTATATCATTCCTACTTATAATCTCTCAGATCAGATGATAGCGGCGAAGCACATGTTTGGATCGCTGATGAGACCTTGGTTCCTTTGCTTGTGCAATAGCTCCATTGTTGTCGCAGTAAACCGACACTGCTTCATCAATGGTTGGAACCACACCAAGTTCGGAGACAAACTTCTTGATCCAGACTGCTTCCTTTGCTGCTTCCGAAGCTGCGATATATTCTGCTTCCGTGGTAGAATCCGCTACGGTGACTTGTTTGAAACTTTTCCAACTTATTGCGCCTCCATTCAAGGTAAATACGTATCCAGACTGAGATTTGGAGTCATCCTTATCTGTCTGGAAACTGGCATCTGTATACCCACGTATTACCATATCTCCTTCTCCATATATTAGGAACACATCCTTAGTTCTTCTTAAGTACTTAAGGATTATCTTGATAGCCGCCCAATGATCCATTCCTGGATCCGACTGGTATCTGCTTGTGACGCTCAGAGCATACGATACATCGGGCCTAGTACACAACATAGCATTCATGATAGATCCTATCGCGGATGCATAAGGAATCTTATTTATGCAAATCATCTCGTCTTCTGTGCGCGAACACATAGACTTTGAAAGGTTGATCCCATGCCTGATGGGAAGGTAACCTTTCTTGGATTCCGACATGCTAAACCTTTTTAGCACTCGGTCTATATATGTAGACTGCGAAAGACCAAGCAACCGTTTTGATCTATCTCTATAGATTCTAATCCCAAGGATATAGGTTGCTTCTCCCAGGTCTTTCATAGAGAAAGTTTTGGACAACCAAATTTTAACTGTCTGTAAGACTGATATATCGTTTCCTATAAGTAATATGTCATCGACATATAATACTAGGAATACGACTGCACTCCCACTAACCTTCTTGTACACACAAGGTTCGTCAGGATTTTGTGAGAAATCAAACTCTTGATTGTCTCATCAAAACGGATGTTCCAGCTCCTGGATGCTTGCTTCAGTCCATATATGGATCGTCGAAGCTTGCATACTTTGGTTTTATCAACCGATGTGAAACCTTCAGGTTGTATCATGTATACATCCTCAAGCAAGTTTCCATTAAAGAAAGTTGTTTTCACATCCATTTGCCATATCTCATAATCATAATGAGCTGCTATGGCTAGGAGCATCCGAATGGATTTAAGCATAGCTACTGGCGAATAGGTTTTGTCATAATCAATTCCTTGTTTCTGACGATATCCTTTTGCCACTAATCTAGCCTTAAAGGTAACAACATTACCTTCCATGTCGGTTTTCTTTTTGAAAACCCACTTGCACCCTATGGGTTTAATCCCTTCAGGTGGGTTAACCAAGTCCCATACTTGATTTTCGTACATGGAATCCATTTCCGACTTCATGGCTTCAAGCCATTTGTCCCTTTCTGAATTTTTCAAAACATCTTCATAACTGATAGGTTCGTCATCGCTTATGATTAACACGTCGTTCGATTCACTTATGAGAAATCCATATCTCTCTGGAATATTGCATGTCCTATCAGACCTACGAAGAGGTGGTGTAGTTTTAGGTTCAACTGATAGCTCATCATTATGAGTTATTGGTTGTGGGTCTAGACTAGGTGTCTCTGTAATGTCTATTGGAGTTTCTTGAACTTCATCAAGTTCAATGCCACTCCCACTGTTTTCTTGTAAAAGAAACTCTTTTTCCAGAAATACAGCATGCCTTGAAACAAACACCTTTTGTTCCAAGGGATGATAGAATTGGTAACCCTTCGTTTCCTTAGGGTATCCAATAAATAGACATTTATCAGACTTAGCATCCAATTTGTCTGATACGGGCTGCTTCACATAAGCGGGATAACCTCATATCTTAAGGTGAGTTAAGTGAGGTTTCTTACTATTCCATGTCTCATATGGAGTAGTAGAGACTACCTTGGTCGGGACTCTGTTTAGCAAGTAAACAGCTGTCTTAAGTGCATAGCCCCAAAAGGATTTTGGAAGAGTTGCATGATTCATCATCGACCTAACCATGTCCATCAAGGTTCGGTTGTGCCTCTCAAATACACCATTATGCTGTGGTGTATATGGCGGAGTCCATTGAGACAATATCCCATTGTCCCTTAGATAATCTTGAAACTCTTGACTCAAGTATTCACCATCCCGATCGGATCGAAGTATTTTAATACTTTTACCAAGCTGTTTCTCTACTTCATTTCTGAACTCTTTGAATTTCTTAAAAGCTTCAGATTTGTGTTTCATCAAGAACACATACCCGAATCGTGAGTGATCATCGATAAAGGTGATGAAGTAGCTATAGCCTCCTTGTGCAAGAGTTGACATTGGTCCACATACATCAGTATGTATTAGATCAAGCAATTCTCCCACTAGATTACCTTTTCCGAAAAAGGGTAATTTGGTCATCTTGCCTTTTAAGCATGATTCGCATGTATCAAATGAACCGGGTTCAAATGATTCCAAAATTTCACATCGGTGTAATTTGGTCATGCATTTCTTACTTACATGGCCAAGACGACAATGCCACGTGTAGGAGTCTATTCGATTATCTATTCGAGCACGTTTGTTGCTAACTTCGATATTGAAAATGTCACCGGATAAATCTAACGTGTAGATACCATTGCACAAAGTTCCATTCCCATAAAGAACGCCATTTAAAGTTATGTAACAACAATTGTTACTAAAAGTTAAATGATAACCCTTTTCATTCAAACATGAAATAGATATAATGTTCTTTATTAACGAAGGAACAAAATAACAATTATCCAATTCTAAGACACGTCCTGTAGGGAGCTTTAGCAAATATGTTCCGATGGCAACAACAGCAATCTTTGCTCCGTTTCCAACTCGCAAATTCGAATCTCCCTTGACGAGTCTTCTTCTATTCCTTAGCCCCTGTATGTCATTACATATATGTGAGCTACACCCAGTATCAAGTACCTAGGTGTTTGAGGAAATAGAGTGACATTCAATAACGAAGATACTTGAAGAGGATGGGGCATTGGATGCCTTCTCTTTCAAGGACTCAAGATAAACCTTGCAGTTTCTTCGCCAGTGACCCTCCTTGCCATAGTGATGGCAAATGCCTTTTAGGGTATTTTCAGTCTTTTTGGCCTTTATCTTCTTTCCCTTATTCTGTTCTTTGGCCTTCCTCTTAGAACCTTTCTTCGAGGAACCAACTAACAGTACCATCTTTTGATCCTGCTTCACAGAAGGCTCTACAGTCTTCAGCAGGTTGAGCAACTCAGGAAACTGGTCTGGAGTTGCATTTTTAGGAGGACGGTTGGGAAGTTGATCTTCAAGGACATAAGCAAGCTTTTCTGCCTTGAGGACTATCCTCAGGTTTTGAAGCCAGTCCATGAAGTTTGGCCCAGTCAGTTTATTGGTGTCCAAAATGGTACGCAAATTCAGAGAATACATGATCGAGTGATTATCCTAGAAATACAAATTGAGCTTATGTGAGAAGAATGATTAAAGAATGTATCAACATACATAAAATCCTATTTATTTTTCAAATTGAATAACCCTTTTTATCAATTCGGGAGATCGTAGGAGCATCTCCAAATAGGTTGATATCCAACCATAGATAAGAACCACCATGGCTGTGGCCATCAAGTTGTTCTTAGCTATGAAGGTAGGTAATTATACCGATTATATATCACATATATGTAACTATCACTTTATGCTATCAACTAATTGAATGTTTGCATAAATCATTGGTTTGTTAACTCATTAACAAGTATGCAACATTATACATAGCACCCAACTGCACCTCTCTTTACATCGACCTTGGCTGTGGCATAACAAATCGATGCTCCAAGCTTAAGGCTGACCCATTAATCGAGAAATAGTTTTAATATGGTTGGAGCTCATTCAACCGTTTAGTCAGGCTTGGATGTGTCCAACAACCAAAACTAAGGATTGACCTCTGACTCCAACTATATTATTCATAAACTAATTCCATGGTTTGAACATGTTGAGGTTCAAGCCGGGCATGGATGTGTCCATCAACCCAAACGAGAAACAAAACTCCGATTCTAACCATATTAATGGAAGGTATTGGCCTTAATATTTTGTAAGGGGTTTTGGGTCTCATCCTTTCTTTTCTAAGCACATTCATGACATATAATCATGTCATGACTAACGATTTCCTTAATAAAGTATGTATGTGACTTAATTTATCAAGTCTCATTAATTGAACTAGGAACCGGATTTCCTAATTCTAATTTCATACTTTATTAAAGGAATTGTTTTGGGAAACAATTTCCTAAATTATCATAATCAATTTCGGAAATAATATGTTTAAGACTTTAATTTCTCTAAATCAAATCTTATTAAATTAAGAGACATGAGTCCATAATTCAACCACATATTATTTTCATGAAAATCTCATTTAAGAAAACTCTATATGAAACCATTTTCCTAATTAATTTTGGAGACAACAATATGTAAGAGCATCACCTCTTAAATCATATTTTATTCATGGATTTAATTAATTACAACAAATCGTTTTCTAAGGGTGGCTCCCCGAGGCTCAGATACCCAAAGAAAAGTAATTTGTCGTAAATCCAATTTGGTCCGCTTCGGAAGCGTAACCAAATTAAACATGACAATCTCATTTAAAATTGGGAAATTAAATTACAACAACTAACTTTAAATTGGACGGCTCCCCGAGGCTCAATCCAAAATAAAAAATTTTGTTGTCAATTTAAAAACCAATTCAAATTTAATTGTCAATTAATTGTCCATAAATTTGTCTAGACTTTCTTGAAAGAAAGTGCCCAAAATTGCGAGATTTCATAATAGGTTTTCAGAATAATTGTAAGTTTCTGGTACAAAGAAAATTTACATATTTCCAAAATTGGAAAATTTCTAAAATAGAAAAATTTCCAAAATTGGAAAGTTTCCAAAGATGGGAGGTTTTCACAATTATTATAAAATTTCAGAAACTAGAAAATTTCAAAAGTTTGTGAAATTTCATGAGGATTTCCAAACTTAGAAATTCCTAAATCTAAAATTTATTATAATATGAAAGTTTCCATAATTGAAGAATTTTTCCAAAATTGAGATCATGACAAAGTTTTCCGCAAAACAATTATATGATTATGTCGAACACTAACTGGCTCTAATACCACTGTTGGGACCGGGTGCATGTTGACAAGGATACGGGTTCGTAAATTTTAAAATATTTACGTGCAGCGGAAGAATTAGCATAAATAATTTCTCAAATTATTTTTAACCACGTATCTAGCATGCGACCTTATGATGTGTGGACCGAGTTCTCTTCGGGATGACTTCGCAAAGCCACAAGTTTTGTGCCGATGAGAACTACTAGATTCTCTAAAGGCACAACTAGAAAAACAAGAGAGAAAGATGGAAACTAACCACCAAGTAACGGAATCAAAATTCCGGGAAAGGAAAGAAGGAGTCGCGATCCGTTTCTTCTTCTTCGGCACCTTCTTGGCGGATGAAGCTCTCGGCCACCTTTGGGATGTGCGCCGGCCCTAGGGGAGGAGAGAGAGCCGACCCTAGAGAGAGAGAGGGGGGCCGGCCCTAGAGAGAGAGAGTTAGAGAGAGAGGGAGCTACTAATCTCTTGATAACTCAATTGAGGAATTCAAGCCTAGCCTTGGTTCCTTTATATATTAGCCTCTCCCTTGCCATGTCTCCCCTTTAATGGAATTAACGGAATAAATTTTCATAAGAAATTTTTCTTATAAATTTTCTTATTAATTATTCCGTTATGCCAAGTTTTATTATAACTAATTTTATAATAAAACAAATAAATCTCTCTTTTTAATTATGCAATAAATTTTCATAAAATTTATTATATAAATTTTCTCATCATGGAAAAATCAATTCATAATTGATTTTATAAAATAAAAATAAACCATTTAAAGTTTATTTTAATCTCCATAAAAAGAATAAATTTATTATATAAATTTTTCTTTATCATGGAAAAATCAATTCATAATTGATTTTATAAAATAAAATAAACCAATCCATGGTTCATTTTAATTTCCAAAAAAAGAATAAATTTATTATATAAAATTTTCTTATCATGGAAAAATCAATTCATAATTGATTTTATAAAATAAAAATAAACCATTTAAAGTTTATTTTAATTTTCAAGAAAACAAATTTATTTATCCATAAATTTTATAAAACAAATCGCGCTTGATTTATTTTATAATTTAAACCAATTAAATTGGTTTCTCTCTTTTTAGTGGCCGGCCAAACCAAAGAGGGTGGGCACCCTCTTTGGCCGGCCACTCCAAGCCCTTCCCTCGCGAATTAAACTCATTTAATTAACCCATTAAGCCTTTAAAAGATTTAGCCATTCTAAGCTTCCGTTGCGTCTCTGATAAATTCAGATTCGACTTATTTCTCTTGATCGGAAAATCCAATTTTCAACTCGTTTTAAATCCCTCGGATTACTCGTAGTGCGTGTGACTAAATATGCTTTCGATTTATGTTGGCCGTCTATAATTCATTAATTATAGAACGATCATGAGTAGCACCTAGTAGTACATCATGATCCCCAATTAATCGAAAGATCAACGATTGACCTCAGAAATTATTCTGAAACCCTTCAGCAGCTCTAATGAATCGTGCCTCATTCTCTTCACCATCTTATACCCACTTGGTTCAGGACATGGTCTGTTTGTGTCAGTCCCCACTAGACTGACTACGTCACACCTAGCCCAAGTAGTGTCTTTCTCGTCCTTTGGATTTCTAATTACTCTCATGTATTTAAGAGACTCATACTCTAAACATGATATGCTCTGGCCAGAGGCTTTGAGTAACAATCCGACGATAGGCCTGGGTATACATCTCCTCGCAAGGAGTGGTGAATCCTTTGTAGGCTGTTCAAACATCTTCGGACACTTCGGCTTATACCCAATCATCCTGGGTCCACACTTCCTTGGAGATGCTTGCTTAAGATGTTAAAGTATAAGTCTCCATGACCAAGATGACTTGAACACCGCAAGTCAAAGGAACATCGCACTTAAGCTGCAGTAAGAACTTCATTGACATATCTATATGTAGATTACCATATGAAGTTTTACGGCTAGTCACTCCAATGAACTAGTTCCCTTAACTAGCATCCATGTTTATCTCTGGACATCCCAATGTCACCAGCCAGTGAGAATCAGCTGATTAGAGAATAACCCATGCTAGACTCAACAGAATTGATAGTGTCCGTTTTTATCAATTCATCGACTAGGGATATTTTCAATACTTTACAATTGCACATTTAGAGATAATCACTAGTTGTGATCGCATCACAAATTCTCTTATGCTGTGAATTGTATTGCGGACATTCAGTAGATGAGTTTAAGATCCCAATCAAATACACAAACATGTATACTCAAATAGTGAATTATCATTTATTAAAATAAATGATTACAATCATAAGGCGATTGCCTTAGGACACTTCTCTCATATCACTAACACATGTATGGTTTACTCCTTATGTTTAAGTGTGTAGGAGTTTAGGAGCAAATGAAGTTGAGCGCAAGACACAGCATACGTGAAGGATAACATGGGGAAGGGAGCTGACAGACTTGGTGCATTTGACGGACACAAAGATTGCGGAAGAGTACAATGATAAATGAGAAGGGTGTGCGCGATGTCCGAGGGATGAGAAGTCTCGTTCGAAGAGAACGCCGGAGTTGGGTTCGGGTGAGCTCAACTCTGGACGATCGGAGAATCACTCAAGCAAGTGGAGTCCAAGAAGGTCAACTCGGAGGTTGACCTTGAACACCCAAGGCACCATACATATGATTGAAGGCACCTCGGATGCAGAAAAAGGAGCTGCTGTGGAAAGGCGCGAGGGCGCCTGATAAGCACCATTTTATTGATTATTTTAATTGCTAAAATCCATGTTTGACACATGTTTTTATTGCTTAATTATGATTTTACCCTAGGTTTTGGAGCTTTATCTTATTTTGGACTTAATTGCAAAATTACATAATTTTTGGATTATTTGGCCACTAATTTTCTGATATATTTTTTGTAGGCATGAAAGGATCCTGGACCTAGGGCATATTGGGTCAAACCTGAGTCGGATGTGAACCGGATCGAATTATCAAGCCTACGATTAATCCGGGCCGTCCAATTCAAGAGCGGCTAGATCTGAGCCATCCGGGACGATCTGAAGCAATCTGAGCTAGGGTTAGGGTTGATCAAGCTCTATGATCAAGATCTGAAGGTTTCATCCCAATCGGAGCTAAATCAACCGTTGGATCAAGCAAGGAGGGCTCTAGAGCGTCTATTCACTGATTGAGTTGATCTGGACCATCCGTTGCACATCTGGAGGATCCGAGCTACCACAAGGCAGATCCTGACCCCAGATCATCATCATAAAAGTTTGGCTCCAATCAGAGCAAGATCAGCCGTTGGATCTCCTCCAATCAATCTGAGCCGTCCATTGGTTATTACTTAAGGAAAAATCACGCAGCAGCTGTTCTGGGTCGCGTCCTCGCCGCAGTGGTTTTCATCGTTTCTCCTTCGTTTCTTCTTCGTTTGCTTCAGCAATTTCTTCGTTTTGAAGGCGTGACCACCTCAATTCGAGCTCATCCTTGAGTGACAGCAAGGATTTGGATTGAGGATTAGATTCAATTAGTCAAATTTTCGTTCTAGCAGCAGACTTCAATGTTTTAATCTCTGATTTCTGAATTTGTCTGTTTCAGCTCTTAGATTTTGTTTCTTACTTGTTTTTGCTTAACTAGGTTTATGTTTTTCAAGTTGAGTAGTTTAGGAATCTTTTCTAGTGGATAATTACTTTTAATTTCAGTTGTTTTTGGTTTAAATCCGTGCGTATCAACACAATCGCTGCGTGCCACTTCTTTTCTGCAAATTCTGTTGGTTTCTGAATGTTCAGCGTGTAGTTCCTGAATTCGAGCAAGTTTACATTATGATTTCTCAATCCAATCAGTTCTATTGTCTGCACTAGATATTTGCTTCGTTTTTGCATTTCTTCCTTCATGTTATGAGCTCTAGTTTTAATCTCTGAATATCTGCATATGGTTTATTGTTTCTGAATGTTAACCTCTGAATGGATGCTTTACTCAATTGATCAGATTTTGGTTTGAAACATTTCATTCATCCTTGCAACCATCTTCACTAATAGCTTGCATTTTGAATTTCCTTGATCAGTTTCATTTTGAAGTGTTGATATTAGTTTTGGCACATAGGTACAAGCTTGGGCACAAAGTCTATCTCTGCGTGCCAAGTTGGTCATTCCGTAGTTGTATCAAGAGAAGGGTTAGTAGTGAATTGCATCAGGTTAAGTGATCTGTCAGTGAGCTTTTGGCAGTTGGAAATAAGTAGATTTGCATTCAGAAAAGTCTGAACTGATGTATCCATGTTAGCATTAGATGGGTTCTTAGTTTTGTAACTAGCTCATGTTTCCTTGAATTAAGTTAGCACTTTGAAGTAAGTTGTTCTTTTGAATTAATTTCAATCAAAAAAAATGTTGGAATTGCTTGATTCACCTTGCTTAGCATTCTAGTTTGCATTTGATACCGAAACTGATTTTCCAAGTTGGTTGCTTGCATTGTTAGAATTAAGTTTCCAATTGTCTGAGCTTATTAGTTGAAATTACATTAGCTTAAGTTCCATGCTTAATTTTTCTTGCTTCTTCTTTATTCTTTTTGTCCTCATTTCCCAATTGCAACCCAAAACCCGAAATTGATTCGAAACCCAAAAATTCACAAACGACACATAAATACAAGTTCGAATCAAACACGACAACTAGCCCCGAGAAAAATACGACCTGAGGCCCCTTTACTACGCTTTTCATATCTTGATTGTAAAAAGGGTTTCCAGCTGTTCATTCATAAATATTTAAATTCTGATAGTCCCACAATTCGTGACAAATTTAATTAGTATATTTGGGGCTGTCAAATTTTTGGCGCCGTTGCCGGGGAACTGTTAGTTGACTTGTTTGATTTTAGCTTGTGGACTTTTTGCACATCATTCTTGATTTATTTTTGTGCTTATTGCTATATCTTTGGATTTGATTTTATCTGTTTATCTGTTTATCCACTTTTACTGCGATTTGTTTTGTTTTTATGACCAGGTCTTTAGGTGCTGAATTAGAAGATTTCGACCCTGAGATTGAGAGGACCTTCAGAGTCAGGAGGAGCCAGGCCATTCTTTCTGAGACTACAGATATCCCTCCACTTCAGACTATCAGCACTCACTCATGCATTGACATGGCAGACCACCAGAGAACCATGAAGGAGCTTGCAGCACCTGACGCTGCATTTCAGTACTCCAGCATAGCTTATCTAGAGCTAGAGGGTAATTTTGAGTTGAAATCTGGACTTATAAATTTGTTGCCAAAGTTTCAGGGTTTATCTGGGGAGGATCCAAACAGACACTTGCACGAGTTCCATGTGGTATGCTCTACTATGAAGCCGCAGGGCGTTTCTGAAGAAGACATTAAGTTAAGAGCATTTCCTTTTACCTTGACTGGGGCTGCTAAGGATTGGTTGTATTATTTGCCCACTGGACATGTTGCTAGTTGGATTGAGATGAAGAGAGCATTTTTAGAGAAGTTTTTTCCAGCATCAAGGACCGCCATTATAAGAAAAAGTATTTGTGGCATTCAACAAGTGGTTGGAGAGTCTCTTTATGATTATTGGGAGAGGTTCAAAAAGTTATGCTCTAGCTGTCCTCAACACCAAATTAGTGAGCAACTTCTTGTGCAATATTTCTATGAAGGTTTATTACCTTTCGATAGGAGCATGATTGATGCGGCGGCAGGAGGAGCCTTAGTAAACAAAACTCTGGAGCAAGCTAGAGTACTCATTTCTAACATGGCGGAGAATACTCAACAATTCGGGAGTAGAGCACTCACTACAAGAGGGGTTAATGAAGCTCAAGTGTTGCCTAGTGAACAAAAAGAAAGCAAGAGCTCATTGTTGGAGAGCCAATTGACGGAGTTGGCATCTTTAGTGAAGCAAATGACATTGAACAATGTGAACAAAGCCTCAAATTTTCCAACAACTTCATTTCCAAATCAAGTTACAAGAGTATGTAGCATTTGTTCAAGCCAAGAACATAATTCGGACCTTTGTCCAAATCTCCAACAAGATGAATCGGTTGCGGCCTTGGCTAGAACTCAATTCCAACAAAGAAATGACCCCTACTCATCTACCTACAATCCGGGTTGGAGCAATCATCCTAACTTGAGGTATGGAAATTCTTTCTACCAACAAGAGCCTCAACTCAGCCCTCACAGCCACCCCAACGAATTTTCCAGCAAGTTCAGCAACAACACCAACAATCACAGCACCAAAATCAAAGTTTTCAGCCCCTAAATCAGCACTTCCAGCAACCTTTTCAGCAGCCATTTCAAGGATCTCAACAAGGTTTTCAAGGGCATATGAATTATCCACAACCATACCAACCTCTACAGCAGCAAGTTCAACAATCACAGCAAAATTTCCAGCCTTGGAACTCAAGTTTTCAGCCCCAAAACCAAGAATTTCAGCCCAATCAATTTCAATCTCCACAACAACCATTTCAAATGCAAAATCAAAATTTTTAAGGCTGTAATTCTCAGCAAATTCAACCCACATTCCAACCGACTTATCAGCAAAGTCAACAGAAATTTCAGAACTCCAATCAGCCCCAACAGCCCCAATTCCAACAATTACAACAAGATGATATCATTGGAGCTATACAAAACCTCGGAAGGCAATTGGGACAATTGGCTAATGATGTGAATCAACTTAAGGCTCAAGGATCAAGCCAACTACCTTCCCAAGCTGTTCCCAACCCAAAGGGAAATGTTAGCGCAATTTATTTGAGGAGTGGGAAGGTTGCATCAACTCAAAATGACCCAAGAGCAGAATTTTCAGGAAACCGGATAGCTTCTCCAATTCCGGCCCAAAACCACACTGAAATGAGTTCAAATTCAGCTGATTCCAACCCTAGCCTGTTCCCGACTCAATCCTCAAGCAACCCTCCAAATTTGGTGGCAAACGGAGAAGAAAACAGTGCCGAGACCGATTTTACAGCAGCCACTTCGCAGGGGGCAGCAGGGCAGAATTCAGCAGCTCCATTTTCGGCCAAAGAAGATGATTTTAGGGTTCCTTTGCCTTTTCCACAAGGGAGAACTCCAACCAAAAGACATGTGGAGGAGGAGAAAGCAAAAGAGTATAATGAGTTGGTGAAACTTTTTAGTAAAGTTGAAATTAATGTACCCTTGCTGACGATGATTAAACAGGTTCCTAAGTACGCAAAATTTTTGAAAGATCTTTGTATTCATAAGAAGAAGCTTAAGGAAAATGAGTTAGTCAGCATGGGGAAGAATGTTTCATCACTCATCCACGCCATCCCTCAGAAATGTGAAGACCCAGGCATGTTCACTGTATCTTGTGAGATAGGGAGCACCACACTACATGATGCTATGCTTGATTTAGGAGCTTCTATTAATGTCATGCCCAGGACAGTCTTCCAGATGCTTGGCATTGGTCCTCTACAGCCCACTGGAGTTGTGATACAGCTAGCAGATAGGAGCCAGACCCGCCCGGCAGGAGTTATTGAAGACGTGTTGGTTAAAGTGAAAGAGTTGATTTTCCCTGCGGACTTCTACATTCTGGACATGGAGGGAGAGTATCTTGCACGCAGATCCCCACTCATCCTTGGGAGGCCTTTTTTGAAGACTGCCAAAACAAAGATTGATGTTTATGCTGGCACACTATCGATGGAGGTGGGAGACACAGTAGTCCAGTTTAGCCTTTTCGATGCTATGAAGCATCCGAGGGAGGATCACTCCATCAGGAG
Source organism: Boesenbergia rotunda (assembly GCA_024364735.1). Lineage (NCBI taxonomy): Eukaryota > Viridiplantae > Streptophyta > Magnoliopsida > Zingiberales > Zingiberaceae > Boesenbergia > Boesenbergia rotunda. The sequence goes on along the minus strand of JAGFNQ010001447.1, from coordinate 54,658 downwards.
CGTGGATATTCTTGATGAGCTAGGGCAGACAGAGCTAGAGGCTGAGGGATTTTTACCTGATTTTCCTGGAGGAGCTATGTATTCAGAAGAGGCTGAGAGGTTATTTACTGCTGAGACTGAGGATTTTTCAGAAGAAATTTCAGACACACTTCCAGTTGGAGAGTTTTTTCTAGGTGTAGGGGATTGCACAGAGCCCCAGGGACCACCACCATTTCCGCAAAGTGTAGGGGATTGCACAAAGCCCCAAGGACCACTTATTCCAGTTGAGTGCCTACTAGAACTTGAACCTGATATGGAACCAATACTTGACCCGGAGGGAGCTATGGACACATCTATCATTGTGGAACCTCCAGGTATTTTTCAGCGCGATCAGGTAAGTATTTCTTTTACTTTTTTGGAAACATCAATGGAGGTACCAAAAGTTGATTTTATTGGTTGCGATAGAATTCTTGATATATCATGTGTGGAAAATAATTGTGAAAATTTCATTGAATTGTCCAAAATAGATTTCATTGAGTATGATAAGTTTCTTGATGCATCTTGGGTAGGTATTCATTGTGAAAAAAATTTTGAGCTGCCTAAAATTGATTTTATTGGATGTGATACATTTTTTGATACATTTTCTGCAAAGACTGATATTATTTCATTTCCTTCGTACCCTGCATGCTCTAGAGGGGTAGTACATTGTTTTGCAGGGTCCAGGAGACTTCTGGAGTGGGAGCTTTATCTGAACAGACTCAAACCTCCTAAAATGTGTCCCAAAAAGAATAAAGAGGGAGTAGATTTTACTTTAATTCAAAACACTCTACCTCTTACATGGGTCTTGTATTTAAATAATCTTCGTCCACCTGAACAGGTTGCAGTTAAATCCAAGTGTGGGGGAGCGATGCACAGTGAAGTGGAACAAATGGAAGAAGCTTTTTCGCACACCCTGACTCCTCCACTACCACGGTGGAGGCTTTTTCTTGACAGACTCCGACCGCCAGAAATAAAAGGGAGTTTGATTTTTGTCGCCTTTTCCTTTATTGCATGTTTTCACTCTTAAAAAAAAAATTGAGTTCTTGTTAATAAATAAGTGAGTAGAGTAACATGACATGAATAAAATCATTGTAAATACCATGTTTCGTGTTTTAGCACTTTTTCTTACATGATTAGGAATAAATATATCCCTTAGGTTATCTCAATAGCATTTTAGAGTCTTTTGAAAATAAATTAAATTTGGTTGTTAAAACTTAGGATTTGAGATCATGGATGAAATCTTGGATGCTTGAGTACTACTTTGCTTTAGATGCTTGATTGAGGAGTTGAGATGAATCATTTTTACCTAGTGAGATTAGCCTTATTTTGTGATACACATATGTTATTGTATTCTAGAACTTGCTTTGGTTCTTTCAAAACATTATTTCAATGATTGGATCACATTTATAGAGGCTAATCCATTTGTTTTCCTTCCCACATCAATTTTTAGCAATAATCATGTTTATCCTATTTGTCCTTACTTATTTTTTTACTCTTACCTTCACTTTTCTTTGGACTTGTTGTTTGAAATGTTTCTAATGTTATTTTGCCCGAGACGGACAAAGATTTAAGTGTGGGGGAGTGACTAGTTTTTTGGAAAGATTTGGTATCAAAGAGGCACTTTATTTCGAAAAAAATTTTTGCCAAGTTGAAGCCAAAAGGTGCTAAGTGAGTGAATTTGAATTCCAAAAATTAGCAAGAGGATGGAAGCAAGTGGAGCATCTAGATTCTATCATACCTTGAAAAATGGCACACCAACAAAGAAAAAAAAAAAATTTCTGTGCCATTACAAAGAAAAATCTGTACCAAAAATGAAAAAAAGAAAAATTGATGAGGAGCATGTTTCGGCCAAAAGAAGAGCAGCTGTGTTAACTTGAATTCAGAATTTAGTGCCAAGTTGAATCCAGCTGAACCAAAGAAAAAAATTTTGGAACTGCAGCAGGGGCAGATCATGAATTTAAGCAGAAAATCTGTGCCAAGGTCTAAAGGTGGCAGAATTTCAGTTATACACTTTGAGAGAAGCTGATTGCAGCTGAACTGTTCTGAAGTTAAACTAGTGCAAGAATCTGCCGAGTGCTGAAATGCAGCAAGAGCAGGACAGACAAGCTGAGACTGCAGCTGAAGAAAAAAAAAACAACAACAAGAAAAAAATCAGATTGGAAGTGCTAGGATTGTGGTTGAGCTTTGGCATAGATTAGTATCAAATGGAAGCTGAATTTGGGTTTGGAAATTAGTAAAGCAGTGCTGAATTGACACAGCTGATCAGAACAAGATTGAATTTCAGAATCGGAACAGAGGAAGAAAGGAAAAATCAGTGAAGTTGAAATCAGAAAACAGCTTGGGATCAAAACCGAAAATGCAGTTAAGTTGATGCTAACTGCTGCAAAACGTCAGAGAATTGCAAGGACTACAAGTAATGCCGTGGAGCTATCCAAATAAACAAGACCTAGCTGCCAACACAAATAGGATTCAGCAGAAAAAAAAATAAAAACAGAAAACAGTTTATAAAAGAAAAGAGAGAAACAAAGTTGGTACACAAAGTTGAAATTTGGCTCCATGAGATCATTGAAGTTTCTCCCATCTGAATCAAAAGCTTTATTTCAGTTCATTTCTGACCTTGCTAGAGGATAAAAGAAAAGAAAAGAAAATCAGTAAAGAGAAGAGAAAGAAGCACAAATGGCACACAATAGGAAAAACTTGGCACATTGAAACCAAGGAAGGGTCTTTTCAGCAAATTTTTGGAGGGCAAGGCAAAAGTTTACTCCATCACACTTTTGATATCATTAGAGGACTGTAAGATGGGGCAAAGCACATTGGAAACATTTTTGAGCAACTAAGTCTCCCATTCCATCAATTTTTCCATTTCCTTGATTTTTATTCCATTTCTCACCATTCTCTATGTCTTTCATTTGTTTTTATAGATGTTGATCCTAATCATGATTAATGGTGGAGATTAGACAATAAGCAAGCCTATGGTAGTGCAAGAAACATATGTGTAAGAGTGAGCTCCACTTCCATCACTAAATTAGAACTTAAGGGGAGAGCCACCAAAACTTCCCTTGAAAGGCTAGTGATTTAAATTCATCTCAATGACTCATGATGGATGAAAATGCTAAGTTGTTGATTTAAGGACAAGATACTAATCCATAGAGCTTAGATTTATGAGAATTGGCAACCCTAGGTAATTTCTTTTCATTTGTTCTAATTATGCTTAAGAAAGCCTAAGGGATACATATTTAGTAGTTTCGCGAGACGCTCAAGGTTAAGTGTGGGGGAGTTGATAAGCACCATTTTATTGATTATTTTAATTGCTAAAATCCATGTTTGACCCATGTTTTTATTGCTTAATTATGATTTTACCCTAGGTTTTGGAGCTTTATCTTATTTTGGACTTAATTGCAAAATTACATAATTTTTGGATTATTTGGCCACTAATTTTCTGATATATTTTTTGTAGGCATGAAAGGATCCTGGACCTAGGGCATATTGGGTCAAACCTGAGTCGGATGTGAACCGGATCGAATTATCAAGCCTACGATTAATCCGGGCCGTCCAATTCAAGAGCGGCTAGATCTGAGCCATCCGGGACGATCTGAAGCAATCCGAGCTAGGGTTAGGGTTGATCAAGCTCTATGATCAAGATCTGAAGGTTTCATCCCAATCGGAGCTAAATCAACCGTTGGATCAAGCAAGGAGGGCTCTAGAGCGTCTATTCACTGATTGAGTTGATCTGGACCATCCGTTGCACATCTGGAGGATCCGAGCTACCACAAGGCAGATCCTGACCCCAGATCATCATCATAAAAGTTTGGCTCCAATCAGAGCAAGATCAGCCGTTGGATCTCCTCCAATCAATCTGAGCCGTCCATTGGTTATTACTTAAGGAAAAATCACGCAGCAGCTGTTCTTGGTCGCGTCCTCGCCGCAGTGGTTTCATTGGTTTCTCCTTCGTTTCTTCTCGTTTGCTTCAGCAAATTCTTCATTGAAGGGCGTGACTACCTCAATTCGAGCTCGTCCTTGAGTGACAGCAAGGATCGGATTGAGGCTTAGCTTAATTTTGTTTAATTAGCTATAATGTCATTTCTGCACTGTTTCATTTCTGAATTTTTCGTATCAGCACTCAGATTTCGTTTCCTGATTGTTACTGTTAAATTAGTGTTCAATCTTCAAGTTTAATAGCTAGGGAACTTGTTTAGTGGATAATTGCTTCAAATTTCAGTTGATTTCCTCTTCTAAAGCCTGCGTATCAGTTTGCGTACCAACTTTTGCAGTAGATTTCAGTTCAGTTCTGAGTTCTTAGTTTACTTCTAATTCGATTCTTGTTTAGTTTATCATCTGCAATTGAAGATAACCTTTAGTTTGTTAAGGAAATTGAGCTGAGATGGTTAGCAATTTGGTTTCAATTTTGCATTTTCGGTTCAGATTGTTGCATCGAGTTCTGTTTCTGTAACTTGAATCCTATTTCTGCAATACAATCATTCTGCAGCCCTTAGTTCAAATCTGTTTAAGTGTGTATCAGTGAGACTTGAGATGGAATTCTATTGCAATCGAATTTAGTTGTTTTGTTGAGTTTTAGCATCCAATTAGTTTCGGAATTGCTGCACACCAGTTTCAGTTTCTACATCAGCTGTCTTCTCTTCATTGGCAGCTTGGTCCTCCAAGCTGAATTAATCTGTTTCTGAATTATGATTTCTGATAACTCGAGTCCCATATCTGCTGCTGAATTTCTGCTTCCAAAAGCTGCACATAAGTTTATTTCTGAAGTTATCAGCCTTGGTCTGAATTTCTGAATCCATTCCATTTCTGCATGTTAGCTTAATTCAGCTGCACATCAGTTCGATTTTCATAGCTGCAAGGTTTGAGTTAATATTTCTGAAGCCGTATCAAATTTTCAGTAGCTTCTCTGATTTTCCCTGAACATTTTCAGTAGCTTGTTAAGCATCTTTCTTGTGCATTTCAGTTCTGTTCTGGACGTTTCTGCATGGATTTGAATCTTGCTACTGCAATTCTTCTTTCCAACTTGCAATCAGTCCCTTGTTGGCTCACATTTCTAAGCTGAATTTGATCAGTTTCTGAAATTTGTTTTGTATCAGATTAACATCCCTGCAGCCAATTTTCTGCAATTCTGCAGCTTACAGCTTTGAAATTCTGCATTCTAGTCACTTGCTGCATCTTTCCTTCTAGTTTCTGCAATGTTCTAAATCGATCAGCTATTCTAAATTGCTATGTTACAGCTTTAGCATTTAGCTCAGCTCTTGGCAACAAAGTAGCAATTTTGGCACAAGCGTTTCTCTCTTTGTATCAAGTTTGTCCAATTGCTCTCACTTGTATCAATGAATTCTTGGCAAGATGTTTGGTATCAATTTGGTTTTAGTTTGCTTGTATTTGGTTTGTCTCGAGTTTGATTTTGTGCTTCATTGATTGGCATTTGTTTTGCCTTTGAAATCCGAATCAGTTTCCTAAATTGAATAAGTGCTTTAGTTGATTCGGTTTCCATTGGTTGAGTCATTACTTGCCATCTCATTGGTTGGTTTATTAGTTTGTCTTCCTCCATTTTAATTGTCATTTCATTCTGAATTGAAAATAAAACCCAGATTTTATTTGAAACCCAAAAGCATAAACGACACCTAAGTACAAGCGCGAATCAAACAAACCTTCAACTAGTCCCTTGAAAAAATACGACCTGTGGCCCCTTTACTACGCTTTTCTTCTTTGATTGCAAAAAGGGTTTCCAGCTTCTCATTTATAAATTCTAAATCTGATGAGCCCACACATTTCGTGACAATTTAATCTAGTATATTTGGGCATATCAATCGGTCTGGTGACCGATCAGGTAGTTGGCACGGTGCTCCTTCGTGGATCGGTCTGGTGACCGATCCAGCGATGACTGATCAGTCTGGTGACCGATCCAGCGATGACTGATCAGTCTGGTGACCGATCAAGGAGTATGCGTTTCACCCATTGCTTGGCTCCCGATCGGTCTGGTGACCGATCAGGGAGCAAACAGTGAGGTTGAGTTCCCCTGCTGATCTGCTCCTGATCGATCTGGTGACCGATCTGGCTCACTGTGCAGATCGTTCTGGAGAACGATCTAGCTTTGCGAGTTCCTCACTAAGATCGATCAGGACGAAACCTGGTCGGTCTGGTCATGATCTAATCGGACTGGTGACCGATCAGGAGGTTGCCTGATCGGTCCGGTGACCGATCAGGAGGTTTGGATTGCGAAGCTCATAAATCGCCCGATAATAGGGGTGGATCGGTCTGGTGACCGATCCACAACCTGGGATCGGTCTGGTGATCGATCCAGGAGAGTCCCAAAAAATCGCGATTTCTAATTGAGCGTTGGGAACCGATCAGGACGGAGCCTGATCGGTCTGGACCCAGCCTGATCGGTCTGGTGACCGATCAGGAGGCTCTCTGATTCGACCGGTGACCAATCACTTTAATTCAAAATGCACTGTCAGACGCTCTGATCGCATCTGAACGTATCTGATTCTCTGCACTTAACATCTGATATGTGATTTGCTATGCGATATGCTGCTCTATCACACTGATTAAGCTACAGGTGACAGGGAAGGATTCAAACACTCAAGGAGAGTCAATGGTGGCCTTTCCTTGGAGCAGGATTGTCCATTTTCCATCTCAGGTTGCAATGGCTGGAGCTGCAAACTGGAGCTGCTGACTGGAGCTTGGCTGAGGGAGGCTCAGGAAGTCCAGGGAGAGCTCAGTGGTAGCTAGCGTTGGCAGGGAAGCAGCTGGAGGCTGCAGGAGATGGTGCCACCTGATGCTGAGTGGAGAAACAAAAGGGCGGAAGAAAGCTTCTTTGAAGTAGAGTTCGCGAATTGAGTTCTTGCTGCGCCTTTGGGTTCTCCACAACTTGCTTGCGTGTTCTGAAGTTTCATCACCTTGAGCAAGCTACTGCAATCTTGAAGCAACCATTCATTACTTGAGCGCTAGAAGGAAGGAACAAGAAGCTCCGAGTCCAACAGCGAGAAGACACGAGGAGATGGCTCTTGCGTGAGATCGTCGCTGGGTGGAGCTCTAAGAGAGCTTGCTGTGTTCTTGTGTTAGTGATATGAGAGAAGTGTCCTAAGGCAATCGCCTTATGATTGTAAAACATTTATATTAATAAATGATAAATCACTATTTGAGTATACATGCTTGTGTATTTGATTGAGATCTTAAACTCATCTACTGAATGTCCGCAATACAACTCACAGCATAAGAGAATTTGTGATGAGATCACAACTAGTGATTATCTCTAAATGCGCAAATGTGAAGTATTGAAAATATCCCTAGTCGATGAATTGATAAAAACGGACACTATCAATTCTGTTGAGACTAGCATGGGTTATTCTCTAATCAGCTGATTCTCACTGGCTGGTGACATTGGGATGTCCGGAGATAAACATGGATGCTAGTTAAGGGAACTAGTTCATTGGAGTGACTAGCTGTAAGACTTCATATGGGAATCTACATGTAGATATGTCAATGAAGATCTTACTGCGGCTTAAGTGCGATGTTCCTTTAACTTGCGGTGTTCAAGTCATCTTGGTCATGGAGACTTATACTTTGACATCTTAAGCAAGCATCTCCAAGGAGGTGTGGACCCAAGATGATCGGGTATAAGCCGAAGTGCCCGAAGATGTTTGAACAGCCTACAAAGGATTAACCACTCCTTGCGAGGAGATGTATACCCAGGCCTATCGTCGGATTGTTACTCAAAGCCTCTGGCCAGAGCATATCATGTTTAGAGTGAGAGTCTCTAAAATACATGAGAGTAATTAGAAATCCAAAGGACGAGTAAGACATTTCTTGGGCTAGGTGTGACGTAGTCAGCCTAGTGGGGACTGACACCATTGACCGTGTCCTGAACCAAGTGGGTATAAGGTGGTGAAGGGAATGGGGCACGATTCATTAGAGCTGCTGAAGGGTTTCAGAATAATTTCTTCTGAGGTCAAACCGTTGATCTTTCGATTAATTGGGGATCATGATGTACTACTAGGTGCCACTCATGATCGTTCTATAATTAGTTAATTATAGACGGCCAACATAAATCGAAAGCCTATTTAGTCACACGCACTACGAGTAATCCGAGGGATTTAAAACGAGTTGAAAATTGGATTTTCCGATCAAGAGAAATAAGTCGAATCTGAGTTAGTCAGAGGCGCAATGGAAGCTAAAAATGGCTAAGTCTTTTGAAGGCTTTTTGGGCGAATTAAATGAGTTTAATTCGCGATCGGTTCGGGTCGGTTTTGGCCGGCCAAAGAGGGTATTAACCCTCCTTGTGGTGGCTGCCCATTAAAGGGAATTAAATCAATTTATTTGGTTTAATTAATAAGATAAATCAAGCACGATTTATTTTATGAATTATGGATAAATAAATTTGTATAAAGAAATTTATATAAATAAATTTATAGAAATTTATTCTTTTATGGAAGATTAAAATAATCCATGAATTGAATTTATTTTAATTTTATAAAATCAATTATGAATTGATTTTTCCATAATAAGAAAGTTTATAAATTTCTTATAAAATTTATTCCATAATTTAATGAGAAGAAGAATTAGTTTTATTATAAATTAGTTTATAATAAAGACTTGGTTTAAACGGAATTAATTCATAAGAATTTATAGGATAAATTTCTTATAATAAATAATTAGTTTTATTATAAAGTTAGTTATAATAAAATTCATAAGAAAATTTATAGAATAAATTTCTTATGATAACTAATTTGTTTTATTATAAATGGTTATAATAAGACTAGGCTTAAACGGAATAAGCAATAAGAAAATTTATAAGATAAATTTCTTATAACTAATTCCGTTAATTCCGTTAATTCGGTTTAGAGGGAGACTTAGCAAAGGAGTTGCTACTATATAAAGGAACCAATGGCTAGCCCTTAATTCCAATTCAAGTAATTGAATCATAGAGCTCTCCCTCTCTCTCTTAATCTCTTCTCTTCTCTTCTCCCTCTCCCTCTCTTGCCTAGGGCCGGCGCCCACTTGGAGCCTAGGGCCGGCGCCCACTTGGTGACTTAGGGCCGCCACAACTCCTCCCTTAGTTGAGGTTGGCGTGAGCTTCAAGAAGAAGAAGGAGAACCCGAACGCGAAGAAGAAGAAGCGGATAGCGATTCCTCTCTTCCCGGAATTTGATTCCGTTACTTCGTTGGTTAGTTTTTCATTATTTTCTCTTATCCTTCTAGTTGTGCCTTCCGAGAATCTACTAGTTCTCGTTGGCACAAAACTCGTGACTTTGCGAAGTCATCCCGAAGAGAACTCGGCGTGGACGCGAATAGAGGCGAAGCTTCCAAGGGACGCTACGGTTGGATCTCGTCCCTTACTTCGAGTTACGCGAGGTACTTGGTAAATTAGTTTACTTTTCGCAAACTTTTATTTTATGATTATGTCGATACACTATAAGGTTGCATGCTAGATACGAAGTTAAAATAATTTAGGAAATTATTTTATGCAAACTCTTCCGCTGCACGTAAAAATTTTAAATTTTACGAACTCGTATCCTTGTCAACATGCACCCGGTCCCAACATCTTGTCTTTGCTAAGTGCTAAGTAAGATCTTTCTTTGTGTTTCATTGTGCTTAAACCTATATTTGTGATTGAAACCCTGTAGAGAGGTTTTTCCACCGAGAAGGAGGTTGTCTTCTATCCGGTATTAACCGGGGCTTAATCTACCGACGATCAAGGGATCACCCACCTTAAGGGCACGCCAAGGAGTAGGGGTATGTTATCCCCGAACCTTGTAAACCCTCCTTGTTAGCGATCTTGCTAGTTGTGTTTGTTTGCCTTCGTTTTTATTTTTGTTTTCTGCACTGCTTTGTTTCCATTGTTTCTTTCGCTGTGCTACTGATAAGTTTGAGTGCAGAATTCGATAAGTGCCTAAAGTCCAAGTGTATGGTTATATTCACCCCCCCTCTCTAGCCATCCGGGTTCCAACAAGTGGTATCAGAGCTTGTGGCTCTGTTTTTGCGGATTAACAACCGAGAGCTACATCCATGGCGTTGAGAGAAGGATTTTCCACCACCCGACCTCCTTTCTTTAATGGCGCTGATTTCCAATATTGGAGATCAAAGATGGAGTATTATTTGAAGATGAACATCAACACTTGGTTCGCGGTGAAGGAGGGTTTCACTCCTCCTAAGGATGATGAAGGCAAGGAACTTAAATCATTGCGGTGGACAACTGAACAAACTCGGAAGAGTGAAGCTGACGCGAAGGCGGTTGTCATTCTACAATGCGGGATGAACAAAAACCAACTCATCAAGGTTGGTCCTTTCACAAGTGCAAAGGACTTGTGGAACAAGCTCATCGAACTCCACGAGGGCACCCGAGACTCAAGGATTGCCAAGAGGGACTTGTTCCTTAATCAACTTCAAAATCTCACCATGAAGGAGAATGATCAGTAAGTGAGCTCCATAGCCGGTTCAAGGAAGTCCTCAATGGGCTTCATTCAATTGATGAAAAGGTCGAGAATCGCGACCTTGTGAGGTATGTACTAAAAGCATTTCCAAGGAATACTTTGTGGTCATCCATGGTGGATGCCTACAAAGTATCCAAGGATTTATCCATTGTTAAGTTAGATGATTTGTTTTGTGAAATGGAATTACATGAAATGGCTAACAAAGGCCCCAAGGAGAAGGGGATTGCCTTAGTTGCAGGGGACCGAACCAACAAGAAGAAGAAGGAGAAGGAAGTTACTTCATCTTCATCCTCTTCCGAATCCGAGTCCGATTCCGAAGAAGATGGCAGCGGCTCCTCATCCTCCGAGATAGCGAACTTTGTGAGAAGGATGATGAGAAGGGGTCGACGCTTCAAGAGTAGAGGTAACTCTAGTGAAGCTAAACTTGATAAGACTAATGCTTCTTGCTTTGAGTGTGGTAGGAAAGGGCATTTCAAGAATGAATGCCTAAAGCTAAAGAAGAAGGAGGAGAAATCCAAAAGGAAAGAAGAAAAATCCAAGAAGAAGAAGAAGGCATTGAAGGCCACTTGGGATGAATCCTTGATGCCCTCAGATTAGGTGTCACGAAAGTGTGGGTCTCAAAATTTAGATGTGTGAAAAGCTGGAAACCCTTTTTGCAATCAAAATATGAAAACGTAGTAAAGGGGCCACAGGTCGTATTTTTCCTAGGGTTAGTTGAGGTTGTTTGATTCGAGCTTGTATTTATGTGTCATTGCTATTTTTGGGTTTCAAATAGAATATGGGTTTGGTTTCAATCGGAAATGAAAATGCAATGAGATACAAGATGCATGCCACCCAAAACTTGATACACAAGGACAAAAGCTTATGTGCCAAGACGATACTAAGTGCCAAAATTGTGATTGACTATTCTGAATTGAAACTAATCACTCCAACTCGGAAGACAAACTATTAGTGAAGTGCTAGCATGAATTAAAAAGGAATTTCAGACATAAATGCAGCAGGTCGGAAATGGGACAGGATTTCAGAATTACAGGTAGCAATTTAGTGATGGAGCTAGATGCAGAATTCAGATGTAAAGCCAATAAACTTCAGGTGTAATAGCTCATTAAAAATAAGCTTAACTTCTGTAATTAGGTTTGGAATTCAACTGAATGCAAGTTGAGCTGCAATCGAGAAAAGGAACTGATACACAATCAAATAGGCAAGCTGAGATGCAAAAGCAAACTAATGCAACAACCAGAAATGACAAACTGCACATTGAGTTGTTAATTGAGACAAGAACAAACCGAACTACAACCAATGGAAACAAGTAAATGTGCAACAAACAAACCTAATGCAATTCTCCAAACAATTGGATGCAGAATCGAAAATTCAGAACTCAGCTAAGTGCAGAAATACTTGAATGCAGAGATGGTAAACTGCCAATTCAGAGATAACTTGTTCAATTCAGCTAGGAATATGAGGCTTAAGTAACATGTTGTGCATAAACTGTAAGAACTCAATGCTAGCTACTGATCAGTCAAGGACAAACCAAAAGGCAAAACTGGCACGCAGGAAATCAGAAACTAGGCACAGAATTGAGATACAGCAGCAAGTTTTGATGTGAAATCACTCAACACAGCTGAAGACAAGTTCTTGAATCTAATATTCAGAATTAATGAACTTAGAATTGCAGAGATGAAGCTAGCAATTTCAGACACAGCTGACAGAAGAACAAGTTCAGAAACGCAGAAGAGAATTGTAGAAAACAGAATCCAAATGCATGTGTGCAGGAATTCAGAAATGGAATGCAAAGCTTCAAGAACTAATGCCAAGAAACAACAAATTGGATTCAGAGCTTAATCAAGCCACTAAAATCAAGTATTCTAATCTAATGTCCAGATAAAATTCAAAGAAAGCTCAGATACACACAAGAACACAAGACTGATACGCAGGAAACCTGAAATTGATTTCAGAAACTGCTACAAGAGCAAACTGAACGAAAATTCAGGTAGAAATCTAGATGCAAAACAAACATAGATCCAATGCATTATCACACTAATTGTTTTCTCTAATTCAGAGCATCAAATCTAGACAGAAATTAAATGCAAAGGAAGCTGCAAAAATCAGAAGTAACTGGCACGCAGAACAGAATTGCTGCACCGACTGATACACAAGCTAATTCACAGTCTTGGGAATCAAATTCAGAACTCGAGATCAGTTGCCATGCGAATTGAAACAATCATCAAGGGGAGTTCAAAAGATAACAACTAAACTTACTTGATACAAGATCAGGACATCAAGATAAAATCTGATACGCAGGAGAAGAAAAGAATTTGCCACGCAACTAGTAAAACTGAAACGCAGCAATGAAATGAGAATTAAACTAAAATTACAAACTATTGTTCACTAAACAAATTCACTAGCTAACTACTTGCAAAATGAAAACCTAATTTAAGCAGAAACGATTCAGACAATGAAATTAAAGTGGCTGATACAAAATTCAGAAACAGAATGTGCGGCAGAAATAAAATTACAGCTAAAACTGAAATTGCAATAAGAAATCTAAGCCTCAATCCTTCCCTAGCTCAAGTACTCCTTGTTCGTCATGCAAGGGTGAGCCTCAAACCCGTAAGCTTAGCAAATCAGTGGAAAATCCATCTCTGCGATCAAATCCATTCAACTCTGCTCAAGCTGAAAACAACAATCGATTTCTTCAACCTCGCTGTGGTGGATTGCGACGATGACTTGGGAATGCTCCGAGCCTTCCAGGGAACCCCTCCAGATAGCTCGGATGAAATGAAGATGGTACACAACTGAGATTGATGAAATCAAATGACAGAGCTACGGAAACCTCACGAAACTCTGTATTTGGGCAAAATTCAAGCTGGAAACTTCTCAGCGAGCTCTCCCCACTGACCTAGCACTTGTTCTAATGAAGGATCGAGTGGTCGCGCCACTTAGATGAAGAAAATTGAAGAAACGATGAAGAACTACGCTAAGCTACTGAAGAAATCGAGTTGCGGCGAAGAAAACGCGACCCTGTGCTCTATGGGTGATTTTTGATTAAATAGATAGGAATGGACGACCCAGATTGTTTGGAGAAAATTCAACGTCTGATCTTCATCCGATCTGACCCAAACTTTCCAGATGTTGATCAAGGGTCAGGATCTACCTCGTGGTAGCTCGGATTCTCCAGATTTACAACGGATGATCCAGATCAACCTAATCTTTGAATGGACAGTCTAGAGCCCTCTGAGCTTGATCCAACAGTTGAATGAGCTTTGATTGGGATGAAACCTTCAGATCATGATCAGAGTGCTTAATCAGCCCTAACCCTAGCTTGGATTGCTTCAGATGGTCCCAGATGGCTCAAATCTAGCCGCTTTTGAATCGGACGGCCCGGATTAATCCGAAGCTTGATAACTTGATCCGGGTCCACTTCCGACTCATGTTTGACCCAATATGCCCTCGGTCCATGAACCTTTCATGCCTACAAAAATAGATCAAAATTTTAGTGGCCAAATAATTCAAATGTGTACAGATTTGCAATTAAGTCCAAAATAAAAGTAAGTTCTTAAACCTAGGGTAATTTCACAATTAAGCAAGAAAGACATGGGTCAAACATGGATTTTAGCAACTAAAATAATCAATAAAATGGTACTTATCAATCCTCCTCAAGCTCATCCGATGAAGAGAAGGAGGAGAAGAGCACAAGACATGTGGCACTCATGGCTCTTGGAGAGGAAAGCGGTGATGAATCATCCAACTCCTCAAACGCGGCTTCATCATCTTCGAATGATGAAGAGGTAACTTCTCCCGAACTTGAAAAATGTTATAGAGCTATTGCATGTTTAACCAATATGTTAAAGAAGTCAAAAAATAAGGTTAAAGCATTGCAATTAGAAATTGATCAATTGAAACTATCTAGGGATGATAACATTGATGACTTACATGTTGAATTGTTAGAAGATGAGATTAAGTCATTAAAACTTGAGGTTGAACATTTGAAATCCTCTAAGGTTGAGGATGTAGATGATTTGCATGATGATTTGCTAGTAGAAGAAAACCAATCATTAAAGAGTGAAGTTGAGAAACTCAAGAATTTTCTTGAGAAGTTCTCAACTAGCTCTAAAACCCTAGACATGATCTTGAATGCCCAAAGGGCAGTCTACAATAGGGCCGGTATTGGTTACCGTCCTAAAGAACCCTCATTTGTGTCTCTTATGTCTAGGACTGATATGAGACAATCTAGGACACCCAAGGTTCAAAAGAAAGTTGTCAAGGCATGGGTGCCTAAGTTTTGTTTAGTTGATGCTTTAGGTCCCAAGGTTTGGGTACCTAAAACTTCTATTTTTCGAATTGTGTAGGTTATGATTGAGGGGGACCATCTATCAACTTGGTTCGTTGATAGTGGATGCTCCAAACACATGATCGGGGATAGATCATTGTTTACCACACTTCACAAGAAAAGTAGAGGTAATGTTTCATTTGGTAACAATGGTAGCCTTAAGGTCATAGGAATAGGAGACATTCAAATATCCGAATGTCTTAGAATTTAAAATGTCCTTCTAGTCAAGGGGATGACTTTTAATCTCCTAAGTGTCAGTCAATTGTGTGACACGGGTTACACAATTGATTTTCAACCATGTCAATGTCTAGTTAGACAACATGACACCTTGGACACGGTACTAGTAGGAACAAGAGTAAACAATATTTATCAAGTTTCATTTAAAAGTGCTACTAATGCTTTTGCTAAGTGTCTCATGTCAAAAGAAGAAGAGTCCACCCTTTGGCACCGGAGACTTGCACATGTGAACATGAAGAACATCTAGAAGTTGGCCAACAAGGGATTAGTTCATGACTTACCAAGCATCAAGTATGAAAAGGATAAACTTTGTGATGCATGTCAAATGGGTAAGCAAACGAAATCTACACATAAAGGTAAACGCACTGTAAGTACTTCTACAGCTTTAGATTTACTTCACATGGATCTATTTGATTGTAGTACTATCATATCATTGAATGGAAGTAGATATTGTTTTGTGATCATTGATGATTTCACTAGATATATATGGACCTACTTTTTAAAATATAAGGACCAAACCTTAGATGTTTTCATTTCTTTTTGTAGAAGAGTTGAGAATGAAAAATCATCAACAATTAAGACAATTAGAAGTGATCATGGAGGTGAATTTCAAAACCAACGGTTTTCAGATTTTTGTCAAGATAGAGGTTATAGACATGAGTTCTCTACTCCTAGAACACCACAACAAAATGGTGTTGTAGAGAGGAAGAACCATGTTTTACAAGAGGCTGCATGAAGCATGCTTAATGAGTACTCACTCCCAAGTTACTTATGGGCTGAAGCTGTAAATACAGCTTGCTATGTGCAGAACCGAGTTCTCATCCATAGGTATTTAGGAAAGACTCCCCATGAACTTTGGTTTGAGAAACCACCTACGGTTAAACATCTTAGGGTGTTTGGTTGTAAGGTATTCATCCTAAACACCAAGGACCATCTTGGAAAGTTCACGGCAAAGGCTGATGAAGGGATACTAGTCGGGTATTCCCTCGTTAGCAAAGCCTACCGAGTCTACAACAAGAAGTCCAGATTAATTGAAGAGTCTTCTGATGTCGTCTTTGAAGAAATTCCAAAAGTCAATGGTCAATCAGAAGATGAAGTTCAATTCGAACTTAGGAGACTAAGTTTGAATGAGAGTCCAAATTTTGTTGATGGTGATGAATCCGATGACGGTGAGCCTAGACAACCCATTGATCAGCCGGATCCTGAGGCTGAGCTTATGTCTAGTGAACCTATTCAAGAAGCACCACCAACACCTAGGCAAACTAGATTAGCCTCTAGTCATCCCCAAGACCAAATTGTTGGAGACATCCATCATAGGGTTAGGACTAGATCATTCTTCTGGAATGAGACTAATGAAGTTGCTTTAATTTCCGAAATTGAACCTAGAAAAATTGATGTAGCATTAAATGATCCCGATTGGATCATTGCAATGCAAGATGAACTAGGTCAATTTGAAAGGAGTCAAGTTTAGGACTTAGTCCCTAGACCTAAGAAGACCACTATCATTGGAACCAAATGGGTCTTCAAAAATAAATTGAACCATAAGGGAGAAATCATTAGAAACAAGGCACGCTTAGTAGCCAAGGGCTACAGCCAAGTTAAAGGCGTTGATTATGATGAGACCTATGCTCCCGTGGCACGATTAGAGTGCATCCGATTGATGCTAGCATTTGCAGTACATCGAGGTTTCAAATTATATCAAATGGACGTCAAATCGGCTTTTCTAAATGGTCTAATTAGAGAAGAGGTCTATGTCGAACAACCTCCGGGGTTTGAGAGTATCGAATTCCCAAACCACGTGTTCAAGCTCAAAAAGGCACTTTATGGTCTTAAACAAGCACCCCGAGGTTAGTACGAGCGGTTGTCAACTTTTCTAATTGAAAAAGGCTTTGTAAGAGGCCAAATAGACCCTACACTATTTCTACGGAGAGATGGTGACAATATGTTTGTAGCCCAAGTATATGTCGATGACATAATTTATGGCTCGAATAACAAGGGCTATTTAAATGAATTCATTGGACACATGGAAAGTGAGTTTGAAATGAGTCTAGTGGGAGAGTTGACTTTCTTCCTTGGACTTGAAATCAAGCAAATTCGCGATGGTATCCATGTGCACCAATCAAAGTATACACAAGAAATGCTTCAAAAATTCAATATGAGTGATTCAAAAGTGGTAACCACTCCCATGGCTACAAATACAAGATTAGATAATGATGAGAGTGGTAAACCCGTTGACTTGACTCAATATCGATGCATGATAGGGAGTTTGCTATATCTCACAACTAGTCGACCTGATATTCTTTTCGCTGTGGGTATGTGCGCTAGGTATCAAGTCTGTGCTAAGGAATCTCATTTAATCGCGGTTAAGCGAAATTTGAGATATCTTAAAGGCACAATTGGTGTCGGTCTATCGTACCCTCGTATCGAATCTTTTGATTTAATTGGCTATACCGATTCCGACTACGCTGGATGTAAGTTGGACCGGAAAAGCATAAGTGGGGGTTGCCAATTCTTAAGTTCATCCTTAGTAAGTTGGTTAAGTCGGAAGCAACATTGTGTTGGTCTCTCCACGACCGAGACAGAGTATATTGCTATGGGAGAGAGCGTATCGCAATTGTTATGGATGATTCACACTCTAGAGGACTATGGATTGAGTTACAAGGGTGTGCAAGTGTTATGTGATAACATTAGCACAATTAACCTAACCAAAAATCCAGTCCATCATTCTAGGACCAAACATATTGAAGTGCGTCACCACTTCATTAGAGATCATATTGCTAGGGGAGATATTGTACTCTTACATGTAGAGTCCAAATCAAACCTAGCTGACAGTTTCACTAAACCACTCCTCGAAAATGAATTTAGTTTCCTAAGAAGGGAGTTGGGAATGTGTCGTGCTTCTTGAATTTCAAAATGCATCCAAAACCCTTTGTGATCATTTCGAAATTATTGGGATACAATTGGATAACTTTAGGGACATCTCACACAAACTATAAGGTTTAACAAAATATTTTTTTTAGCTAGATATGGGGTGAGATGTTAGGATAAACTCAATTTCTTGAAATGTCAATGCATCCCTTGAGAAATTAGGTTAACGAGATAATAATCACTTCGGTGACCAAGTATGGGGAAAACCAATGCATAACATATGTGTATTTGGCTCCATGATCATACTTGGACATTCCAATCAAGGAAACTTGATTGGAAACTTGAATTTGATACAAACTTAGTTGGAATTGCTTGAATGATTGTTGATTGAGTTTGACTCCATTTGGGTGGATCAAAGTGATTGTTGAACCTATAAGGACCTTAGATCTTTGTTTAGGGATCGATTTTAGTCATGAGATCATGTCCAAGTTCGATAAACTTCATCAGATCTCGTTGGAAAGATTCTGAAAATCTGAAACTGAATGTTTCAGGTCGTATCAGGGAGTATCAGGAACCCTGATCGGTCACCGGACCGATCAGGCCTAGGGCTGATCGGTCCCCGGATTGATCTGGCTTCCTCCTGCATTGATCGATCCACAGATCGATCAGGAGGGTCACAGAGACTTTGTGAGATTTCGGGCAACCTTTCTGTGCTAGCCTGGATCGGCCCCCGGACCGATCGGGCATATTAGAGTGATCGGTCCAAAGACCGATCAGGAGGGCATCTCGAAAATCATCTGACCCCACTGTTCGCTTCCTGATCGATCAACAGGTCGATCAGGAGTCTGCCTGATCGGTCTCTCGACCGATTAGGACCATGCTAGTCCGATCAGGCTATAGCCTGATCGGTCTGGGCGTTTCCAGATCGAACGGTGATCCGTTCAATTGCATTAAAGTCTGGTTGGTGGACCGATCCACCAACCGATTAACTCCTTCGAAACTTCTTATTGCCGAACCCTAGCCGACCAAAAACCCCTTACCACCGAAGCTTTTTCCTGCGTGTGCGATCTCCCTTCCTCTTACGCGTGAGCCTCTCTGCGGTTTCTCTCTTCCTGCGCGTCGTCTACTACCGTCTCCTCTGCGCAAGAGCTCCTCCCTATTTTTGGCAAGTTTGTATCTTTGAAGCCTTTTGCGCCGAGAACTTCTTCCGCACGATTTCTTTCTCCAACCTTCAAGAACTTTCTCCATGGTGCCTAAGTAAGTTTATGTTGGTTAGTTCACTTTGTGAATCAGTTCATGGATTTATTTATTTGAGCCTAACCATATTTTTGATGATTGTACCGTGACCTTCTTGTGTTGGTCGTGACCCTATCTTTCCATACTTCAACTTATGATTACTCTTCTATGATCAAATCGTGGGTCCTTGATTAAACTATGTTCTTGTGATCAACTCAATCTCGCTCATTTGATTATTCTGTACAATGACCAACTCTTGTATTGTGGTTATGTTTCACTAATCTTGTGTCCTGACTAACTTGATTAACCTGTGCCATGATCAAATCTATCTTCATGATTTATTCAATTCTTTAGAAAATCTTCTAAGGGCACAGAAGTCGTTGAGGGCAGCTCAAAGGGGAAAGCCCCTTCCTCATCTGCGCCCTCCAGAAGGCCTCAGCCTTCGTCAAGCTCTCGATTTCCCAATGCTGCCTGTGAGTAGGCATTCCAATCCCGCACCTTTAAGCTTCTATCCTGCCGATCCATTGATATCCCTTTTCTGACTGAACATTGTCCGTCGGTCATGGACATAATCATGTATTACAACCTTGGTTTTCTTCTTTCTTTGGAGAGAACTATCAATTACGACCTAGTCTCCGAGTTTTACAACAACCTTCAGCAGGGACCTCAAGGAGGCTTCGAGTTCACCACTCGAGTCGCCAAGAGGAATCTTGATTTTTCTTACGAGATTTTAGCAGAGTATTTGGGTGGTCGACGATCACCAAATCTGTACTCAATCTACCCTGAGCTTCCTGATCCTTTATTGGCACCTTTTGTAGATGTTACCCCCGACTCCATCTTATTGGTGCAGAAAGCACCAAAGTCAAACCTGTGTTTTGATAATGGCAACAGGGTTCAAAAGTTAAGTCTTATTTGTGATCTAACATGTCACATGAGTGTGCAGAGTAAAAAACCCTTGCAAAGGATTGCTAGGCACTGGCGAAGGAATGCCAGAATGATAAACCCTAGCGAAGGACTGCTAGTAACTGGCGAAGGAATGCCAGAGTGAAAACCCTAGCGAAGGACTGCTAGGCGCCAGGCGAAGGATAGCTTGGGACTGAAGCCCTAGCGAAGGATTGCTAGGCTCCGGGCGAAGGACAGCTCGACATCCAAGACCTGGCAAAGGACCGTCAGGCAAAAGTCCAACCAGAGGAACGGTTGGCATCAGGCAAACTCTCCCGAGAGGAGTAGGTGAGGACGCGTTCCCCGTAGAGGGAACAGTAGGCGTCGGTTCGACCTAGGGCTCCATTTTGGAGGCCCAAAGTCAGAACCAAGACAGCTAAGGCTGTATAAACATAATACTCTAATGTTTTATATTGTTTTGGACTAACCCTGGATGCAGGACCGAAGGAACGTGTATCTACAGCTCAGAATCCCCAAAGGAGAGATGCAAGTAACTGAGCAGGGCGCCCTCAGTGTCCAGGGCGCCCACAGGGGCAACACAAAACAAGCGAAGCAACAAAGGCTTCAGCTGCTCAGCGCCCAGGGTGCCCTCAGCGCCCAGGGCGCACTCAGCAGCCAAGGCGCCACGCGCCTAAGCCAGCGAAGCCAATCACCCTTATCCAGCCGAGATGCCTGCGAGGAAGGAGTCAAACAGGGCGCCCTGAGCGTCTAGGGCGCCCCCAGTGTCAAACCTCATCCCTATTCGAGTGGGATAGTGGTTGACCGAGCTAATCTCGGATCAAGTGACACATGGGGGGCGCCCCCGACGTCCAGGGCGCCCCTAGGTGCTATAAATAGGACCCAACGCCCAAGCTTCAGAAAACATCTCAAACACAAAGCTTCTACGCTCTTCTGCTCTCACGCCTTGCTCCAGAAACTGTCCAACTCGAGCCGACGACGTCCCGCTGCTCCGGAAAAGGTCAACCCACAATCGGACGTCGGTAAAAGAAGAGTATTTTTAATTATTTAGTTTACCGCCCTGAATTTGTAAATCAATCCTTGTAAACTATTATTGCGCCTATTATAGAATTGCCCAAAGTAAACGGTCAACGACCGTGGGCCTTGGAGTAGGAGTCGACCCAGGCTCTGAACCAAGTAAAATCGATAGTGTCTCTGTGTGATTTTATTTTTCATAATTTCTGCTGCGTACTTGCTCTAAGTTTTCCGAAAAATGATTTTCAATATTCACCCCCCCTCTATCGGTTCTCTCGATCCAACAAGTGGTATCAGAGCGGGGAAGTTCAAACTTGGTGCAACCACCAGTTTGAAATTTTTTTCAGATTTTAATCTTTTTTTTCCATTTTCTTTAAATATTTCGTTCGAATTTTTTTCTCGTTAATCGAGGTTGGTGCAACACCCCTCGCTATTTCATTTTATTCATCCCGCACTACTAATCCAAGACCTAGTCTTGGATTTTTTTTTTAATTTTCTATTTCAGATTAAAATGTCCATGCAAGAAGGATTTAGCACCGCCAGACCTCCACTTTTCAGTGGAGAAGACTTTTCCTACTGGAAAAGTCGAATGGAGGTCCACCTGAAAACACAGGTGGACATGTGGATCATCATCCAGTCCGGATTGGAGATCCACAAAAACGCCGAAGGAGTACCGCAGACCTACTCAGAATGGGACAACACCCTAAAGTGCAAAATTGAAGTCGATGCAAAGGCAACCCAGACTCTCCAATGTGGATTAACAAAAGAAGAGCTGAACCGAGTGAGCCCCTTCAACAGTGCAAAGGAGCTGTCGGCAAAGCTGATCGAACTGCATGAAGGAACGTTAGACACCAGGATCAGTAAGAGAGATCTGCTCCTGAACAAACTCTACACCATCAAGATGGCCGACACTGAAACAGCAGCCCAACTCCACGCACGTATACAAGAATTGATGAATGGTCTTCACACTATAGGTCACAAGGTGGAAAACCGTGACCTAATAAGGTATGCCCTAAACTCTTTCCCTAGAAATACCTTGTGGGCATCTATGGTAGATGCATACAAGGTCTCAAGAGATCTTTCTAAAATTAAACTAGACGAATTATTTTCCGAATTAGAACTGCATGAACAAACTAACTCCAATATGGTCGAGAAAGGAATTACCTTTGTTGCAGGAAAAATTGGAAGATCTATAAAGAAGAAACCTCAACCTGAACTCGAGTCCAACTCAGACTCAGACGCAGAAGACGAAGGAGATCAATCTGAGCTGGTCCGACTGGCCCGAAGCTACTATAAGAAATTGAAAAACCAAGTCAACACACGGAGGACAAGCTGAAGAAAGGACGAACCAGCTGAACCCGCGAATAACAAAAACAAGCCTAACGTAACCTGCTATGAGTGCAAGAAGAAGGGCCACTACAAGACGGAGTGTCCAAATCTAAAAGAGAACAAAAAGACAAGAAGGAAGAAAGCACTCCAAGCAACCTGGGACGAATCTTCATCAGACGAAGAAGAAGAAGAACCCCAGTCAAACCTACTAGCGTTGACCGCTTCAGAAGAAGTCGAGACCGAGTCAGAGTCAGAAAAGGACGACAGCAGACTAACCTTTTCAGAAGATGGCGAAATCAAGGTAAGCGGTTTCAGTAAAAGTCAATTAAACGATTTAATTTCATATCTCTCTCGAGATTTGGCGAAAGCTAAACTCCGAGTCGAATCCCTCCGACAGGAAGTAAAACTCCTGAAAGAGGGAGCTGACTTTAAACCCTTAACCGAGAAAGTTCAAGAAGGAACTCCTACTCAAGTTGAAAAACTTGAGAAAGAGAACTCCTCCCTGAAAACTCAGGTTAAGGATCTTAGAGCGGCCTTAGAACGATTCACTTCTGGTTCCAAGGGTCTTGACATGATTCTTGGAAAACAGAAGTCCGTTCTAAATCGATCCGTACTTGGCTATAGAACCAAATCCCGACAAAGATCTTACTTTGCTGTACTGAATCAGTCCAGAAGTAAAGTTCAGGCATGGGTACCTAAACTATGCCTGAACAAACCAACTGGATCAAATCAGTATTGGATCCCCAAGGACAGGATTCACATCTTGCCTAATTATTATCGTGACTATAGTCCAGGGGGAGCCAAATTAAAAACTATTCTCATTGTCAAATAGAATTTAATTTTTGCAATTTGCTTGATTGATTGTTTATTTAAATTTATGTAATTTAGCATGCTTAGACTTAGGTTAGTTTAAGAACTAAACAAACTTAAACTGAAACTTGACAATATAGTATTGGGTGGAGGTGAGATGATAGTACGTTAGGGAAACCAATTCTAATAAGATCAAGTTCACTTGGTCTCTTTAGACTGGTGAAACTAGCCGAAGCTACCGATCCAAAATCCAAACTAGTTAGACCAGAACTTTTTCAAAGATTAATTTTGAAAATGAAACTTCATTAAACGGCTTTGTCAAGGAAAGGGTTGATGATCCAATAAGGCTACGGCCAAAGAAGGCCTAGTGCCTCGCCAAGACCTGGAAGCCAATTTTTGAATTTCAAATTCAAATTACTTTTTGTAAAATTCAAATCTAACACAAACTTTCAGTTATGTATAGATTCAAACATTCTCTTTCAAAATAAATTGAAATGTTTTCAAAAATTAATTAAGATTTTCAAAATAAATGATCGTTTTCAAATATTCTTTTATTAAAACCTGTCTCACAAAACCTATAAGGCTAACGTGATTGAGAACCCTAGACTGGGTGAGACAGCAAACATAATAAAGACTTATCCAATATCTGCATTTTGTTTAACATTTAGTTTAGGACGGCATTGAAATAATACAGGTCAAACCTCTGTCAAAATAGTCAAACTATGGTCAAAGAAGTCAAACTACGGTCAAAGTAGTCAAACCGACGGTCAGTGTAGACAAATCATGGTCAAAACACTCAAATCAGGTCAAATCTGGTCAAACACACTCCTCTAGGGTGAAGAACCAGTCCTTAGGGCGCCCAATCCCTTTCGGGCGCCCCGAGGCTGTGGTCAAAAGCTGTCATCTGCCACTGCATGCTGACCAGGGCGCCCTGGTTCTCCCGGGCGCCCTCGTATAGTCCTTCAACGGCAGAAAGCTGCCTAAAGGCAGCTGCAACCCTGGCCAGGGCGCCCTCATCAGGCGGGGCGCCCTCGCCAGACAGGGCGCCCTCCCGATAAAGGGCGCCCGAAACTACCCTATAAAAAGGGTTCCATGCCCCTTCTTCTCTTCACACTCAAACCACTCCTTCTCCTAAACTCTCTACTTTCCAAGAGATCTTGCAACCCTCTCAAGCTCTCATCTTCATCAATGCCTCCCCGAGCAGCCCGGTATAAGTTTTAATTAAGTTAATTTCTTTTCAATTTTTCTCTAAATGCATACTTTCTTTAAATACACATTCTTTCTCTTAGAAAACGCCGACCAAACCAGGCAGAACCCGGTACCCAACCTAGTCCTGATCCTAGGTTTCCGAATTTAGAATTGTGTAATAAGTTCGCTCGTACCACCTATAAACCTATCAAGACGAGCTACTTAAATAGACAATTTTTCACCCAATCCTGTCCCTTAGCAATGGACATCATAAACTTTTACCAACTTGACAATCTCGTATTCTGCACCCACCCAATCAATACTTCCTTATGTGCAGAATTTTACAATAACTTAATTAGACAGGATAGTCTCATGTTCTCCACCACTGTTCAAAGAATCCCCTTAACTATCACACCAACATTACTCAACCGATTTCTGGGACTACGACTCTTGCAGTCCACCTTCTGTTGTTACCCTCCTAGGGAGCCTCCCTTTGATGCTCCCTACTCTCACATTACCTTAGATACATTGCACTCATATTTCTTTAGGCGCCCCCTGGCTAGACGATTTCAGTCTGTCGAATTAAAGGTCCAGGACTACGCTCTATATAGGGTCATAGTCCGATGTATTCTGCCATTATCCACCAGGGACGTCACCACTATGCGACCATTCCACACCTTTCTCCTGTACGCCTTGATTCACCAGCTAGACATCGACATAGGACTTCACATGTTTCATGCTATCCTACACGCATCTAGTGTTACCACGCAAGGGCGGGTACGCACACCCTACTACCACATCATCACGTCCATATTACATCACCATGGTAGAAACATTACCGAGGGAGAGATGGCCGCTTTGACCGATTACGATGAAATAGGCTATAGAAACTTCGCCCTAGCCGGTATAGAGGTGTCCGGTACCGGGGTCTTGTCCTGGAGACGTCAGAGAGCAGCTCCCCAGATCGACTCAGACGAGGAGGTTGAGGTCGACATCGGGGATCTAGCAGCAGCAGCCCGAGCGCACATAGACGAGCCCGCTCCACCGATCGAGTGGCACAGCTAGAGACACATGTTCAGAGCCTCCGAGAGGAAGTGGAGGCCAATCATGCTGAGAACATGGAGGCAAATCTGCGCTACTACAACGAGTATATGAGCACCCTTAGAGCTGAGAGGGAGGCCAGAGAGGCACAGTATAGAGCTGACAGGGAGGCTAGAGATGCAGAGTATCACGAGATGATGACGCTATTTCGATCCTGGCAGCCAGGCTCCTCTGATCATCCCGGTCCCTCGTCCTAGATTTGCTTAGTATTGTACCAGTACCTATTTGACTGCCCCTACTCAGTAGGGTTGACTTATGCTTGACTGTATAACTGTGTTGACTAATCTATGTTGGCTAGCTTATGAGTACTTGTTTCTTGTCTATTCAGCAGTTAGGATTGTGCTCTGTAGAATAGATTAACTCTACTGTTGTTTTTTTCAAAAAAAAATATCAGTTTCTAAAAATAGAATTTTGAAAAACTGTTTTACTTAATTTCAAAATCAGTTTGTTTTAAATCTTTTTCGACTTAGTTTTCTTTCAAAACTACCCCCTTTCAAAACTAGGGCTTTTTCACAAATGGACTTAGCTTAGGCCCTAACCCTAGAACTGCATGCACCTATAGATTTAGAAGCCAGCATCTCATAAGCACCTTAGGGTACTCTTGGTTGATAACCTAGAAAGGGTTGAGATGCTTAGGTCTTTGCCTTAATTCAAGATGCTTTAAGTCAGTGCATCTGCAGTAATTGGGGCACTAAATACAAATTTTACAGCAATCAAGTTAAGTGTCAAGTTTAGAAAATCTAACTTGAACAGAAACACTTAACTTGACTAACCCTAGTGAAAACTACTGCTTATAACAGTTAGTAAGTAGCTAAATGGGTTAGACAGGTCCCTACAAGGAAAAATTAACTGATTTGGTCTAAGTCTTGGTTCAGTACAGCAAAATCATTTTTTTTCAGTCATTTTTTTATGCAATTTAATTTCTGCAATATCTATCTATTTTTGATATATGGCAAAGGGGGAGAAATAGGAAAGGAGAGAGTTCAAATTTTTCAAGTTCAAATTTTTTCAAACTCTTAAAATGTTTTTTTTCAAAAAGTTAACTACTTTTCAAAGCTCTTCAAAACCTTTCTAGAAATACTTAAGTTTTTTGTTTTAAGAAAATCCTACTAAGTACTTAAGTTTATTAAGTACTAAGTTTTTATAAGTACTTTAAGCTTAAGTTTTTCAAAACTTTTATAAGTACTTTAAGCCTAAGTTTTTCAAAACTTTTATAAGTACTTTAAAGGTTAAGTTTTTCAAAACCTCCATAAGTACTTTAAGTTTTTCAAAACTTCCATAAGTATTTTAAAAGTACTTAAATTATTTCAAAATTTGCCAAGTACTTAAATAGTTTCAAAGTTTACTAAGTGCTTAAGTTTTTATCTTTCAAAACTTTTGAGTACTTTAAACTTAAGGCTTCAAATTTTTAAGTACTCTAAACTTTCAAAAAAAAAAACTCCTCTATGAACTTTTAAATCATAAGTTATCAAAAGATTTCCAAAGTATCTAAACTTAAGTTTTCAAAGTGCAAAATCATTCTAAGTAAAGTTTTTCAAACTTAGAACCCCACGACGTTTTGAAAAATCTAGGGGGAGATTCCCTCCAGGGGGAGGGAACAAATTGTTATGCTTTTTATTAAACTTAACTTTTTGAACTAGGGTTGCCATAAATCAAAAACGGGGAGATTGTTGGTGCAGAAAGCACCAAAGTCAAACCTGTGTTTTGATAATGGCAACAGGGTTCAAAAGTTAAGTCTTATTTGTGATCTAACATGTCACTTGAGTGTGCAGAGTAAAAAGCCCTAGCAAAGGACTGCTAGGCACTGGCGAAGGAATGCCAGAATGAAAAACCCTAGCGAAGGACTGCTAGTCACTGGCGAAGGAATGCCAGAGTGAAAAACCTAGCGAAGGACTGCTAGGCGCCAGGCGAAGGACAGCTTGGGACTGAAGCCCTAGCGAAGGATTGCTAGGCACCGGGCGAAGGACAGCTCGACATCCAAGACCTGGCAAAGGACCGTCAGGCAAAAGTCCAACCAGAGGAACGGTTGGCATCAGGTAAACTCTCCCGAGAGGAGTAGGTGAGGACGCGTTCCCCGTAGAGGGAACAGTAGGCGTCGGTTCGACCTAGGGCTCCATTTTGGAAGCCCAAAGTCAGAACCAAGATAGCTAAGGCTGTATAAACATAATACTCTAATGTTTTATATTGTTTTGGACTAACCCTGGATGCAGGACCGAAGGAACGTGTGTCTACAGCTCAGAATGCCCAAAGGAGAGAGGCAAGTAACTGAGCAGGGCGCCCTCAGTGTCCAGGGCGCCCCCAGGGGCAACACAAAACAAGCGAAGCAACAAAGGCTTCGGTTGCTCAGCGCCCACGGCGCCCTCAGTGCCGGGCGCCCTCAGCAGCCAAGGCGCCCCGCGCCTAAGCCAGCGAAGCCAATCACCCTTATCCAGCCGAGATGCCCGTGAGGAAGGAGTCAAGCAGGGCGCCCCCAGTGTCAAACCTCATCCCTACTCAAGTGGGATAGAGGTTGACCGAGCTAATCTCAGATCAAGTGACACGTGGGGGCGCCCCCGACGTCCAGGGCGCCCCTAGGTGCTATAAATAGCATCCAACGCCTAGGCTTCAGAGAACATCTCGAACACAACGCTTCTACGCTCTTCTGCTCTCACGCCTTGCTCCAGAAACTGTCCAACTCGAGCCGACGACGTCCCGCTACTCTGGAAAAGGTCAACCCACAATCGGACGTCGGTAAAAGAAGAGTATTTTTAATTATTTAGTTTAACGCACTAAATTTGTAAATATATTCTTGTAAACTCTTATTGCGCCTAATATAGAATTGCCCAAAGTAAACGGTCAACGACCGTGGGCCTTGGAGTAGGAGTCGACCCAGGCTCTGAACCAAGTAAAATCGATAGCGTCTCTGCGTGATTGTTTTCTTAATTTCCGCTGCGTACTTGCTCTAAGTTTTCCGAAAAACGATTTCCGATATTCACCCCCCCTCTATCGGTTCTCTCGACTTAGCTATGAAGGTAGGTAATTATACCGATTACATATCACATATATGTAACTATCACTTTATGCTATCAACTAATTGAATGTTTGCATAAATCATTGGGTTGTTAACTCATTAACAAGTATTCAACATTATACATAGCACCCAACTGCACCTCTTTTTACATCGACCTTGGCTGTGGCACAACAAATCGATGCTCCAAGCTTAAGGCTGACCCATTAATCAAGAAATAGTTTTAATATGGTTGGAGCTCATTCAACCGATTAGTCAGGCTTGGATGTGTCCAACAACCAATACTAAGGATTGACCTCTGACTCCAACTATATTAATCATAAACTAATTCTATGGTTTGAACATGTTGAGGTTCAAGTCGGGCATGGATGTGTCCATCAACCCAAATGAGAGACAAAACTCTGGTTCTAACCATATTAATGGAAGGTGTTGGCCTTAATATTTTGT
Organism: Boesenbergia rotunda; assembly: GCA_024364735.1. NCBI lineage: Eukaryota > Viridiplantae > Streptophyta > Magnoliopsida > Zingiberales > Zingiberaceae > Boesenbergia > Boesenbergia rotunda. The sequence continues at coordinate 25,735 of JAGFNQ010001447.1, read as the reverse complement.
AAGGGGTTTTGGGTCTCTTCCTTTCTTTTCTAAGCACATTCATGACATATAATTATGTCATGTACTAACAATTTCCTTAATAATGTATGTATGTGACTTAATTTATCAAGTCTCATCAATTGAATTAGGAACCAGATTTCCTAATTCTAATTTCATACTTTATTCAAGGAATTGTTTTGGGAAACAATTTCCTAAATTGTCATAATCAATTTCGGAAATAATATGTTTAAGACTTTGATTTCTCTAAATCAAATCATATTAAATTAAGAGACAGATTTCCTTAATTCAATCACATATTATTTTCATGAAAATCTCTTTTAAGAAAACTCTATAGGAAACCATTTTCCTAATTAATTTTGGAGACAACAATATGTAAGAGCATCACCTCTTAAATCAGATAAGGAAATTATCGTTTGAGAATAACTTCAAAATTTTCAAGATTTGATTACATATTTTATTTATGGATTTATTAATTTTAACAAATTATTTTCTTTGGGTGGCTCCCCGAGGCTTAGATACCCAAAAAAAAGAAATTTGTTGTAAATCTAATTTGGTCCGCTCCCCGAGGGGTAACCAAATTAAACATGACAATTTTATTCAAAATAGGAAATTAAATTACAACAATCAACTTTAAATTGGACGGCTCCCCGAGGCTCAATCCAACTTAAAGAATTTTGTTAATAATTTAAAACCAATTCGAATTTAATTGTCAATTTAACAATCCATAAGTTTTTCTAGAATTTTCTTGAAAGAAAGTGGCCAAAATTGCGAGATTTCTTAATAGATTTTCAGAAAAATTGTAAGTTTCTGGTACAAAGAAAACTTACATATTTCCAAAATTAGAAAATTTCCAAAATAGGAAATTTCCAAAATTGGAAAGTTTCCAAAAATGGGAAGTTTTCACAATTATCATAAAATTTCAGAAACTAGGATATTTCAAAAGTTTGCGAAATTTCATGAGGATTTCCAAACTTTGAAATTCCTAAATCTAAAATTTATCATAATTGGAAAGTTTCCATAATTGAAAATTTTTTCCAAAATTGAGATTATGATAAAGCTTTCTGCAAAACAATTATACGATTATGTCAAACACTAATCGGCTCTGATACCACTGTTGAGACCGGGTGCATGTTGACATGGAAACGGGTTCGTAATTTTAAAACTTAATTACATGCAGCGGAAGGTTTAGCATAAATAATTTCTCAAATTATTTCAACCACGTATCTAGCATGCAACCTTATATTGTACAGACATGATCATAAATTAAAATTTTATAGAAAGTAAACTAATTTACTTAATACCTCGCGTAACTCGAAGTAAGGGACGAGATCCAACCGTAGCGTCCCTTGGAAGCTCCGCCTCTATTCGCGTCCACGCCGAGTTCTCTTCGGGATGACTTCGCAAAGACATGGGTTTCGTGCCGACAAGAACTACTAGATTCTCCAAAGGCACGACAAGAATATCAAGAGAGAGAGATGGAAAACTAACCACCAAACGGAAAAACGGAATCAAGATTCCGGGAGGAAGGAAGGAGTCGCGACCCGCTTCTTCTTCTTCTTCTTCTTCGGCACCTTCTTGGTGGAGGTGGCTCACAGCAAAGGAGGTGAGGGCAGCCGGCCCTAGAAGAGGGAGAGTGTAGCCGGCCCTAGAAGAGGGAGAGGGAGAGAAGGAGAGGATGAGAGGCTAGGTAAAAATCCTTGATCTCTTGAATTGATTTCCAAGCCTTGCCTTTGCACCTTTATATAGTAGCCTCTTTATCGCCAAGTCTCCTTTTTAACGGAATAAATTTTTCATAAGAAATTTATCTTATAAATTCTTCTATGAATTATTCCGTTATACCAAGTTTTTATTATAACTTAATTTATAATAAAAACAACCATGTCTCCCCTTTTATTATGGAATAAAATCTTACAAAAAATTTGTTATATAAATTTTTCTTATCATGAAAAAATCAATTCATAATTGATTTTATAAAATAAAATAAACTAATCCATGGTTCATTTTAATTTCCATAAATAGAATAAATTTCTATAAATTTTTTATATAAATTTCTTTATCCATAATTTTATAAAATAAATCACGCTCGATTTATTTTATAATTTAAACCAATCAATTTGGTTTCCCTTTTTATTGTGGCCGGCCAAACCAAAGAGGGTGGGGACCCTCTTTGGCCGGCCAAATCCAAGCCGTCTCCTTGCGAATTAAACTCATTTAATTCGCCCAATAAGTCGTCAAAAGACTTAGCCATTTTAAGCTTCCGATGCGTCTCTGACAAATTTAGATTCGACTTATCTCTCTTGATCGGAAAATCCAATTTTCAACTCGTTTTAAATCCCTCGGATTACTCATAGTGTGTGTGACTAAATAGGCTTTCGATTTATGTTGGCCGTCTATAATTAACCAATTATAGAACGATCATGAGTGGCACCTAGTAGTACATCATGATCCCCAATTAATCGAATGATCAACGGTTGACCTCAGATATAAATCTGAAACCCTTCAGCAGCTCTAATGAATCGTGCCTCATTCCTTTCACCATCTTATACCCACTTGGATCAGGACATGGTCTATATGTGTCAGTCCCCACTAAGCTGACTACGTCACACCTAGCCCAAGTAATGCCTTTCTCGTCCAATGGATTCTAATTACTCTCATGTATTTCAGAGACTGATACTCTGAACATGTCATGCTCTAGCCAGAGGCTTTGAGTAACAATCCGACGATAGGCCTTGGGTATACATCTCCTCGCAAGGAGTGGTGAATCCTTTGTAGGCTGCTCAAATATCTTCGGGCACTTCGGCTTATACCCAACCATCCTGACTCCACACCTCCTTGGAGATGCTTGCTTAAGATGTTAAAGTATAAGTCTCCATGACCAAGATGACTTGAACACCGCAAGTCAAAGGAACATCGCACTTAAGCTGCAGTAAGAACTTCACTGACATGTCTATATGTAGACTACCATGTGAAGTTTTACAGCCAGTTACTCCAATGAACTAGTTCCCTTAACTAGCATTCATGTTTATCTCCGGACATCCTAATGTCACCAGCTAGTGAGAATCAGCTGATTAGAGAATAACCCATGCTAGTCTCAACAGAATTGATAGTGTCCTTATTTATCAATTCATCGACTAGGGACAATTTTAATACTTCACAATTGCACATGTAGAGATAATCACTAGTTGTGAATTCATCACAAATTCTCTCATGCTGTGAATTGTATTGCGGATATTCAGTAAATGAGTTTCAGATCTCAATCAAATACACGAGCATGTATACTCAAATAGTGAATATTCATTTATTAAAGTAAATGATTACAATCATAAGGCGATTGCCTTAGGACACTTCTCTCATATTACTAACATCTTCATGATGTCAAAGACCATGTGGCAGTGCATACCATAGAGCATTAGGCAATGATAGGGACGGATCTCGGTCAAAGGATTTGAAGTGATAGGTAAGATGCAATTTGTGATTATCTTGAAAAGGATGTAGTCAACAGGAGCAAGTCGTAGGGCTGCAAAAGTCGGAAAATCAGGACCCAACTCATCAAGCCAGGCTGGGCGGGGATGTCCAAAGAAATCTTGATAAATGGTGTCGGGGGTAACATCGGCAAAAGGAGCCAACAACGGGTCTTGGAGCTTAAGATAAATAGAATACAGGTTGGGCGATCGTCGACCGCCTAGATACTCCGCTAGAATCTCACAAGAGAAATCAAGATTTCTCTTTGCTACGCGAGTGGTGAATTCAAAGCCTCCTTGAGGCCCTTGTTAAAGATTGTTGTAAAACTCTGATACAAGATTATAGTCTATCATCCGCTCCAAGGAGAGGAGAAAGCCAAGGTTGTAGAAAGTGACTATCTCCATGATGGAGGGGCAATGCTCGGATAGAAACGGAATGTCAATCGATCGGCAGGAGAGTAACTTGAAGGTACGGGATTGAAAAGCCTGTTCACAGGCAGCATTGGGAAAGCGAGAGCTTGAGGAAGGCTGAGGCCTTCGGGAGCGCGCGGATGAAGAAGGGGCTTTGCCCTTCGAGCTGCCCTCCACTGGTTCTTTCCCTTTGGAAGACATTCTAAAGATTGGAATTGGTCATGGTAACAGATTGAATCAAAATAACTGAACATGATCAGGACACAAGAATGAAATATCACACACGATGGAATTGATCATATGAACACAAGGTTAATCAAAGACCCAAGAATTGATCATAAGGTAAGACATTGAATGCATTAGTCATAAACCAAAGGAATTGATCAAGTGAGATGAATTTAATCAATAAAAATAAACGGTCATGGGAAGGAAGGGTCATGGCAAAGGTAGGATCGCAACACAAGACGAAAACACCATATTGAACAACATGGTTAGCGCAAATATATGATTGACAAAAGAAATGATAAACACCAAATAAAAATTACACAAGGAGCTTACTTTGGCGCCATCAAGTCGACTGTGAAGAAGAGAGAAGAGCTCGCAGGAAAACTTGGCAAGAGCGCATGCGCCCGAGAAGGAGAAGAGCTCACAGGAAATCAAGGTCTCCTTGCTGACCTTTCAGAAACTCCCGCGCACAAAAGCTTGCAGGCAAGAGGAAGGAGACGCAGGGAAGGAACTCACGCACAGGAAGGGATCACATGAGCAAAAGAAGTTTCAACGCTTAGGGCTTGGAGAATAGGGTTTTACCGATGTTAATCGGTTGGTGGATCGGTCCACAAACCATAATTTAATGCGACTGAACGGATCACCGTTCGATCTGATACCGCCCAGACCGATCAGGATCTAGCATGATCGGACTGGCCTGTTCCTGATCGGTCGGGTGACCGATCAGGCAGGCTCCTGATCGATCGGATGATCGATCAGGATGCATACAGTAGGGTTCGGAGAGTGAGCTGTGAGCCCCCTGATCGGTCTATGGACCGATCACCACGGGGTGTCGGATCGGTCCGGGGACCGATCCAGGACAGCATAAAACGTTTAGATAAAATTTCCCTAAGTCTCTGTGACCCCTCTGATCGGTCTGTGGACCGATTACAACAGGAGAGAGCCAGATCGGTCCGGTGACCGATCAGCCATACTCTTGATCGGTCCGGTGACCGATCAGCCATACTCCTGATCGGTCCAGTGATCGATCAGAGTTCCTGATACTCCCTGATACGATCTGAAACTTTCAGTGTCAGACTTCCACACGATTTCTGAAGGGATCTGAAGAAAGATATCGATCTTGGAAGTGATCCCTTGACTATAATTGATCCCTAAACAAGGATCAAAGGTCCTTATGGTTTGAACCAATCACTTTGCTCCACCCAAGTGGAGTCAAACTCAAACGACAATCATTCAATCAATTTCAACCAAGATTGTCCCAAATCTAAGTCTCCAATCAAGTTTCCTTGATTGTAATGTCCATCTATGATCATGGAACCAAATACACATATGTTATGTATTGGTTTTCCCCATACTTGGTCACCGAAGTGATTTTTATCTCGCCAACCTAATTTCTCAAGGGATGCATTGACATTTTGAGAAATTGAGTTGATCCTAACATTTCACCCCATTTCTAACAAACAAAAACATTTTGTTAAGCCTTATAGTTTGTGTGAGATGTCCCCAAAGTTACCCAATTGTTTCCCAACAATTAGAACTAATCATGAAGGGTTTTGAATGCATTTTGAAACCTATGAAGCGCGACACATTCCCAACTCCCTTCTTAAAAAGCTAAACTCATTTTCGGGGAGTGGTTTAGTGAAAATGTCTGCTAAATTTGATTTGGACTCTACATAAGAGAGTACAACATCTCCTCTAGCAACATGATCTCTAATGAAGTGGTGACGCACTTCAATATGTTTGGTCCTAAAGTGATGGACTGGATTCTTAGTTAGGTTAATTGTGCTAATGTTGTCACACAACACTTGCACACCCTTGTGGCTTAATCCATAGTCCTCTAGAGTGTAAATTATCCACAACAATTGTGATATACTCTCTCCCATAGCAATATATTCTGCCTCAGTCGTGGAGAGAGGCACACAATGTTGCTTCCGACTTGACCAACTAACTAGAGATGATCCTAGGAATTGGCAACCCCCACTCGTGCTTTTCCGATCCAACTTACATCCAGCGTAGTCAAAATCGATATAGCCAATTAGGTCAAATGATTCGGTACGGGGGTACCAAAGACCAACACTAATTGTGCCCTTAAGGTATCTCAAAATTTGTTTAATAACAATTAAGTGAGATTCCTTAGCACACACTTGATACCTAGCACACATACCCATAGCAAAATGTATATCAGGTCGACTAGCTGTGAGGTATAGCAAACTACCTATCATGCTTCGATATTGAGTCAAATCAATGGGTTTACCACTCTCATCACTGTCTAATCTAGTGTTTGAAGTCATGGGAGTGGTTACCTCATTTGAATCACTCATGTTGAATTTTTGAAGCATCTCTTGAGTATATTTTGATTGGTGCACATGGATCCCATCGCGGGTTTGCTTGATTTCAAGTCCAAGGAAGAAAGTCAACTCTCCCACTAGACTCATTTCAAATTCACTTTCCATGTGTCCAATGAATTCATTCAAATATCCCTTGTTGTTTGAGCCACAAATAATGTCATCGACATATACTTGGGCTACAAAAATATTGTCACCATCTCTCCGTAGAAACAGTGTAGGGTCTATTTGGCCTCTTACAAAGCTTTTTTCAATTAGGAATGTCGACAACCGCTCATACCAAGCTCGGGGTGCTTGTTTAAGATCATAAAGTGCTTTCTTGAGCTTGAAGACGTGGTTTGGGAATTCGGTACTCTTAAACCCCGGAGGTTGTTCGACATAGACCTCTTCTCTAATCAAACCATTTAGAAAGGCCGATTTGACATCCATTTGATATAACTTGAAACCTCGATGTACTGCAAATGCAAGCATCAATCGGATGGACTCTAATCGTGCCACGGGAGCATAGGTCTCATCATAATCAAGGCCTTCAACTTGACTATAGCCCTTGGCTACTAAGCGTGCCTTGTTTCTTATGATTTCTCTCTTATGGTTCAATTTGTTCTTGAAGACCCATTTGGTTCCAATGATGGTGGTCTTCTTAGGTCTAGGGACTAAGTCCCAAATTTAACTTCTTTCAATTGACCTAGTTCATCTTACATCGTAATGATCCAATCGGGATCATTTAATGCTTCATCAATTTTTCTAGGTTCAATTTCGGAAATTAGAGCAACTTCATTAGCCTCATTCCGGAAGAATGATCTAGTCCTAACCCCATGATGAATGTCTCCAACAATTTGGTCTTGGGGGTGACTAGAGGCTAATTTAGTTTGCCTAGTTGTTGGTGGTGCTTCTTGAATGGTTTCACTAGACGTAAGGTCAGCCTCAGGATCCGGCTGATCTATGGGTTGTCTAGGCTCACCGTCATCAGATTCATCACCATCAACAACATTTGGAGTTTCATTCAAACTTAGTCTCCTAAGTTCGAATTGAACTCCTTCTACATTTTCTGATTGGTCATTTTCTTTTGGAATTTCTTCAAAGACAACATCAGAAGACTCTTCAACCAATCTAGATTTCTTATTGTAGACCCGATAGGCTTTGCTAACTAGGGAGTACCCGACTAGTATCCCTTCGTCAGCCTTTGCCGTGAACTTTCTAAGATGATCCTTGGTGATTAGGATGAACACCTTACAACCAAACACCTTAAGGTGTTTAACCGTAGGTGGTTTCCCAAACCAAAGTTCATGGGGAGTCTTACCTAAGAATCTATGGATGAGGACTCGATTTTGCACATAGCAAGCTATGTTTACAGCTTCGGCCCACAAGTAACTCGGTAGTGAGTACTCATTGAGCATGCTTCGTGCAGCCTCTTGTAGAACACGGTTCTTCCTTTCTACAACTCCATTTTGTTGTGGTGTTCTAGGTGTGGAGAACTCATGTCTATAACCCCTATCTTGACAAAATTCTAAAAATCGTTGGTTTTGAAATTCGCCTCCATGATCACTTCTAATTGTCTTAATTGTTGATGATTTTTCATTTTCAACTCTTCTACAAAAGGAAATGAAAACATCTAAGGTTTGATCCTTATATTTAAAAAAATAAGTCCATGTATATCTAGTAAAATCATCAATGATAAAAAAGCAATATCTACTTCCATTCAATGATATGATAGTGCTACAATCAAATAGATCCATGTGAAGTAAATCTAAAGCGGTAGATGTACTTACAGCGCTTTTACCTTTATGTGCAGATTTTGTTTGCTTACCCATTTGACATGCATCACAAATCTTTTCTTTCTCATACTTGATGCTTGGTAAGCCACGAACTAATCCCTTGTTGGCCAACTTCCGGATGTTCTTCATGTTCACATGTGCTAGCCTCCGGTGCCAAAGGGTGGACTCCTCTTCTTTTGACATGAGACACTTAGCAAAAGCATTAATAGCACTTTTAAATGATACTTGGTAAATGTTATCTACTCTTGCTCCTACTAGTACCGTGTCAAAAGTGTCATGTTGTCTAACTAGACATTGACTTGGTTGGAAATCAATTGTATAACCCGCATCACACAATTGACTGACACTTAGGAGATTAAATGTCATCCCCTTGACTAGAAGGACATTTGAAATTCTAAGACATTCGGATATTTGAATGTCTCCTATTCCTATAACCTTAAGACTACCATTGTTACCAAATGAAACATTACCTCTACTTTTTCTTTGAAGTGTGGTAAACAATGATTTATCCCCGGTCATGTGTTTGGAGCATCCACTATCAACGAACCAAGTTGATAGATGCTCCCCCTCAATCATAACTTACACAATTCGAAAAATGGAAGATTTAGGTACCCACACCTTAGGACCTAAAGCATCTACTAAACAAAACATAGGCATCCATGCCTTGACAACTTTCTTTTGAGCCCTAGGTGTCTCAGATTGTCTCATATCAGTCCTAGATATAAAAGACACAAATGATGGTTCTTTGGGTCGGTAACCAATACCGGCCCTATTGTAGACTGCCCTTTGGGCATTCAAAATCATATCTAGGGTCTTAGAGCTTGTTGAGAACTTCTCAAGAATATTCTTGAGTCTCTCAACTTCACTCTTCAATGATTTATTTTCACCCTCTAACAATTCAACATGCAAATTATCTACATTCTCATCCCCAGAGGATTTCAAATGATCAACCTCAATTTTCAAAGATTTAATCTCATCCTCTAACATTTCAACATGCAAGTCATCTATGTTCTCATCCCTAGATGACTTCAATTGTTCAACTTCTAATTGCAAAGATTTAACCCTATTTTTTGACTTCTTCAACATATTGGTTAAACATGCAATAGCTCTATAACATTTCTCAAGATCGGGAGAGGTTACCTCTTCATCATCCGAAGATGATGAAGCCGCGTTTGAGGAGTCGGAGGATTCATCACTACTTTCGTCTCCAAGAGCCATGAGTGCCACGTGCCGTGTACTCTTCTCCTCCTTCTCTTCATCGGATGAACATGAGGAGGATTCATCCCAAGTGGCCTTCAAGGCCTTCTTCTTTTTCTTGGATTTTTCTTCTTGGCTTTCTCCTCCTTCTTCTTTTGCTTTGGGCATTCACTCATGAAATGCCCTTTCCTGCCACACTCATAACAAGAAGCATTAGACTTATCAACTTTAGCTTCACTAGGGTTACCTTTACCCTTGAAGCGTCGACCCCTTCTCATCATCCTTCTCACAAAATTTGCCATCTCGGAGGAAGAAGACCCGCTGCCATCTTCCTCAGAATCGAACTCGGATTCAGAAGAGGTTGAAGATGAAGAGACTTCCTTCTCCCTCTTCTTCTCCTTTTTCTTCTTGTTAGATTGTTCCCCTGCAACTAAGGCAATCCCTTTCTCCTTGGGGCCTTTGTTAGCCATTTCATGCAATTCTATTTCACAAAACAAATCATCTAACTTGACAATTGATAAATCCTTGGAAACTTTATAGGCATCCACCATGGATGACCACAAAGCATTCCTCGAAAATGCTTTTAACACATACCTCACAAGGTCATGGTTCTCGACCTTTTCATCAATAGAATGAAGACCATTGAGGACCTCCTTGAACCGACTATGGAGTTCACTTACGGTTTCATTCTCTTTCATAGAGAGATTTTGGAGTTGGTTGAGGAACAAGTCCCTCTTGGCGATTCTTGAATCTCGGGTTCCCTCGTGGAGTTCTATAAGCTTATTCCACAAGTCTTTTACACTTGTGAATGGACCAACCTTGATGAGTTGGTCTTTGTTCATGCCGCATTGTAGGGTGACCACCACCTTCGTGCCGGCTTCACTCTTTCGAGTTTGTTCAGCCGTCCACCGCAAAGATTCAAGTTCTTTGCCTTCATCATCCTTTGGAGAGGTAAAACCCTCCTTCACCGCGAACCAAGTGTTGATGTCCATCTTTAAGTAATACTCCATCTTCGATCTCCAATATTGAAAATCTGCGCCATCGAAGAAGGGAGGTCGGGTGGTGCTAAAACCTTCTCTCATTGCCATGGATGATAGCTCTCGGTTGTTAATCCGCTTGTACAGAGCACCAAGCTCTGATACCACTTGTTGGAACTTGGATGGCAAGAGAGGGGGGGGGTAAATATAGCCAGACACTTGTAGTTTAGCACTTATCGAAATTTCTGCGACTCAAAGATTAGTAGCAAAGCGGAAGCTAAAGAAAACAGAGTATGCAGAAATAAAATGCTAAGCTAAGAGCAAAAACTAGAACGCTAACAAGAAGATTTACAAGGTTCGGGGATAACTTGCCCCTACTCTTTGGCGTGCCCTTAAGGTGGGCGATCCCTTGATCGTTGGCAGATCAAGCCCCAGAAAATCCAGATAGAAAGCAACCTCGTTCTCGGTGGAGTAACCTCTCCACAGCGTTTCAACAAGGATGATGTTTTAAGCACAATGAAACACAAGAAAGATCTAACATAGCACTTAGGACAGGCAAGAACACAAGCAGCACTTCACTCGAGCTCCACCCAGCGACGATCTCACGCAAGAACTTCCTTCTTCGTGTCTTCTCGCTAATGGACTCACCAAGCTTCTCGTTTCTTCCTCCCAATGCTCAAGTAGCAGATGGTTGCTTCAAAGATTACAGTTGCTTGCTCAAGATGATGGAACAACAGATCGCACAAGCAAAGTGTGGAGAAAACAATCGCGCAGCAAGAACTCAAGCCAGAAGTCACTTCACCGAACTCTTTTCTACTCTTCTCCGCTATGCTCCTTTTGTTTCTCCACTAAACGCCAGTTGACACCATCTCACTGAAGCCTCCAGCTGTTCACCTGCTAACGCCAGCTACCACTGAGCTCTCTCTGGACTCCTTGAGCTTCCCTCAGCCAAGCTCCAGTCAGCAGCTCCAGTCTGCAGCTCCAGCACTTGCAACCTGAGATGGCAAATGGATAAACCTGCTCCAAGGAAAGGCCTCCATTGACTCTCCTTGAGTGTTTGAATCCTTCCCTGTCACCTGCAGCTCAATCAGAATATTAGCCCAGCATATCAAGCAGAAAATCGAGTATCAGAGGTTAAGCGCAGAGAATCGGATACGTTCAGACAAGCTCCAGTCAGCAGCTCCAGTCTGCAGCTCCAGCACTTGCAACCTGAGATGGCAAATGGATAAACCTGCTCCAAGGAAAGGCCTCCATTGACTCTCCTTGAGTGTTTGAATCCTTCCCTGTCACCTGCAGCTCAATCAGAATATTAGCCCAGCATATCAAGCAGAAAATCGAGTATCAGAGGTTAAGTGCAGAGAATCGGATACGTTCAGACGCGATCAGAGCGTCTGACAGTGCATTTTGAATTAAAGTGATCGGTCACCGGACCGATCCAGGGCTTGTGGGTCGGTCATCAGAGCGATCCACCGTTTTACTGGGACTCCCAGTATTCGCGATGACATAGGCCTGATCGGTCACCAGACCGATCAGTATAGCCACTGACCGATCAGGCTCAAGCCTGATCGGTCCACTCCTGAGTGAACAGTAATCGCAGAAATCAGATCCTAAGTCGTGGATCGGTCACCAGACCGTTCTGGAACTGATCAGCGGGGGAACTCAACTCACTGAGTGCTCCCTGATCGGTCACCAGACCGATCAGGAGCAAAGGAGTGAGGAAGCTGCCTGCTCCCTGATCGGTCACCAGACCGATCAGGAGCCAAGCAACGAGGCAACTGCCTGCTCCTTGATCGGTCACCAGACCGATCAGGAGGCACACAGTAGGTTCCCAACCTCACTGTGTGCTCCCTGATCGGTCCCCAGACCAATCAGTCATCGCTGGATCGGTCACCAGACTGATCCACGATGGAGCAGCGTGCCGACTTCCCTGATCGGTCACCAGACCAATCCAGGGACTCCAACCTAGCCCTCCAAGCTAGGGTTTCATCCAACCTAGCCCTCCAAGCTAGGACCTGACCCTCCATCCCAGGATTTTTCACCTAACCCTCCAGTTGGGACTTTTCACCTAACCCTCCAAGTTAGGACTTTTCACCTAGCCCTCCAAGCTAGGACTTTTCACCCAACCTTCCGAGTTAGGACTTTTCCACAACTAGCCCTCCAAGCTAGGATTTTTCACACCTAACCCTCCAGTTGGGACTTTTCACCTAACCCTCCAAGTTAGGACTTTTCACCTAGCCCTCCAAGCTAGGACTTTTCACCCAACCTTCCGAGTTAGGACTTTTCACCACCTAGCCCTCCAAGCAAGGATTTTCCACACCTAACCCTCCAGGTTAGGAATTTCCAACACCTATCCCTCCAAGCTAGGATTTTATCAAACCTAGTTCCACTATGTATGCCTAGTCCACGACCAGGACTTAAACTCAATCATAATCATAATCATCAACCTAAACTAAAATCGGTGTCAACAACAAAACAACAATCAGGATCAGACTGCATCAACACAGGTTTGGTATCTAGCACACATTCCTACAGCAAAAAGGATATCAAGTCTGCTGGCTGTAAGATACAGTAGACTTCCAATCATACTTCTATAAAGTTTAAGGTCTACTGGTTTACCATTAGGGTCACTATCTATTTTTACATTAGTGGCCATGGGGGTACTTACACTTTTGGAGTTGTCCATTTTGAATTTCTTTATTAACTCCTTAGCATATTTGGACTGATGGACATAGTTTCCATCCCTAGTTTGCTTATTTTGTAACCCTAGAAAGAAGTTGAGCTCACCAACTAAGCTCATTTCAAATTCATTTTCCATTATTTTAACAAATTATTTTAGGAAATTTGAGTTGGTAGATCCAAAAATTATATCGTCGACGTAGATTTATGCAATAAAGATGCCCTTTTCTAAGGTCTTAATAAATAGGGTTGAGTCAATTTATCCCTGTTTAAATTCTTTAGAAATTAGGTATGTTGATAAGCGTTCATACCAGGCCCTAGGTGCTTGTTTTGTCCATAAAGTACTTTAGTGAGTTTGTAAACATGGTCAGGTCTTTCTAAGTCCTCAAAACTGGGAGGGTTGTCCTACATAAACTTCTTCCTTAATAAATCCATTTAGAAAGGCTGACTTTACATCCATTTGGTAGAGTTTAAATCCATTATGGGATGCAAAGGCTAACAACATCCTAATGGACTCAAGTCTAGCTACTGGGGCATAGGTTTCATCATAATCTAACCCTTCTACTTGACTGAATCCTTTGGCTATTAAGCGGGCTTTGTTTCTAACTATTTCTCCTTGATCATTTAGCTTATTCCTAAAAACCCAATTAGTATCAATAATGATTTGCCCTCAGGTTTAGGTACTAGTTTCCAGACTTAGTTCCTCTCAAACTGGGCTAACTCTTCTTGCATTGCTATAATCTAAACTGGATCAGGTAAGACTTCCTCTATAGTCTTAGGTTCAATTTTTGAAATCATTGCAATCTGACTAAGGTTCCTATAGGAGGACCTTGTTCTGACTCCTAAGGTTGGATCTCCCATAATTTGATCAGTTGGGAGACTGAGTCTGGGTTTCTTAGTTTTTCTGGAACTTGGTTCAGCCTCAGGTCCGGCCGGTCGGTTTGGTTCAGTATTTGGTTCAACTACTTGGGTTGGTTCAATTATTGGTTCAAATGACTCAATAGTTGGTTCAATTGTTAGTCCATTTAGGGGTTCAATTAAAGGATCAACTTCTTGATCAGTATTTGATGAATTTAGATCTGGATTATCAGATTTTGAATTAATTTCTTCATCAAATATTAGATTTGTTGTTTCTTCAATTTTCTTAGTTTGCTTATAGTAAACCCTATAGACTCTTCTTGTCGTTGAATATCCTAAGAAGATGCCTGGGGTTGACTTTGACTGGAATTTACCTAGATAGTCCTTGGTGTTTAGGATATGGACTTTGTATCCAAAGACCCTTAGGTAATCTAGGTTTGGAAGTCTATGATAGTATAATTGATAGGCTGTTTTATTGTGTCGTTTGTTAATTAGTACCCTATTTTGGATGTAACAAGCTGTACTAATTACTTCTGCCCAAAATTGGTTAGCTAGGTTGAATTCATTGAGCATAGCCCTAGAGGCTTCCTATATGGTTCTATTTTTCAGTTCAACTATCCCATTTTGTTGGGGGATTCTAGGGCACGAAAATTCGTGTATATACCCGTTTATCTTACAAAACTCCTTGAATCATTGATTTTCAAATTCTCCCCCGTGATCACTCATAAGCCTTTTGATTTTGGTATCGTTTTGATTTTCAATTAACTTGCAAAAATCACTAAATAAGTTTAGGGTTCCATCTTTGGTCTTTAGAAACCTAACCCAGGTAAATCTAGAGTAATCATCAACAATTACTAAGCAGTATCGATTTCCGCTTAGTGACTTGGCTCCATGTGAATCAAATAGGTCAAGGTGCAGGAGTTCAAGTGTGGTTTGAGTTAGATCTGATTGAATTAGTTTATGATTAGACCTGGTTTGTTTACCTTGATTGCATGATTCACATATTAGGTTTTCATGGTTCTTAATTTTAGGTATACCTTTAATTAGGCCAAGTTGGGTGATTTTTGAAATTAATCTCAGATTAGTGTGACCTAATCTCCTATGCCAGAGGTTTGATTCTTCTAACTGAGTTAACATGCATTTAGGTACTAAGGGTAGGTTTATAGTGTAAACATTATTTTTCCTAGAGCCCTTAAGGATGATTTCTGAATCTTGCATGTTTCTAATCAGGCAGTTAGAGTTGGTAAAGGTAACTACATAGCCAGTATCACACAATTGACTTATGCTAAGTAAGTTAAAATTAAAATCTTCAACCAAAAATACCTTTCTAATAACAAAGTCAGATTTGAGTTCAATGTTACCTGACCCAATCACTTTGAGTGTAGCATTGTTGCCAAATGCTACTGAGCCTAGGTTCTTGAACTTGAGTTTGGTGAATTTCAATTTATCCCCAGTCATGTGTCTGGAGTACCCACTATCCAACATCCATTGGTCCAAATCATTATGTTCCTACACATAAAGAGTTTTGTTGATTTGGATCCAATTAGAATCAGGAATAGTCTAAATTGATTTTCACAACCTAGTCTGTCTCACCCAATCTAGAGATATCAATCACGTTAACCTTATGGGTTTCTTTGAGATGGGTTTTAGTAGAAAGTTTTATTTTGAAAAATCATGATTAATTTTGAAAAAGTTAAATTAATTTTGAAAACAATTGGTTTTGAATTTATTTTGAAAAAGAGTGTTTGAATCTACGATTAACTGAACATTTGTGTTAGATTCGAATTTGACAAAGAATAAATTGAATTTGAATTTCAAAAATTAGCTTCCAGGTCTTGGCGAGGCACTAGGCCTTCTTTGGCCGTAGCCTTATTGGATCATCAACCCTTTCCTTGACACAACCTTTTAATGAAATTTCATTTTCAAAATTACTTTTTGAGAAATTCTGGTCTAACTTGTTTGGGTCTTGGATCGGTAGCTTCGACTAGTTTCACCAGTCTAAAGAGACCAAGTAGTGTATACTTGACCTTATTAGAAAAGGCTTCCCTAGTGTACTATCATCTCACCTGTTAGTAATACGAGAGAAGTGCCCTAAGGCAATCGCCTTATGATTGTAAATATTTATTTTAATAAATGAATATTCACTATTTGAGTATACATGTCTGTGTATTTGATTGGGATCTTAAACTCATTTACTGAATGCCCACAATACAATTCACAGCATGAGAGAATTTGTGATGAATTTACAACTAGTGATTATCTCTACATGTGCAATTGTGAAGTATTGAAATTGTCCCTAGTCGATGAATTGATAAATAAGGACACTATCAATTCTGTTGAGACTAGCATGAGTTATTCTCTAATCAGCTGATTCTCACTGGCTGGTGACAATGGGATGTCCGGAGATAAACATGAATGCTAGTTAAGGGAACTAGTTCATTGGAGTGACTAGCTGTAAAACTTTATATGGTAATCTAAATATAGATATGTCAATGAAGTTCTTACTGCAGCTTAAGAGCGATGTTCCTTTGACTTGCGGTGTTCAAGTCATCTTGGTCATGGAGACTTATACTTTAACATCTTAAGCAAGCATCTCCAAGGAGGTGTGGACCCAGGATGGTTGGGTATAAGCCGAAGTGCCCGAAGATGTTTGAACAGCCTACAAAGGATTCACCACTCCTTGCGAGGAGATGTATACCCAAGGCCTATCGTCAGATTGTTACTCGAAGCCTCTGGCTAGAGCATGACATATTCAGAGTATGAATCTCTGAAATACATGAGAGTAATTAGAATCCATTGGACGAGAAAGACATTACTTTGGCTAGGTGTGACGTAGTCAGCCTAGTGGGGACTGACATACATAGACTGTGTCCTGAACCAAGTGGGTATAAGATGGTGAAGGGAATGAGGCACGATTCATTAGAGCTACAGAAGGGTTTCAGAATAATTTCTGAGGTCAACCGTTGATCTTTCGATTAATTGGGAATCATGATGTAGTACTAGGTGCCACTCATGATCGTTCTATAATTGATGAATTATAAACGGCCAACATAAATCGAAAGCCTATTTAGTCACACGCACTACGAGTAATCCGAGGGATTTAAAACGAGTTGAAAATTGGATTTTCCGATCAAGAGAGATAAGTCGAATCTGAATTTTTCAAAGATGCATCGGAAGCATAAAATGGCTAAGTCTTTTGAAGACTTATTGGACGAATTAAATGAGTTTAATTCGTATGGTTACGACATTGGTTTGGCCGGCTAAAGAGGGTCCCCACCCTCTTTGGTTTGGCCGGCCACAATAAGAGGGAGAACCAAATTGTTTGGTTTAAATTATAAAATAAACCGCGCGTGGTTTATTTTATAAAATTATGGATAAAGTAATTTATATAAAGAAATTTATATAAAGAGATTTATTTTCATGGAAATTAAAATAAACCTTGGATTGGTTTATTTTATTTTATAAAATCAATAATGGATTGATTTACCATGATAAAGAAATTTATAAAAATTTATTCTTTTTATGGAAATTAAAATGAACCATGGATTGGTTTATTTTATTTTATAAAATGAATTATGAATTGATTTTTCCATGATAAGAAAAATTTATAAGATAAATTTCTTGTAAAATTTATTCCATAATAAAAGGGAGACATGGTTGGTTTTATTATAAATTAAGTTATAATAAAACTTGGCATAACGGAATAATTCATAAGAAATCTATAAGATAAATTTCTTGTAAAATTTATTCCATAATAAAAGGGGAGACATAGTTGTTTTTATTATAAATTAAGTTATAATAAAAACTTGGCATAATGGAATAATTCATAGAAAAATTTATATGATAAATTTCTTATGAAAAATTTATTCCGTTAAAACGGAGACTTGGCGATAAAGAGGTTACTATATAAAGGTGCAAAGGCAAGGCTTGGAAATAAATTCAAGTGATCAAGGATTCTTGCCTAGCCTCTTTTCCTCTCCTTCTCTCCCTCTCCCTCCTCAAGTGGGCGCCGGCCCTAGAAGGGCTTCTTGTTGCCGTGAGCCACCTCCACCAAGAAGAAGCCGAAGAAGAAGAAGAAGCGGATCGTGACTCCTTCCTTCCTCCCGGAATACGGATTCCATTCTACGTTTGGTGGTTAGCTTTCATCTCTCTCTCTTGATATTCTTGTCGTGCCTTTGGAGAATCTAGTAGTTCTTGTCGGCACGAAACTCGTGGCTTTGCGAAGTCATCCTGAAGAGAACTCGGCGTGGATGCGAATAGAGGCGGAGCTTCCAAGGGACACTATGGTTGGATCTCGTCCCTTACTTCAAGTTACGCGAGGTATCAAGTAAATTAGTTTACTTTCTACAAAATTTTAATTTACGATCATGTCTACACAATATAAGGTTGCATGCTAGATACGTGGTTAAAATAATTTGAGAAATTATTCATGCTAAACCTTCCGCTGCACGTAATTAAATTTTAAAATTACAAACCCGTATCCATGTCAACATGCACCCGGTCCCAACATTACCGCCACCCAATACTATGTTGTTCAAATTTCAGTTAATTGGTTTAGTCCTTATTCTAATCAGTCCTAGGTTTAAGCATAGTGAATTGTAGAAAATAAATAGACAAGCAATCATGCAATTTTAAACAAGAAAAGAAATTTATTTATCTATAAAGATTGTTTTTAAGTTGGCTCCTCCTGGACTAAAGCCACGATAATGGTTCGGCAAGATGTGAATCTTGTCCCTGGGGATCCAATACTGATTTGATCCAGTTTGGTTGTTCAGGCAAAGTTTGGGTACCCATGCCTATACTTTAGGTCTAGACTGATTCAGTACAGCAGGGTATGTCCTTTGTCTCGCCTTTGATCGATAGCCTAACCCGGATCGATTTAGAACCGATTTCTATTTTCCAAGGATCATGTCAAGACCCTTGGAAGCAGAAGTGAATCGTTCTAATGCTTCTCTAAGGTCCTTGACTTGAGTTTTCAAGCAGGAGTTCTCTTTCTCAAGTTTTTTAACTTGAGTAGAGGTTCCTTCTTGAACCTTTTCAGTTAAGGATCTAGAGTCAGCTCCCTCTTTCAGGAGTTTTACTTCCTGTCGGAGGAACTCGACTCGGATTTTGGCTTTCGCCATGTCGCGAGATAGATAGGCAATTAATTCATATAATTGAATTCTGGAAAATTCATATACAGTGATTTTGTCGTCCTCTGAAAATGTGAGCTTTCCGTCGTCCTGCTCTGATTCTGATTCAGTCTCGATTTCTTCCGAAGCAGCTAGGGCGAGCAGGTTCGACTGTGGGGCCTCTTCTTCTTCTTCGGAGGAAGATTCGTCCCATGTTGCTTGAAGGGCCTTCTTCCTTCTTGTCTTCTTGGCTTCTTTCAGATTAGGGCATTCCGATTTGAAATGTCCCTTCTTGTTGCATTCGAAGCAGATCACACTTGATTTGTTCTTGGATGGTTCAGCCGGATCCTCCTTATTTCGGATGGCTTTCCTTCTGTTGGACTGATTCTTCAATTCCTTATAATAGTTCCGGGCAAGCCGGACCAGCTTGGGTCGATCCCCTTCGCTGTCTTCTGAGTCTGAGTCTGAGTCAGACTCGGGTGCAGGTTGAGGCTTCTTCTTGGTCATCTTTCCAGTTTTACCCGCAACAAAGGCAATGCCATTCTCGGCCAGGGTGCAGTTAGTCTGCTCATGTAATTCAAGTTCGGAAAATAACTCATCTAATTTGATTTTAGAAAGATCCCTTGAAACTTTGTACGCATATACCATAGATGCCCACAAAGTATTTCTCGGGAAAGCGTTAAGAGTATACATGATCAGGTCACGGTTCTCTACCTTGTGACCGATTGTGTGTAGACCATTCATCAGCTCCTGAATTCTGGCGTGGAGCTGGGCTGCAGATTCGCTGTCGTTCATCTTGATTATGTACAACATGTTTAGTAGTAGGTCCCTCTTGCTGATTCGGGTGTCGGAGGTTCCTTCGTGCAACTCAATTAACATACCCAGAGTTCCTTTGCACTGTTGAATGGTCCCACCCGATTCATCTCTTCTTTGGTTAGGCCACATTGGAGTGTTTGAGTCGCTTTAGCATCGGCCTCGATCATTCTATTCAGTGCGGTATCCCATTCGGTGTAAGATTGTGGCACTCCTTCAGCGTTTTTCGGGATTTCCAGTCCAGATTGGATAATTATCCACATGTCCACTAGAGTTTTCAGGTGGACTTCCATCCGACTCTTCCAGTAGGATAAATCCTCACCACTAAAGAGTTGTGGTCTGGCTGTACTGAATCCTTCTTGCATGGCGATTTAGAGATTCTCTGAAGAAAAAATTGGCAAACAAAAAAAAACTGTCCCAAGACTTGGTCTTGGATTAGCAGTGCGGGAAGAAGATATATAAACAAGTTATCGAGTGGTGTTGCACCAACCTCGATTAACGATAAAAATTCGATCGAAAAAAAGAAATTAAAAATTTCGAAGAAAAATTCGAAAAACTCCCAAATTGGTGGTTGCACCAAATTTGAGCTTCCCCGCTCTGATACCACTTGTTGGATCGAGTAAACACGATAGAGGAGGGGGTGAATATCGTGAAAACGTTTCAGATTGAAAAGAGTAAGTACGCAGCAGAATTTAAACAAAACACACACAGAACTCAAGTAGTTTTACATGGATCGGAGTCACGTTCGGCTCCTACTCCAAGGCCCACGGTCCTTGACCGTTTACTGCGGGCAATTCTATAGTAGCGCAAAAAGGTTACAGAAATTATTACAATATGAGTGCAGTAACTAAACAAATGTACTCTTCGTTATCGACGCCCGGTGTGGATCATACTTCGGAGCGAAGGGTCATCGTTGGCGCTAGAATGTCGAGAACGGAGTTTGCCGGAGCAGAGCGCTTGAACGAAGAGCTTGGAAGCATTGGAAAAAGTGTTGTTGAAGCCTTAGGGGTCGTGTAGCGACCCGCCTTCTCTCCCTTCTTTAGACGGATCGTTACTTCTCACTACTTCTCGACTCTAATACATGACTAAAAGAAAGGCGGAAATCTTTTCTTTTTAAACTTCTAAATTCATCTAACAATTATATTCTAACTTAAGCAATCATGTATATTAATACCATGCCTTTTTTTTTTTTTTCTCAAAGCCCATAGCATAAAACCTGTCGAAACAGCCTTACCCTTCTGAAATTGCCTGTATCAGTCGACTGATGACGTCATCAGTCGACTGATACGGCTGGGAGCAGTTTTACAGGTTTCGGCTTTGGCTTTCCAAGGCCCTTATTCCTTCAATTTCGAGCCATATCAAACTACAACATCATTTCTATGCTCTATGTTAGTTTCCTAAACGATTTAGCCAATCAAACGAATCCATAAACTTGAAGTTAAGACTTTTATGGAGGAAAACAAACTAAACAAGTTTATATAAACTTAAACATTAGAGTTTGTATCAAACTTCACTTCTAACCATTTAAACTCATCATACAAGGTTCTATAATATTGCTAAAGCATTATGGAATGAGAAAACAACTTTTCTAAACATACTTAAGCAATAAAACTTGATTCAAAAAGGAAATTGATACTATCTTGGCACAAACACCTTTTCCTCTAACAAAGTATCAATATCTTTAACTACTCACTTTTCTACTCATCCAATCAAACATAAAATTATATAAGCTAAATGGAATGACATGGAATCTTTACTCTAAGAAATTGAGCATGTAAAACTATCCAAAACTCAAATACTCTAAAATCTCCATAAGCATGAACTTGAAATTTTGAATAAACTTAAACATTGCAATTCAATTAACTAAAATGTCTCGTCTCAAGGATCTCTCCATAATCAGCCACCACACACACTCTACTCAGCACCGCCTCGTCGTCTTCCTTCAGAATTGCTTGCCTTTACCTTTATCTGCAATAAGAGGAAATGCATCTATAAGCAAAAAGCTTAGTAAGTACTATCTAGCTCACAAAAACTCGAAATATGCAAACATGCTTCTAGATCAAATGAAAATCACATGAGATACTGATATGCTTGAAGAAAACTAAACTAACATGTACAACTCAAAACATGCATACTCAAGCAATAAATAATCTCAATCTACTTTTCTTGGCTCAACTTGAAACTTTAGCTATTCTTTATCTTTTGAAAACTTTTTGTATTTTCGAAAACTTTGCTAAAGCATATACTTGAAAATACTAATCACTTGGATCCACTGAAGACGTAAGTACCATCTGAATGCGCGTTCCCTAAAAGGTTGGGGTAGCGAGCCACCAATCCTAATAGAGCAGACCTTGGTCTACCAGGGCCAAGACCTTGGAATTGGACACCTGGATTTCTTTAACGACGCCCTTGGACGCCGGGTACTGGCCTTATAAAATAAAATAGCTTTTCTTTCTTTTCTTTCTTATCTGTAAATGCCTTGGCATTTTCTGGAGCACCTTGCGTGCTAAAATCCCTAAGTCTTGACTTTTGGGGATTTTCTTAAGGCCTTGGCCTTTTCTTTTCTTATCTTTATCTTCTTTTCTTTTCTCATAGCTTTTCTTGGTCCCTAATCTCATATAGGGTGCTTATCAAACATATACAAGCATATAAAAACTAAGATCACATGCAAAAACTAAAGCAAAAAGGAAAAATTCTCTTTTAAAAACTTTTAAAGGAAATTCTCGCGGTAAAACCGCCTCTTACTGCAGGTGAGCAGTACTTACATTGATATCTTGGACTTACAACCAAGATTGAGGTCTAGAGCTCGGGAGAAACTTAAGATCTCGAAGAATTCTTCACGTCTACGCGTTCCTCTCGTCGCGGGGATCCCGAATATAGGATTATTTCTTGGAGAAGGGTCTCGGCCGGCCCTCTTGACCTTGGTTTGCGTGCGCACAAGAGAGGAGAGGGAGAGGGGTCGGCGCAAGGGGTGTTGGCCGAAGGGTTTGAGAGAAATCCCAACTTCTCTCTTTAAGTTTTCTATTTATACACTTGGGATCGGATTTACTTAACCGCAGCTTAATTATAGGTCTTACCATCTTCTGTTGTGCTGATACCCCTAGCCCAGCCGGTTGGGCGCTTGTGCTGTTCGGTGGAGGTCGCGGGTTCAATCCACCGGCTGCACTAAATCTGTTTTTCCATTTTTGGCAATTTTTCCCTTTTTCCTTTTCTTTTTCTTTTTCCAAAAATACCAAACGGACTCGGAAAATTCCATAAAAATACTCTAAAAATTCCTAAAAATATCTAGAATATTTCTAAACCATTTCTAAATAATTCTAAGGACTTTAAGAACTAAAAATGGAAATTTTGGGGCGTTACAATCCCCCATACCTTATAAAAAGTTCGTCCTCGAACTTAGAATAACTCTGGATATCGTTCTCTCATGCTGTCCTCACGTTCCCAAGTAGCCTCTTCATGCTTTTGATTCTGCCAGATGACCTTCACTAGTGGCACTTCTTTGTTTCTTAATCTTTTAACTGCTTTGTCCACTATCTGTGTCGGTCTGCTCTCATAACTAAGATCTTCTTGGATCTGTACTGACTGAGGCTGAATCACTTGGCTGGGGTCGTGAATACACTTCTTTAGCATAGAGACATGAAATGTACTATGGATAGCTGACATCTCCTCTGGTAAGTCCAGCTCATAGGCTACCTTCCCAACTCTCTTTATAATCTTGTAGGGTCCTATGTAACGAGGACTTAGCTTACCCTTTTTACCAAATCTCATCACTCCCTTCATAGGAGCGACCTTGAGAAATACTGAATCTCCAACTTCGAATTCAAGTGGCCTACGGCGTGTGTCAGCATAACTTTTCTGTCGACTCTGGGCAGTCTCAATCCTCTGGCGGATCGTCTGAATAGCCTGAGTGGTCTCGTCTATAAGCTCAGTCTGGCTGTCTAGTCCTGACTCCATTTCTTTCTTCTCACCAGCTTCTTGCCAACATATGGGTGATCTACATTTCCTGCCATATAATGCCTCATAAGGTGCCATCCTGATGGTGGCCTGATAGCTATTGTTGTAGGCAAACTCAGCTAAGCACAGAAATTTACACCAACTACCCTTAAAGTCCAATGCACAAGCCCTGAGCATGTCTTCTAAAATCTGATTTACTCTCTCTGTCTGTCCATCTGTCTGGGGATGGAAAGCTGTGCTGAACTGAAGTTTGGTGCCTAGGGCGTCCTGAACACACTTCCAAAAATGGGAGGTGAATCGCCCATCTCTGTCAGACACGATCGACCTCGGAACTCCATGAAGCCTGATCACTTCTTTCACATACAGCTGTGCTAATTGCTCTACCGAATGCGATAACTTGATGGCTAGGAAGTGGGCAGATTTGGTCAACCTGTCCACTATCACCCAAATTGCATCATGTCCATGGGTGGTTCTTGGAAGACCTGTGATAAAGTCCATGGATATTTCTTCCCACTTCCATTCTGGAATGGGAAGAGGCTGCAGAACTCCTCCTGGTCTCTGGTGCTCGGCTTTGACCCTCTGGCAGGTCAAGCAGGTACTGATATATCTGGCCACGTCTCGCTTGAGTCCAGACCACCAGAACCTTTGCTTTAAATCTTGGTACATCTTGGTAGAACCAGGATGCATAGAGTACGGGGTACTGTGGGCTCTTCTAGAATATTCTTTCTTAATTCCTCATTATTGGGGACGCAAAGGCGGTCTCCAAAATAGAGGATGCCACTGTCTGATACTCGAAACTCTGAATTTTCTGCCTCTTGGATCCCCTGCTTGATCTTCTGGATCTCTGGGTCTTGATCTTGCTTTTCTTGTATATCCTTAAGCAGGGTTGACTCTAGGGTCAATGCAGAAAATTGCCCAACCATAACCTCGACTCCAAAATCTTTTATTTCTTTCTGAAGTGGTAGAGACAGTGATGATAAGGACATCAGTGCTGCACAGGATTTTCTGCTCAGTGCATCTGCCACTTTATTAGCTTTACCTGGGTGGTAGAGGATTTCACAGTCATAATCTTTGACCAACTCTAGCCACCTGCGCTGCCTCATATTCAGATCTTTCTGAGTGAAGAAGTACTTCAAACTCTGATGGTCTGTGAAGATTCTGCACTGCACTCCATACAGGTAGTGTCTCCAAAGCTTCAGTGCAAAAACCACAGCTGCTAGCTCAAGGTCATGCGTAGGGTAATTCTTCTCATAGTCCTTGAGCTGTCTGGAGGCATATGCTATTACTTTACCGTCTTGCATGAGGACAGCTCCAAGGCCCATCTTGGATGCATCACTGTAGATGTCAAAGGCCTTGTCACTCTCTGGAACAGTCAGGATGGGAGCACTGGTCAGTCTCTTCTTCAGCTCTAGAAAACTGTGCTCGCATTTATCTGACCATTCAAACTTCTTGTTCTTTCTGGTCAAAGCTGTGAGTGGAGAGGCTATCCTGGAAAAGTCCTCCACAAATTTTCTGTAATATCCTGCCAGGCCTAAGAAGCTTCTGATCTCACTGGCATTCTTGGGTCTACACCAGTTGCTGACTGCTTCTATCTTGGCTGGATCAACTTGAATGCCTTCTTTGGATACAATGTGACCTAGGAAGGTCACCTGATCTAGCCAAAACTCCACTTTGAGAATTTTGCATAGAGCTTCTCCTGCTGAAGGATCTGCAGCACTATCCTCAAGTGTGTAGCATGGTCCTCTGGAGTCTGTGAGTATATGAGAATATCATCAATAAACACAATGACGAATTTATCGAGATACTCCCTAAAGATGTGGTTCATCAGCTCCATGAAGACTGCTGGAGCATTGGTTACTCCAAAAGGCATTACTACAAATTCGTAGTGGCCGTATCTTGTCCTGAAGGCCGTCCTGGGAATGTCACTTCTTA